>LOEQ01001356.1:333852-365471 GCA_001685075.1 Bramus lutescens
TTTACTCACTGACATGGCCTTGTCACCTGCATGCACGTGTGGACATCGTCCCTCTCCTGCCTGAGGGTGCCCCATGGGCAAGATACGAAGGCACACGTGAGTTGACTGACAGTGGAATGAATTAAAAATGCAGAGAACAAAAGGAGAACTCTTATTGACACCAACCTCCAAGGAGCAGGGGCAGGAGAGAGACAGGGAGGCCCCGCACAGGGCCCACTCCATTCACTGGCTTCATTACTGGCGTTGAGGACATGTCCCTGTAAGTAATGTACTGCTTGAAAATGCAGATGATAGTGAGCTCCAAGCCCCGAGAGGTGCGATGGCTATTAAAACACATTATGTCGGTTCTAGAGAGGGACACATTCAAAAACAAGGTTTAATTTGTCTATGTGTAAAACCTAGACTTTAAGAAACACCTAGGGCACGCAGCAAATGAGTGTGTGCTGAGAAAAAGCAGGTGACGATTTGCTGGCTCCCAGCAAATTGAACATAAGCTCGCATTATAATGCGGCTACAGAAAGCGAAAACACAATAATGACTATATTGGGATGTTGCGACCATGGTGCTGAATGAGAACGAATTGGCACAGGCCAGCTCCTTAGCCATCTGGGAGTTCCCGTCACCTTCCCTGCTCCCAAGAGTCTGAACTTATCCTCCTAATGTGCAGAATCCAGCAAAGGCGTGGAGGGAAATGGAGGTCACTGTTCCCATAAGCAACAAGGGCTTCTGCTAGGAAACCCCCACCCCAAAAGGAGGGCCACCAAGACGAGACCCCTGCTATGAATTTGGAGGTGTCCTATCTGTTTGAGAACAGTCACGGTACCTGGTATCTGGGAGTGACTGTGAATGGCCGTGACCTTGGAGAGCTTGCGCTTGGAGGATTGGGTGAAGTTGAGTGGTAGTCATTAATTCAAGAGACCTCCAGGAATTCAAGCTCTGTGATCAGCACCCCCCACCCCCGCTTATTCCTTGGGTGTTTCTTGGCCATGGTGAAATGTCACAGAGGGGCAGCTGAAGCTGAACAGAAATTTAGTCTCCTCTATCACAGGAGGCTGGACATCCCAGAGCAAGGAGTGAGCCAGGCTGGTCAAGAGAGGGCCCTCTCCCTGGCTCTTGTGTCCTTCCGAGGTCACCTCCTGGGGGCTGGCCCTGTTATGATCGCCTCATCTTACAAGGTCACTAACCATACTGGATTAGTGTCTATACTAATGACCTCACTGCACCCTAATCACCATTGTAGAGACCCTCTTTAGATACGCTCAAAGTCTTAAGTACTTGGATAGAAGACTTTGGCACATGCCGTTGACAGGGAGACATAACTGGCCCATAATTCACCCTAAATACTGGTGATGTCACGAAGCATGAGTCCCCAGACCCCGTGCTCCTCCCCCTCCTTCAATAGGCTCTGCCAAGTGTATACACGCGTGATGGGTATGCTGAGCTTTAAAAAAAGACCGTTTTTCCTCTGTCCAGGAATAAACTCAGTGTCATTTTCTCCTTTAATTCAAGGACCAAGTGGGGAGGGAATGTAGGTAAAGCCAGGATTCCAGGAGCCATCCTTCAGTGAGCTGTGGTGCTTGGCATGTTGGCTTCCCTAAGAAGCCCATGGAGGACCAGAGGGAAGTCAGCTTCTCAGGAGCTGCCTGGTGAGCCTGAGCACGGCTCTGAGGAGGGGAACAGCCCCATTGGGCCTCCCTGTTTCTGCCTTTGGCTGGGTCTCGGGAGCCTCCCTATCCCCAGAATTCACACAGGAAGGGCTCTGACTGTGCTTGGAGCTACCTCTCTTATGGAATCCAGAAGAAATAACTGCCCCTGTGCACAGTGGACCCTATGATCTTGTTCCTGCAAGCCATAGCCAAGAGTGGATAAAAGATTTGCCAGTAATGCAGGCCTGGCTATTTTCATAGATGTGTCTGGAGGGATATGGAAGATCTAGTACGGTCCACTCCAGCTTTTCAAAGTCCATGCCAAGGGGACATGGAAGTAGCCCAACTTTATCCTGGCCACCCTTAGGCGCTGGACCCAAAACTGGGTGGTTTCCTGTGCCGTGAGAAACAACCGCAAGGATGACCACATGAAGTCGTGCTGAATGAGGGGGCTGTGCAGCCACGGCAACAGCACAAGATAGGCACTGCCTTCTCCACCCACTTCCAAGGGCCCAGTTCCTCTGGCAACCTTGGCAGGGAGGGGTAGAACATGCGCTTACATTTTCACAGGAGAACCTGAGCCGGAGGCTCCAGTTCTGTCTGAAACAAAATGTTTTCTCTATGGGTTCCCTACCTGAGACACTATGACAAGCACCAAGCTGCCCCTACTGCAGGCGGGGGACAGGGAGGCATAATCTCCTTTACCAGGACATCCCAATTTTCCAGAACTTGGAAGTCTAGCAGGACTAGAACTCATATTCCCCATCGTCCTCCCTGCTGCTCATACATTTCCCTCACATTTGGGAAACCCACACTGGCTGCAGAATCTGTGAAGACAGAGTTGGAGCTCAGCCTTGAAATGAATCAGGGAGAGCCTCTGATAGAAGCACCTGATGTCAGATTCTTTCTGAACACTCTGGGGGGTGGGGGGGCTGCAAGCAACAGGACTAGGAAATGGCACCCAACAGGTGCCATCGATGTGGTGTAACCAGGGATACCAAAAGAGTTTCTACAGGGAGACCTGATATGGGAGTGGGGCAGGCAGGGCCATGGTGCTGCACAGGCTGGCCTAGGGACATACTCCACAGGCACACACTAGAGAGGCAAGATGCTCCTCCCCTTTGTATCAGTCACTGAGGCCAGTGGCCCTGGCCCTGTGCAAACTGTGGGTCTCTGCCTTCGGCATTTGACTTGAATCTAGGCTGTGGTTCTCTGTTCTATCATACTCCCTCTTCTCAAAGTGCAGAGACACTTCCTGGTGTTGGTAGCTGCATGGGGGGCAAGAGGTTCCAAGTCATCATTGGCCAGATGCCAGTTAGATGAGGACTCCCAGCTTCTCTCACAAGGCTGAGGTGTTCCAACGTAGGCTGGCCTGAGAAGAAAGCACTCACTCATCCTTGCTGAATACAGATGGCAGAGGCTGATTTAAATAAATCTATTAATTATCTGCAGCTTAGCATGCCTCGTGTGTGTGTGTGTGTGTGTGTGTGTGTGTGTAAGCAGTGCCTAAATAATGTGATTTTGGAAGCCTCAGCATCTATTACATTTAATTACTTTTCCTTGTGGTGTGGAAGATACAGAAGCGGTGATAATGGCAGAGTCCTGGGAGCCTGGCAAACCCCAGAGAGACAGCTCAGTGGGGAATGCTGGCATGGAAGGGGAGGAGGTGAGGATTTTCCTAGAGGCAGGGACTCACCTCTCCACCACACAGTATTCCCATTTGCCATGACAAACCTCATGCCCCTGTGCCATAAACCCACAACTAGGTCCCTAGCCCCCATGCCTCAAGTGCTTGCTAAAACTGTCAGTCTCCCTTATCTGCAGGAAAGTCTCGGTTAAGACCCTGGATCCCAGTTTTACCTATAAAATCCCAAGCCCCTGCCAAGGAGGGATGGAAGAGGAAAGCAGTGACCCTTAGCCTTCACGCCCGATATGCACAGATCCATCTATCTGCCAGAGTGCCTTGGTTGGGAGCCACCAGTCCTAAGAGATGCCAGGTATAGGCACAACCTTTAGAGAGGCAAAAGCATACCCATCTCCCAGACACCCCGGAAAGAACCATCAGTCGGCTATAGCCAAGCAACAACCCTCCTATACCCTGGGCCTTGGTGATAAGGATGGGCCCAGGTTGGATGCAGACCTCAAACTCCAGGGTGCTGACACTGTGGAAGGGCACATACTCTAGCTAACATTAAAATGTCTAATGCTAAGCTTCTTCTCTCCTCCTGTAATGATCTTCATTTCTAAAGATAAATTCCCACTTGAGGATCCACTGTGTAGAGGTGAAGGATAACTGAGAAAAGCCAGAAAGGGATCTCCCTAGGGAATCAGCATCCTTGCACCTGATGCTCTCCAGCAGAGGGTCTGAGCCCCTGCCGGGTACTAGAAGCACAATGGGATCCACCTGCTGTGCGGGGAGAGAGGAAGAGCTAGCTTTAACATCCAAGGCCATGAGGGGAGAATGGCTGTGCCACGCGGTCACCTTGCACCAGCCACACATTGTGGTGTAGCTGCTTCCTCTGAGATGAAGACAGCTGTGCAGTCATTTAAGTCCTGAATTACAGCCACTGTGGTGACCTGCAGGAGACCCTCATGAGATCAAATAACATTCTCTGGTTAAAAAAAAAAAGTCAGGAGACTCACAAGGGGACCATAAGATGTTCAGGAGTCCATCGCAAGACTCCACTTCTGTCTGAGGGCATTTGAAAGGGAAGGATTGATTGGTTTGGGCTTCCAAGTGTAGTATCTTTAGGCCACTCATGTTCCTGGAAATAACCCTAGTACAGTCATTGGTTCACCAGGCAGGATTCAGGCAGGATCCTTTCTTTGTTCTCTTAGTGTCTTTCCTATATGGCGTGACTTGGTGCTGCTTATTGTCACCCCAGGAAGGTCATGTGACATGCGCTCACTTAGCCCTCCCTCAAGTTGGCACCACAAAGCCTGCAGTATGCGAGGCTTGGGCTGTCACGGAAAAACAGAAGTGAGTGTGACAGGAACAGGCCAGGACACAACACCTCTGTGATGGTGTCTTCACCATCCTTCTTCGGCGCCCACCTCCTCAGTGGCTGTGCTGTCACAGTGGGGCATTACAGAGACACTCCTGAGGACACAGAATAGGATCCTGTGAGGGGCCAGCAGGGTACCTCTGCTGGGTAGACAGACCTAGTCACAGTGTCAAAGACCAGTGAGAAGAACCCGCAGTTGATATCTGGGGAGAGAGATAGCCCACATCTTTCCAGGACTAATACCCCTGGAGAGAAGCCTGCAAGTCTGAACAGAGTCCCAACACTAATAATTCTTAAATTATATTCAGGCACCTGGGAAATTTTGGAATAATAATAATTTGGAGGTCGAATCTGTTAAAACAATAGCTTTTAATATTCATTTGTTACTGGCAATAAATGACCACAGTAATTTGATGATTAAGCTTCTGTGACCTTCATTGAACCTTAAAGATCCTCATTTGCATTCTCATTAAAATGACAGTTTCTGTCTCATTCTTTGAAATCTGCAATGCCCTCCTTTCCAAAACTTTCAGGGCCTCCCTAAAGAGTAATTAACTCATGTGATTAAAAATGTAATATGTTGGGAACATTTTTTACTTTGCAAAGGTACCAGGTTAAAAGTTTTAATATGTACTGTATTAATCATAACTCGTTTTGATTTTTTTCCAAAAAAAAAAAAAACCTCACAGAATGAGAAGAAAATGGGAGAGTTTAGCTGTCAGTGTTGGATCATGTTAAATTTCTTTCCTACCCAAGTTTTATTAATGCAAAGAAAATGACAGAATAAGGTAGTCAAATCTCTGTACCTTCAAAGCACACCCCAGGCTCCAAGGAGTACCCCAAGAAGCTGCCTTGCTGGGCCTCCTCCACAATGCTTCAAAGCCGCTCTGGTCCCCCAGAGCCCAGGTGGGAGGTGAACCCCTCTGAGCCGCTGTGAGAATGCAATCCAGGAGCTGCAGCTGGATAAAAAGGAAGCTGTCGTTTGTTCCTCATTTTGCACTTTGGAGGAACTTCCATATCTGCTTTGATGCTCACACTGGGTGTGGGAGCAAGCAGGATAGTCTACAATGGCCAGAGATGGGAACCGAAGGCTGGGCACAGGGCATGTGTTCCATGCAGGAGCACACGCCACTCTTCCACTGGTGCTCACTTCTCTGACTTCTACACACCCTCTGGAGAAGAGAAGTCCACAGCTGATTAGGTGGATGGTGGGAAAGCCAGGAGTCTGTTGCAGCCAATGTTAGGTAGACATCCATGGGCAACACACACCTTGGACAGAGTAGCAGATTCGCCTGGGTTGGAAGGCAATCTTAGGAAGTGCTAGAGTGCTGGCCCTCCCAGCATGCCCAGGCAAAGAGGGACAGGCAGGTGCAGTGTGTAGCAATGGACTTGGGAGAGCATGGCAAATCCCACTCTAGTATCAAGCACAGGAGCTGTGAGTCATATCTTTCTGTTCACTGACCTGTTTTAACCCTTTCCAGGAATTCTTCCAACCCTTAGTATAAAACAGAAGTACCTCAGGATTGACCTCTGACCTCTCCTCCAGACCCACATCTGCCTCTCACCTGTTCAATATGCCTTTCTCCAGCTAAGTAGTCCCCAAACCAGGAGCTCAAACCCCAGAGCAATTCCCAGCCTATACTCTACCACACCCATGCACAAATTCCTCCTTGGGATTCCTCTTCCTGTCTTCTCCAACCATCTTATTGGCTCAGCTCCAAGACATACATTTTCTACCCAATCCAAACCTCTTGACTGCATGCCCTGGGTATGCTGGGGAGGGAAGGCAGTCTGGTCCTCTCACGATTCCTCCTACTCCCTTGGGCCTTCCAGGAGCCTCACAAATGTTCAGCCTTGGACATGGTCCTAAGATATCTTGGACTTCTCAGTCCAGACTGGGCAGGGAGGCCACGCACCAGTCATGTTTTAGAGCCTCATTGGTCAGGGAAGTAACACATAAATATGTGGAGTCAGGTGCAGGAGGTGACCTTGTCAAGTGGTCTTAGGATGTACCACCAGCCAAGAGGAAGACTAGGAAAGAACAAGTCTGAAGAAGATGGGTGGAGGCGGCTAGAGGCCAGGTCAGATGTTGAGGCCAGAGTAGGTTGTCTCAAGAAAAGAGATAACATGTAAGAGGGTCTGAGTGGGGAGGGATGTTGGTAAGGTGTATGGAATCCCCCAGATCATGTTAGACAAGCTGTCCTCAGGAGGCCAGTTAGGACATGGGTAGCACTGGGCAGAAGCGGGATGCAGGCTACCAGGGTAACTTATCAGGTAATGATAACAATGATCCAGGAGACAGAAATGGACCTGCCCCTGGTGACTGAGTCTGTCCTGTGGGGCAGATGGACTTGAAGGTTGTAGGTTGAGGTTTCCTCCTGGGTTACACCCACAGATTCCTTTGTACCCCAGTAGAGCAAGGGCAGAGAGCTGTGGCGTGAAGAGAAAAGGAGAACAGGGGAGAGGAGAAATGGGGGGAGGAGGAGGGGGAGAGAAAGAGAGGGGAGATCAGGAGGAGAGAAGGAGGGAGGGAGAAAGGCTGGGCGGGCAGGTGAATGAATCAACAACCCTTCCGCTGGGTAGTCCCAGGCAGACCTTAGTCTCTGAGAGTTTTGGAAGGGACTCCATCAATGATGAGCACCTGTGGGCATCACAGATCGGGCCCAGAGGGCAAAAAAGCTCTTCCCTTCAAATGGCCAGCTTGTGGGAGTTCCAATAGACCTGTCTACACCCTCGCCTGAAGCCAGGTCCCTCTGAGAATGATAAATATTTACTTAAGGTTTTTTCAGATGTCAGCATGATGAACGGACCCTGACAAAATCAATGACTCAAGAAAGCTGAGTTAATCTATGGGAGACCCTCGTAAGGGTTGTCCCCATCTGCCTGGGACTCAAGAGCCCCTTGAGGTGTGTTTGAAAGATTGATCCAATTAGGCTGGAGGAACTCAGAGGGCTTCCAGCTCTGACCAGGGAAGGCTGTGTTCTCTGTCTGCATAGCGGAAGGAGAAGTCTCATTTACCCTTTAGGGATCAGCACAGTGTGTCTTTTCATGTACACCCCATGGTGCCTAAAGTGGGTCCCTGGATTTAGCAGCTAGCTAAACCTTAGAGGGTTTCTCTGTAAAGAAGCCACAATGTTGGTCTCCTAATGTCATCTTTTTTCTCCTTAGAATGGGTTTTAAGCTTTGCCCCCAAAGATCCCCTCTAGGGATGGCAGGTGGGGGACACCATGAAGGCAAACTGGTGCTCACATATTCTTAGGTGGAGTTTGTTCTACATTCAAAGGTCATTAACTTTCTTCTAGAGATTTTGTTTTTGAGGGATTTATCCAATCCTAATGCCCCAGAAGACCTGAGGAGAAGTCTCTGCTTCTGGCTTCCTTTTCACGCAGTGCTGACCGAACAGCTACTGAGTTTCTGGTTCTTGAGCCGTTATAATGTGCAGCTCAAGGCAACAGCATCAAGGAACCCTGCCCTTACACAGCCCAAGTTTTGGGGCAGGGAGCAAGTGGTACCAGTCTCCCCGTCCCCTGGCTAATCCATTCCCTACATCTAGATAGCGAGGGGCCTCTCAACTCCCACTCAGAGCACCTGGTTCCCGGAAGGCTGTACAAGGGGGGGGATAGAGCAGGCCCACAGGTGTGGTGTCCCTGGGGTGGGAATAACTGCCCAGAGAAAGTACAGTAGCAGATGAGTACCCAGCAGGTATCCCCAGGGCACAGAAGCCAAGTCACCAGCTTCTGTCACATGCTGGTCGTTCACGTGCTCAATTGTTTAAATGCTCTGTGACTCAGCTCCTGCTTGGAAAAGAGGGACCATGGTGGCACCTGACAAGGGGGTTGTGAAAGGATGAGTCACTGTGTACAAATCAGCTGGATCCATGCCCAGGGCAGAGTGGGTTGTCAGCGAACACCAACTACGAGAGCAAACTGTTGAGCGTGTGATACTCTCGTGCGGGCTTGGCCCCGTGAATCGTCACTACAGTGAGCAGCCCACACACCTGGGCAAGGCCAGCATCTTGACTTAATATGCATGCAGGTGCAGCTCTAGCCAATGTTCAAAGCTTCTGTGGTTAGTTAGGGTTCAGATAGATGCTAGGCTAGGCTGCCTGAAACCCCAAAGCCCAAAGCTCATCTGTGGCACGGCCACACCGCTGTCGAAGGGATGGATGGAACCAGCAAGGCTGGCCAAGAGCCATTGGCCCTGAGAAACACCTGTGCCTGCCTTTGCCTCTGTTGAGTTTCTGCATCCAGATTGGCATTGCCATCGTGTCCCCTTCTCCAAATGCCACCACATGAATAGATGAATGATATTTAAATGCAAAGCAGGGCCACTTCTGAAATGCATGCAGAATCACTCCCTGAACCAAAGTTCAGATTAGCATGGATCTGGAAGAAAGCACACCTCCTGCTCTGTCAGTGGGTCTCAACATCTCTCAAATCCAGGTCACTCCTGGCATTTGATGAGAGCCCACGCTAGTCAAACACGTTGACGCTAGGGAGGGGAGGTATGAGCCTCGGTCCAATCGCAGATAACACGGCCTTTATCCTCATCATTGGAATGAAAAGAACAGAAACAATGCATGAGGACCACGGACATTGCTCCTAGCTGGAAGAATCACGTTGGCTCCAGATGAGGAATGAGTAAAGTATTTGCTTTCAGTACATCTGTTTAGGGGAGGGTTTGCAATGAATCCGACTGTGTCACTGCTGACCAACAGATCTGTACTTCGCATTTGAAAGCCCTTCCTTTGCTTTCCAAAAGGACTCTCTGACCTGCCAGCACTTTGCAACAAGGATATCGATGGGTAGTGCAGTGCATCATCCTCACATTGCAGAAAGGCAAAGAACTTGATGAAAGCCATTTGAATTGGTTCAACCAGGAGACAAGGATTAGACAAGCACCCGCTATATGTCCAGTGTTGTGGGAAACAGAGTAAAGAGGCGGAGAGAAGGAAGAGGTGTGGATACTGGATGAGTATTGAGAGCACGCTTACTCCCACCCACAAATGGTGGCTGTGGTGGGTTGGATAATAAATATTCCCCATAGGCTGGGGTATTTGAACACTTGCTTCCCAGTTGGTGGTGCTGTTTGGGGAGGTTGTGGAACTTCTTGGATATGGAGCCTTACTAGAGGAAACAAGTCACTGGGGCAGGCTCTGAGAATCAAAGCCCCTTCTCTTTCTCAATTGCTCTCTCTGTGCCTTGTTTATGGCTGGAAGTAGGATATCTCAGCTTCCTGCTCTTGCCACCTGTTGTCATACCTTCCTTTCTGTCATAGCCCATAGGCCCTAAGAATCCATAAGCCAAAATTAAACTTTCTTTCATAAGTTGCTTTTGGTCATGGCATTTTATCACAGCAACAAAACATAGCTAATACAAGGCCTGGCACATGGCCAGGTGCAGCCAGTAGGACTTTTGTTGTCAGGTAGGGACAGAGCACACACACATACATATGCACAGAGGCATGGATCAGGAGCTCAGGCAGTCCTCTGAATAAGGGCACTGGCAAGGGAGCATAAGCCCCCAGCTCTAAATCCATAGGCATAAGGATGTCAGAGAGCAGGACTTTCAACCATGCACCTAGGCGATACTGGTGGCTTCTGAGACTGTGCCAGTTCTGTGAGGACCGGTCATGAACCCACCCCACAATCTGAACCCACTGTACTCCACACTCTGCCTGGAGTGCAGACCGGGGATAGCTCTTTCAAAGCTGAATCAGAAATCCTCAGCAGAGGCCTCCAGCTGACCACAGCCGCAGAGGGCTTCCTGGTGTGTGATTCAGCATCTTATTATAAAAACTGTTCTTGGTGCTTCACTTAAAATATGTTCAGACTGGGGAAGAATCCAAGCAAGCTCATGATGCCTTAAGCCCAGCAAGTCACATTCAAGGTCATAGCTCAGGTTGGTGAGAGTGCCGGGGGAGCTTTGGGGAGCATGATGGCACATGGCAATGTAAGCCATGTATCTTTGTGGCTATTATCAGACTGCACAATGAGTCAAAGGTCAAAGTTCCAAGTGTTACCAGGTCACAGGAAAGTTGTAGGAACTTTATGAAGGAGCAGAGTCTGCACCCAGCACCCTAATGCCTCTGGCCTAGTCTACCAGCATTAAAGGATCACTGCTCTCACCTCTCAGATGTTAGGATATGCATGAAAAAGGAACACACATCAATGTGGGAGCATGTGCACGTGCACACATACACACGTCATATAGGTTACATTCATATATACATACATATGTATATCATACATAACACACATGTAGACTTATATTCACACACACATATACATACATCCACTTATACAGACATACATATACATATATGCACAGAGGCATGGAGTAGGACATCAGGCAGTTCTCTGAATGAGGGCTCAGACATTAGAAAGTGCAGGAAGGAGAAACACACATGCATATGCAAGCATGTGTGCATATGCACACACATACAGACATACCACATATGTATGCATTCACATATACATACACATGTATACCACCCATAACACAGGTAACCATACACACATACATTCATACTCACACATGCATACATGCATTTTCATAGGCACACACATACGTATGCACAGAGGCATGGGTCAGGAGCTCAGACAGTCCTCTGAATAAGGGCACTGACAAAGGAGCCTGAGCCCCCAGCTCTAAATCCATAGGCATAGGGATGTCAGAGAGTAGGACTTTCAACCATGTCCCTAGGCGATATTGATGTACTGGACATGGTTCTGAAGGTCCACTGGCTCAGAAAAATCATTGAATATCACTAATGTGCAACCATTCTAGAGTCTTCTGTGATGCCTAGGCTCAACTGAGCTGCCTGCCAAGCACACGCACCTTTCCCCCTGTTTCTCATCTGGGACAGGGGCTCTAGGCTCAACATCCTGTGAACATTGTGGCCAAGGACTCCATCACTTCCCTCCCAAGGATGGGCTCAGTTACAGGGGACCTTAGCATCCCAGAGAATCTCTGGGAAGTTCCAAACCACAGGGCCCAACAATGCCCCCTGAACAATTCAGGGACTCCCTTGATGAATCAGACATCATCACCACCACCACCTGTGGAGGGTGACCCGGGAGACCTGCCAGAGGAGGTGGGCTCCAACCTGCCTTCTACCTGCTCTGGGAGATGAGGTCAGCCCTTAGGCTCACGGATACCCCCTAACTGGGTCTGCAGCAGGCTGCCTCTGCCTTTTCATTGGAAAATATAGACAACATCAGACATTTTGATCATTTCTATTTTTGTTTCTACACTTCAATTTTGGCAGTACTCTCTTGGGAGCTGGAGAGGGGAACACATTTTTCTCTACCATTTTAAATCTTCTTTTATTTATCAAACTTATCTCCTCTTTGGGTGGATTAAAACAGACTTGGAAAGAGTCTGGAAAAACAAACCCTTCAAACAAGACGAAGACTGAGTCTGGCCAACTGGCGACTTTCAATCCTTGTTGAATTGAGTCAGGGCAGCCTACAGGAGCAACCTACTGCCATCAGAGACTGAATTCCATGGCACATGGTGGGGTCTTTCTGCACATACAGTTCGAGTCAGAAGTTTCCAGAACTAGTAGGCATCAC
This sequence comes from Bramus lutescens, assembly GCA_001685075.1. Lineage (NCBI taxonomy): Eukaryota > Metazoa > Chordata > Mammalia > Rodentia > Cricetidae > Bramus > Bramus lutescens. The sequence continues at coordinate 346,080 of LOEQ01001356.1, forward strand.
CATTGTGTCTCCCAAGACTTCCTGGTGGACCTCTGACTCTTGGTCATGTGTGCTGGGTATATGTACAAGGCTGACCATAGAATGAGGACTTGGGAATTCCTGTCCTACACAATTATAAGCCCTGGATCTCTACATCAGTGACCTGTCCTATAATCAACACTACCTAGGCCTCCCTGGAACCATGGATGTAGATGTGCTGGCAAATTCATAAAAACAAAGGACCTAGTTCCCTCCTTCCTGGCTCTTAGAGGCAAAGCAACACTCCCAAAATCACCAACAGATCTCCAGATAATTCTGTGTCTAGAACATGTTTGCTGAAAATATGTATTTATGTGGGTAAGCCTGATGACTCTACATGCCTAGGCATGGAGAGTGGGCAGGCTGTTCAGAGGAAGTCATTGAGATCTTCCAGGAGCACCAGGGAAGAAACCACAGATGCTCAGCAAGGATTTACTGTGAGGACTTCAGAATTCTAGAACCCAGGAGTGAGCACTGCCCAGGTGAGACTCACTGAGAGGACATCTTACTCAGGGCAACTACAGGTCTTCCACTTACCCTAGAGGCTACTTCCCACCAGCTACTCACAGAGTCCTCCAACTGCTGGCCCAGTCTGCCTATCTGGCAACGCCACTGGTGGTGAGAGGCCCAGACACTGATATCTGGGACTCAACACAACCCATGCTCCTTCCCTCTATCCCATGCTTGGCACAACCACCAAGAACCTCAGGAGAACTCCACTGGACAAGGCTGGCTGGTCATTTGGATTCTGGAGCATGGTCATGTTACGTAGAGAATGCAGCCAGTGCACAGGACAAGGCATGCACTCATGCACACACCCTAGCTCTCTCATTCGCTCACTCACAGTGACCAGGTGCTTCTGCCCTGCATGACTTGGGGCTGTCTGCTAACAAGGCACCTTTGTCAGAGATTGGCCCTGAGGTGTGGGAGAATTGTCTGTATTCTGTCAATCATGTTTTAAATAAATGCTGATTAGCCAGGCAGGAAGTATAGGTGGGTCAACCAGACAGGGAGTAGAGGCAGGGCGATGAGATCAGGAGAATGCTAAGAAGGAGGAAGCCCATTCCTTCCAACCCTGCCCAGATCACAGAAGAAGCACGATGTAATCTACCCAGCTGAGAAAGGTACTGAGCCATATGGCTAACATAGATAAGAATAATGGGTTAATATAAGTTACAAGAGCTAATAAGAAGCCTGAGCTAATGGGCCAATCAGTTTATAACCTAATATAGACTCTCCATGTGATTTTCTTTGGGACTTGCCAGTTGGGAGACCGGGTGGGACAGAAACCCCAACAAGCAGGCCCTCATGTTACAGCCCTGGAGATGCTTTCCCCTTATTCTTTTCTTGGGGGGTCTCATGAAGCTCCCTGATCATCTTTATCCAGTCTACAGATGTCCTCCTCCAGTTAGAAGGCCACCAGAACCTGGCCCTGACCTGCCCAACAGGCATACACAAGTCTGGAGCAGGATAATCTAGGAACCCCAACCTCACCCACCATCAACACAGGAAACCCCGCTCTGCTCAACTTCATTCTACGAAGACTGTCAAACAGTAACCACATATCTACCCAGTGGGACCTGCAGCCCCTGCCAAGACAGGGCCCATCAAGCATTTGGACAAATAGTGTATTAGGAAATTCAGAGAAAAGAAGTCAGAGCCCCAGCACATTAGGCAAAATGTAAGCCATGGTTATACTTGGGAAGCTGGGTTTAGTGGGCAGAGGGAAAGGCTGATGGGAAAGCAAGAGTGTGAAAGTCGAGTCTACAAACCCAATTTCCCTTGGGACTTGAGGCTCAGCATCACTTGGAGGTACATTTGGAAATGACGACAATCCTTTCTTTGAAAATTCTTCCTTCAGTTGACAAACCTCTGGGACCAATGCTTGCACTGCAGCAAGCACTCCATGCCTCTTGCCCTGCGTGAGAGAAGGTCCTGGGAGCATCACCTCACTTCTGACTCTGCAGGGCCTGAAGGAAGGCAAGGGACCTTCAGAATTTCATCCCTGGCTGAGCAGGCTCCTCCAGGAGCCCCCATGCTCCTCCAACCAGATTGGGACATAGAACCTTAAGCTCATCTTCTTTGCAGACTCTGCCTAGAGTGAGGTGTGCCACACTGGCCCTTGAAGACTGTAAAAGTAGGTAAGACATAAAGTTCTGCTAGGTCCCCCCATGGCCCACATGGGCAACTGAGATGCACACAGGTTCTCATTGGCAGGCAGCTCATAGGACCCGGTGAATTCTCCAGTGTGCATGAGGACTTTCAAAAAGTGTGTACAAAATGCAAGCCACCTCACACAGCTGGTGCCTGCTCCTCCCCAGCCCCAGGAGAAAGCTGGCATGGCGCTAATGTAATTAACACTATTCCCACCCTCTTGGTGCCACTGTTCATTTGAATAAAGCCCAAATTAGCATTCAGTGCAGAGGTCTGCATATTTCAATAATGCAAAGCCTTGTCAGATGTCTGCTCGACTGAAATCTGATGGAGGCCCTGAAAAGCCTAGAATTGGCCTACACATGAGGAAAGGCGCCTGAGACAGTTCCCAGTGGACACACTGGTTCGGCCATCCTCAGATTAAATGGGCAAACAGCTTGAAGTGAACAATGCTCCAGGTTTACAGCAGTGAAGAGACAGGACAGGGGGCTATGATCTCAGCCATTGTTGAAAGGCCCCAGAGTTCATTTTGGCTGGGAGATGCTGTAAAGTCCTGTGGTCACTCAGATCCAATGATCTGGAGAAGACTGTTGGGTCCAGAGATTATTGTTCTCAAACAGTGAGGATATCAAGGCATCATAGAGAGCTGTGTGATCCAGTAGGACAATGAAAGTCCTGGGATCCCCAGCCTGGAGGGTACCATATGCCCTGGAAGCTGGGTCTGATGTATAGAGTACACTTAGGAGCTCCTGGGCTCTGGAGAACCCCCAGCAGGTCTTAGGGAATACACATGTGGTGCAGGTGCTGGCCACATGGCTATTAGCAGACACCCACTGGTATGAATGAGTCTGGGTGGCCATGTAAGACCCTTGATTCCATTTCCTGCACCTCCAGATCTGCTCGCAGGCTATAATGAGGCCCCTGTGAATGTGAATGCCCCCCTCCAGGTCTGTCCTGCAAACATACCAAAGAGTTCAGGGCTCTTCCTGACTGGCTGGGCTACACTAATTTCCCTAGCTCTCCTTATTCAGACCATGTTAAGAAAGGCCTTGCTCCAGGAACCACTTAGCTCCTTTTCTTTCTCAGGAGGGTGGCTGACAGCCCAGAGGGAAGCTGCCCCATAATGGAAGCTCTCATAGCCCACTCTTCTGGGTGACATTTTCTCCAGAGAATGGCCCGAAAGGTCACCTCCCCTCCACTCCAGCCAGTCTCATAGTCATGATTATATTTTATGATCTTTTTATGAAGGTTTTTGTCTTTACGTTCCACAAATGTTATTACAAAAATTGACTGGGGCCCAACCTCTGCCCCAGGAAAGGATGCACTTGGCTGATGGGCTGTCAATAAACACGGATGTTTCACAGATCCTGGTTTTCAGGGAAGCCAACACGGGGAACAGGATCTGAGAACTTCTCAGGGCAGGTTTCATATCAGGGAGGGATGATCGGGGGCTGGGTGTGATGCAGACCACACTACTGTCCTCCCTGCGTGCTCCTGGGTGGGTCACCCCACTGCCTGATCACCAGGGTCCACATCTGCAGAACAGGCATAGACAAGGTGTCCTACGGGCCTCAAGGTGGGTAACTCTGTAGACATGACCCCAGTGGAATAGGATCCTGCGGTCACTGGGTCCCTGCAGACAGGACCTTAGTCACAGAGTCCTGCAGCGGTAAACCTTGCTGAGAGTGCGACAGTTGGGGCTCAAACCCCAGAGCCTCATCTAGACCAAATATTCTTGGAAATGTCGCATGCCCCGGGTCTCTGTTATCCTTTTGTTAGCACCACTGCAGGTTCCCAGATTCCAGCACTGCATAAGGGCATGGAGGGCCTGGCTCACGATAGGCGCTACCTGACTGGCTTTTGGTAAATGGCTGCTTTGGTCACTGAGGTTGGAAATAGCGTGACAGGAAAACAAATATCTGACATGGAACCCCGCAGGCCATCTTCTAGACATCTGAAGTCACCTGTTCCGTGGTTCACTGGTGACCAAGTTCTGAACTGCACCATGGAGAGAGACAGAATTGTTTATACTGAGCAGTGGTTAATGCAGAGACTTGTAACTGGTCAAAGTGCTGAGAGTAAGTGTCTGCTAAGAGCTCAGCTCTAAAAGAGACACCTGTAGCACACCCATCTGAAGGTCACATAGCATGGCAGGGGAAGCAGCAGAAAGAATGGGAGAGCAAGAGAATGTTAAGAAATGCTATAAAACACCATATTCTAGATACAATGGGAACTGTTGTAGTCATGGACTGTGCACAAACTCTCATCCATCAGTTCCCCATCAAGGAGGAGTATCATCCACAAGGCTCCACCCTGCCCTGAAGGGCTAAGGCAGTTAATATTTGCTAAGGGATGGAGAAGTCATTTTCTTCAGTGGTGTAGCTGCTGGCAAGATACCCTTGCTCAAGTATATAACCCCCTCTCACCCTCACACAGGCAACCCTCATTAGATGCAGTGAGAGAAACACACACACACACACACACACACACACACACACAATGAGAGTAGATAGAGGTTTTTTGGAAAGGAGGGGTTCAGTGGGAGGTGGATGAGAGACTAATGGGGGATTATGATCAAAGTACATTGCAGCTAAGTATTAAATCATGAAAGATCAAATACATTTTTAAAAAGAAGAAGCAATTGACTTACAAAAGGATTTCAGTACAGCAACTTGGGTAGAGAGTTCCAAAGGGAATGGGAACCTAGCTGGGGATCAGGAAAGCATGAAGGGTGCATCTGAGGTGAGCAAATGTGAACCCTGGGACAAGTCTGCTGTGGAGTTCCCCATCATGTTGGGACTCTCCTGGCTGGAGCTGCAGGAAACCTATAGGTCAAGAAGAGTATAAGCATTTCATTTAGACAAAAGGAGGCATCGGGGCAGAGGGGCTAGGTGTTGGCTGATTTCCTCCATAGAGAGAAGCATCTGGGCTCCAAGTGACCTGAAACAAGTCAAAGAGTCACCTGTGACTCTGTCATATCTGAAACATGTGCAGAGTCTCCCAAGCCTTGCAGCTCTGGTCCCAGTTTTCCTGATGCTTGCCAGACTTTCTAGTTCAGTGACAATACTACCTCATTCTCAACCTGCTACAGCCATGGTAAGGGGTGCTGCCTGTTCCTTACATGCTGTTTCTTGTCACAAGGGAAAAAGGTCACCTTTTAGACATATATTGCTCCAGCCAGAAGCACCTCAGTCTCCACAGCCAGGCCATGCCTCAGGACTGTCCCCAGTACAGGGAGAGCGAACGGACATGTAAAATATGCCAGCCCAGGAGGGGTATGGCAAGACAGATGCTGGGTTAGGGGCTGGCAGTCCACCTAGCTCTGAATGCTTCTCTCTGTAACAGAACCAAGAGACCTTTGCATTGTTACACTAGATTGTGTCAAGCTGCCATTCAAAAGAGAGTCTCTCGGGTGCTATGGATTCCTGGAACTCATCTAGGAGAGTCAACATGCCATGGAGGCCAACCTGGGCTGGAGAAGACCCAAAGACACCAGTCAAAAGGTCCAAGGTTACCCAGAGGGTGACTGGGCCTGTTCCTTCTCTCCAAGAATCAGGTCAAATCGAGAAGATTGGAGCTGCAGGTTCCAAGCACCGACCTACCTCCGTCCCCCAACCTACTCTGACCCAGGCCTGTCTAGTCATGGCTTCTGTGACGTTTGGGGCTTGGAAGAGTGTCTATCTCTCTCCATGTGGTTCGGGTTCAACTAAAATGTCACTTCCTAGGACATTGATTGACTGATTCCTGAAGTTGGCCTGCTGCACCAGCCCCCTACAGTAACCCCACAATGGCAGCTAGTTGCAGAGGAGGCCTGGGACCTGCTCAAGGACTTGCTCACCATTTCCTATGCCAGAAGCAGGAGGTCATGAGGCTGTAGGAGCCCCAAGCTGCTATGCTCTCCCCACCCCAAATACTTAGGTAGTAGTATTCCAGATAGCCACTAGATGCATGCAAGCCTCTCATCAGCTCTGCCTGCTTTAGAATGCATCCAGATGGAAAGGAAAAGGCAAGGTGATAAAGTAGCACACACGTAAAGGTAACTTCGTCTTAGGAAAAGTCAACACGGTAATTCTCTTTGTTTCATTCCAGGTGCCAAGAGGGAAATCAAAGAGCTTTTTCTGCCTGAGAATAGGTGAGAGCCCAGACCACGTTCCCCCTACAGAGCCGAGGACTACAAAAAAAACCCATGTCCTATTGCGGAGTCTTCTTCGTCTCCGATTATCTGGCAAATAAACCAATTTGGGAGCCCACCAGGGTCTTTCTGGCCTCCTCTCCAGAGCTCTGGCTGAACTGACCTTATCTTCATTTCCATACAGCCAGCATCCTCCGTGAGATGAGAAATGTCATTATTTACCGAGAAAGCAAGGTCTGAAAATGGCAATTACTCAGCAGGTCAGCAGAAGGCCCTGGGGTATTTTTCTCAGTAGAATTCAGCCTGACTGCATCGGAGGCTGGAAAGAAAGAAGGCCATGTCTCTAGCCTAGAGGTCTCCAAATCCACATACTTGGTTCTCTGACAGTGTGTGTGTGTGTCTGTGTGTGCACGTGTGTGTAAATAAATATGTGTCTGTTGTATAAATATATATATAAAATCTGTTTATGTGTGTGTAAATAAAATATATTTGTATAATTTATTCACATTTAAAATTCAAACCCACATATATGTTAATATATATATACATATAAATTACTCACATTTAAAATATAAACCCACTGCAGATTTTATGAGACCTAAATAAAACAGACATTAGATATGAGAGACCCTATCCTGACATCTTCCTTATAGATTATGTTCTGGTCTCCATGCTCCAGGATGTGTACTGGACTACCGCCTATCATCATCTCATTCCTCTTTACTAGTCTCTGTAGTACAGGCCATGAGAAGACAGTCTATCCCAATCCCCCTAATGCCAGTTACCCCAGGGTCTTGTCCTCACAAAGGGTGAGTGTCCTTCAGGCACTCTGAGCCTGCAGCTTCCAGTTTGGTGTCTTAGATGCCTGGAAGGTACCATGACAAGACTGTGCCAGGAGGACATGAGGAAACAGCTGGTGGAGACACACAAAAACATCTGAGTCCACTGTCCAGATGTATGGAGCCTAGCTCTGCAAATCCTTAGCTCTACAAGTAAGATAACCAATGTCACTATAGTAGGCCACTGGAGGATACTTGTCAGATGACCTGTGTAAAAGGGGTTGATTGTCATGTTGACTTAGGCCATGGTTCTATCTTTGGTCACTATCACAAACACTACTAGGTATTTCAAAGAGTTCAATGAAAGGAGATTCTATGACTCAGGGTCTAACTGTTCCAAATATCTGAAAACTTGGTCCCTGAACTGCCAGTTTGAGTGACTGATCCAACTCTCAGCCCATCAATCTGCTGGTTGTGTATGTATGGTGGTTTGAGTGAAAACGGCCCCACAGACCCAGAGGGAGTGGAACTATTGGGAGGTATGACCTTGTTGGGTTAGGTGAGATCTTGTTAAAGCAAGTGTGTCACTGGGAGTGGGCTTTGGGCTTACAGAAGCTGAAGCCATACCCAGTGTCACTCTCTCTTCCTGCTTTCTTCAGCTTCGGATACAGAACTCTCAGCCAACCTCTCAAGCACCATGCCTGTTTGCATGCTGCCTTGCTTCCCACCATGATAACAATGAACTAAACTCCTACACTGTAAGCCAACCCCAGTTGTTTTCATTTATAAGAATTGCCATGGCGATGGTGCCTCTTCATAGCCAATGGAACCTTAACTAAGGCACCAAAGCTGCTCTATTCCATGGCCTGCTAAGTCCTGGCTCCCATTGCTTCCTTTCTATCTTTCTCTGGAGGGCTTGAAAACCATGGTTCTGGCTTTGAGGGTCACACTCGTGTCTGTGACCCAACACACACTCCTTTGTTAGAAGATTGCCAAACACATTTTTCAAAACCTAGCAATGCAGAAATGGGGCCAAGAGACTACAGAGGCCCCTTTGGAACCCTGAAGGAAGAAAGACACAACACTGCCACACAGTTGGTGGGAACCCATCTAAAGTCTTAGATCACTATATCCGGATCAAACGGTGACCCAGCAGAGACAGGACAACTGCCCTAGCTGTCCTTTCATCTGTCCCTGACTCCACCAACTCCTTAACAGCTTCCAGAGCACCCCCCACCTGACAGACTTCTCAGAACAAAGGTCCTTAACTTGCTCCAGACTCTTCCCACAACCTTCTCTCTTCAGGAGAGAAAGCATTTAGCAAGAAGCCTGGGATCTGTCCCAATAATGAGCTAGCTACTAAGTATCAGGGTAATCTAAAGAGGAGGGGGTCCCTGACTGCAGTGACTAGGGTATGTGCCAGCCCTCAGCAAGTAGGAGGCTGTGGCTATTTATTTCATACGCACAAGGAGTTAAAAACTGCCCAGGCCTCACAGAAGTCCTGGCAGACCTTCTTAGACCAATGTCTGAAACCCAGAGGGGCCAGATTGAATAAGGATCTGCTATCTTCAGTACTGGGTTGTGTGACCCTCCCCCAGCTGACTGCTATCTGGCTCCCACCCATCAGACACACCTCTGTCACTTTCTACTCTTACCCAGAAGTGCACTGAGACTGAAGAGACCCTTGACTTCTCAGGTCCCTGAGGGAGTAGGCCATGTGGCTGTTAGCAACCTTCATTCACAACCCTAATACTCAGCATCAGAAGAAACAGCTAGAGACTGAGGGTAGACCACAGCATCCCTACCTCCTGTCTACATTATATCATTTGGCTCCAGCCTGCAGGGCTCTTGGTTCCTGCCAGAATGGAGGCCAAATGGGCTTCACTCTGGGGTGGCATCTCCTCTGGCCACCACCAGCACCAAGGTTTCTTGGAAGAGAAAGACAGACCTAGTGGGTGTTCTGTTCAATGTCCAGGCCTTCCCTGACACTGCTAGCATCCCTAGTCTGTTTCTCCATTCCCAGGACAGTCTGGCATAGCCCCCTTCCAGAGGAAACTCCTCTATGCACAGGACAAGTCATCTAAGAGCCTGGAGAGAGGGATGGTGAGCGTGTGCACGCTGCAGCGTGTGGCCCTCAGCTGCCAACACACAAAGACACTCTGTCCTCTCCATGGCGAAGGGACTCCCAGGCCGGAAGCCAGGCGGCAGATGAAGCCAGACACGCAGTTGACATGGAAACCCAATAGTTAAAAAACCCTCAGGCTATTTTGAAATGTCACATTTTGATAAGCAGGCTGGAGTCCGTGTTCCTCCACAGTGCAGCGTTTGGCAAAACAAGCCCTGCCATGGATTCCTGACAGCACGTCAAGGGCGGCACGCAGCCGTGTATCCGCCTTGCCGGGCGGTGTTCGCTCGTTACTGACACCACTCCATGCTGACACGCTGTACACTCAACGGACCACGCGGCTGAGGGTGCATCTCTCTTTCGGACACAGAACTTGCCCGTGAACAAGGGCAATCTCCTTCTTTCCTGGACTGGAGGAGAGAAAGCCCTTGGACAGACAATTCTCCCTCTGTGGCTGCACAAAACCCAGTGCTGCTGGCATTCACCCGGCGCCAAGCAATGGTGGGTTTCCAAGCCCTGTCTAATTAACTGGAATGTGTATGTGTGTGTGTGGATGCATGAGTGTGCGTGTGAGTGCCTCTGTGTGGGGACTGTGGGGGACACACCAAGAAACAGTCCCACACCTACATATGGACAGCTGCATCTGCCCAGTTAGTTTCAGAAGAAAACTGATTCGATGTTGAGAAATAATGCTGGCAGTTGCTAAAATTTTCTCCCTGGGGGAGACACAAATGTCTACCTGCTCCTTCTAAGGTCCTAAGGACAAACGAAAGTTTGATTCCACCAGAAGTCACCCTGGGGACCAATGAGTTTATCGGACTTACAGAGTATAGGTGAGGGGTTACTGACAGGAGTGTGGGTGACCCCAAAGCAGCTACACTGGCAAGTCTTCACCCAGGATTGATAAAGATTTCTCCATAGCCACCACTGTCTCTCCCAGACTAAATACTCTCGCACCCTGCACAGTACCCAAGGCAAAACCCAATATAAGTGACAGGGAAAAGCGGATGGAGCTTATATAAAGAGCCTAGTGACCTTCTCAACCCCCTCCTAATGGGAGGGAACACCAACCACTCACAGGCCAGACCATGATAGACTCCATCTAGCAAGTAGACATAGCTGATCTCAAGAAAAAGGTGGCTATTTGGCTTAGAAGATAGCATTGTGGGACACTACTGGCACCTTCTCAGCCTGGATCAGACAGCGGCAGATCATTCTTTGTGAGGGTTTTGCCAGAAAGTTGGGGAGGAGAGAAGGAAAATGAGAGATACAGGATGCACTTGTGTGTGCATAAGTATTCATTTGCAAATGTTCTTCATGTGTGCACACATGTGTGCATGCTTGTAGTTGTGTATCAGCACAGGCTTTGTGCATGTGTGCACTGTCATGCCCCACCCTGAGACAGGCATACCCATGGAATATGAAAATCTGACATGACTCCTAGATGACTGACAGGTCAAGTGGTTCCTTTATCTGTTATGCGCACATCCGTCATAAGTGAGCATCTTACACACGCATGTGTAAGGCTCCATGGGACAGCAGTGTGCATGCATTTCTCTGTGTGGTACACAAGATATACTCTAATGCTTCACATACGTATAGAGTAGACCTGCTATTTTTTCCTCAAATCTTTAAACAGTCCTACTCCCAGGTCAGTTTTACATGCAAAGTCAGACCCTTTCCACAAGGAAGAAAGTCTAGTGTATTCTCCATCTAGAGCACTTTGTATTGCAGGAACTGTGGAGTCAGAGACCCACAGGACAGTCTCCAGAACTGGACAGCCCAGGGTGGGGAGGGGAAGTCAGAACTGGGAACAGGGCAGGACATTCATAATATTCTCCAGGGCCCTCTTGGTTCATTCACATCAGCTGGGGTGATGGAGCTGGCAAAAGGCTGGTACCTAGCCTCTGGTGACCAGACCACAAACCAGCCTATACTTACCCCTTCCTCTGCTTCCTTTCCAGGGGTCATCCAATAAGGAATTTCAATTTCATCTCCCTGACAGACCTAATTTTTGCCAAACCCAGCCAACCTATGTCCACCTCGGCAAAGGGTCTCTGGGAAACCCATTTCCAAAATGAGAGCTTTGTGCAAAAGCCCGGAAGGGGGGGTGGCAGGCCCCCTCCAGCAGCTGTTAGGGCTGCTGAAAATGTAAAAAGTAAATAAAAGGGAGTAAATACCACAAAGATTAGACTCCTGTCCCTGTAATCTCAGCAGAGCCCTTAGCAGGCAGCCCCCAAGACAACACAGACATTTGCATAATCTCCATAGAGAAATCCTCCAAGGGAGAATTCATCTGCTAAGAAGACAAGGAAACTCCCTCTTGCAGCTACCAGAAGGCTAGGGAATTCTTGGTGGGAGGGAAAACTCAGGAGAGAGTTACCCTCCACCGTCCTAGCCTAGTAGTGAGGCTCCTTGGAGAGGAGAAGCTTGCCCTGGAGCCCCAAACACAAAAGCACATTTATGGGGCAGGGTTGGTCCGCACATCTACCCACCAACCCACCCATCCTTCTCTCCACCCATCTATCCATTCACCCACTTATCCACCCCCTGATCCACCTGGGCATGAGCTCTCTGTGCTGCTACCCACTTTAGGGTCACCTCTCCAATACTGCCTTCTAGGGGCACAGTGCAGAGTCCTTGCTTTGTCCCAGACAGCCTAAACCTTCTCCATGTCTCCCTCCCTGCCTCAGTGGTTACGGTTTGTGGGTTCCAGGCCGTCAGGGGACACTGTCACCTCACCCACTCATGTGAGGAGGTAGAGTCTGGGCTGGCATCCAGCACAAGGCTCAGCTATGAGATCCAGGCCTACAACTTCCAGCCTGTCCTCCGCACCCAGCTCAGAGACTCTGTCGCCTGCATTGGTGGTGTATGGTCATCTCAGAGACCTTAAGCACTCAGGTCCCATGCCAGGGGAGGATGGGTGAAGAGACTGAAGACTAGACTAGGAAAAAGTGAACTCCAGAGAGGGGCAAAGAGCAAGTCCCTTTATCTTTCCTCTGCCCCAGGCTCCTCTTCACACCCTCTGCAGAGCCACCGATGGATTCCCTGAACCATTAGCGGAGATACCGCATGTGGTCTTGTCTCAGTCACTCCATCTACAGATACGGTCTCTAGAAAGGCCAAAGGGCCACAAGTGGCAGACACTGAGTCATATTCCTGGGATACAGACACTCTGCATCACCCTTACATACTGTAGCTATTCGGGTCACACTCTGACTGACTTCCTGAAATGACCAGCCACTGGGCACACTTGGGACATGAAACCAGAGTCCACTTTCACTAGGAACCCCAGGGGACATAATCTCATACCCAAGGGCATGGGAAGGGGTACTCCTCACTTGGCCAAGGCTATAGTAGGGTCCAGGGATTAAAAACAACTGGACAGGAAGGATAGGGACCCACTGCCAGTGTCCTCAAGAAGTCAGGACAGCAATCACTCTGGGACAGCCTTAGGTTTCCTGTCTCACGTCAAGCAGGGGAGGAAATGGGTAATCCGCAATACGGCTCTCAGTTTCTTGCCATGTGTAAAACAAGGGCAGGGCACACTGGACTCTGGTCCCGTAGCTCCTCTGCTTAGCAGAGAACTGAGAAGAATCTCTCTCTTACAGAGTGTCCCTCCTAGGAGGGTGCTCTGGTGCTCAGTGAGAGGTTTCATGCTGGGGTTCCACCTTGTTCCAGGCTCTGCTGACCAGGCCCAGCTGGCTGTGGAGGCTCGCTCAGCCCTGCATTTCCTCAGGAAGACTGCAGCACCAGGCAGCGGTACAAAGCCACTTGATTGCCCCATTTGTCTGAGGATGTGTATAGATGTCACAAGAGCAAGGAGACTTAGGCTAAATTTGTTCTGCAGGCAAAAATATGTAGATGGAACCCCGCCTCCTACCGCCTCCTCACGTCACCATGGTGACCAAGCCGGCTGTGCAGGTCATCAGCCCAGGAGGGAAGACTGCAGAAGTCGGACTACTCCTGCTTGACAGTGTCCGGTAAGTCCAAGAACTGCAGTCACACTAGGGATGTGGTCTGAGAGGAGCCAGTCTCCAGGGAAGAACAACTGGTCCAGCTGGTCCAGCATTCCATCTGGACAGCTTCTTCTTCAAGAGTCCTCTTCCGTATCAATCTGCCAAGCTCACTGTGACAGAATGATCACAACTACCTCATCATTTGCAGATCAGAACTGGGCGGGAGTAAGACACACATAGACCTGTTCCTGCTCTGTATTGAACACATACCCACATGGACACTGACTCCAAACCTGCCACAGAAAATCCTGTGGAAAAATCTCCCATCTGCTTTGACGTGATCACTCTGTGACGGCTAATCTGACTGTCAATTTGACAGGATCTAGACTCGCCCATGAGTCGGGCCAGTGGGCATGTCTGTGAGAGAGTCTCTAGACTGGGTTAACGGAGGTGTGAGGATTCACCCAAGACACAGGTGTCACCATTCCATGGGCTGTGGTCCCGGATGGATCTGAAAGAAGAATGCAAACCAAGCACTACTGTGCATCTCCCTCCGCTTCCTGTCTCTGTGGGTGACAGGATAAGCTGCCACGTGACTCCTGCCACCACAACTTCTTGACCTCAAACTGTGACTCAAAGCCCTTTCTCCCTTCAGTTCCTTCTTGTCAGATGTTTTGCTGCAGCAGAAACAAGTAACTGGTATGGTCTCCTGCTTGGGCGTCTCATCTCTTACGTGGACCTAACTTCCCAGGGGAACCTCACCTTAGGTAGCTACCTCCTCTCCTAGATATGTAACTTGCTTCCTGCCTGCACACTTCGCATCCCATGTGGCTGCTCTATTCTCTTGGCTATATACTTCTTCTCCTGCATGGTCACCTCACCTCAGAATCCGAGAGAATCTTCTGAGCATGTACATGTAGAAACTCTCCAACTGTATGTGACACCTGGTGAGGTGCCAGTCTGCTGGTGAGGTCCAAACTTAGCCAAGAGCTCTGCCGCAGACCCTGACTCTCTGGCACGTGCCAGCTGTCAGAAGGGTTGGCTCATCATAAGACCCAGAATGCACCCGTGTTGACCTAAAACATCACAAGTTAACTACAAGTTATGTAACCACCTCAGGCACCACCTGCCATGGCCACATCTCGGAGACACTGACACAAACTCAGCTCACAGTCCCAGCCCTATGACTGAACCAGCAGTGGCTTAGACAGGACAGGAACCTTAAGGAGAATGAATGCGCTGTCAGGGATTGGCTACAATTCCAGGGGGAGCCCAGACTGAGTACACAGACTGAAATCCATTCTCTGCATTGTCCCTGACTTCTGCCCTAGGCTCTATAAGCTAACCAGAGTAGGGTGGGGGTTACCCTAGAATGCCCAGTGGACTAAAGGAGGGTTTCCCTGGGATAGTCCAGCTATTCACAACAAGATGGCTACCTAGCTAGCTATGGGGTCAGGAAGGCACACTGAGTACAGTCTTTCTTCTGCCCTGGGGACTCACCCTAACTGTCCCTTAGCACACTCCCAAGGAAATTCTCTCATGTCATCAGCCAGTGGGGAAACTGGCTCTCTGGCTTGGTGATTCTAAGCATTTTTAATTTAGTGTTCTCATTAGTACATTGTCACCAGAGCATCCTTAGAGCCCACTCAAGGTCACAGAAAGAAGGGAAGGACATTCAGTCAGGGGGAGTGCATGGGTGGAGAGCCCAGGGTCAGCTCTCACCACCTCCACTCTCTTCTACCCTCCGGGACCTCAAGGGATCGCTGGCTTTCAGTCTTACTATGGAGAAATCAGAGGCCCAGAGCCTGTGGTCCAAAAAGGTATGGCTGGCTGTCAGAAAATAAAGGTGGGGCTAGCAGACACCAGGGCAGATCAGAGAAGGCTATCCACAGCACAGGGGGACCAACCATACCTGTACTCAGAACTACACGTATTTCAGAAAAAAAGACCTGAGTAGACGAGACAAACTTCCCCAAGCTGCTACCCCAATCCAGGGAGAGCCCCCACCCTCCACACAGCTTTCACAGTTACCTTTTTTGACTCCTGTTCCTGATACCACAGCCATTAGTGATGATGAAAAAGTCAAATGAACCCAGAATGACCAGGCTGAACCTCCCTAAGTTCTTTAGAGATGACAATGGTGGACCACAGAGGCAGGACAGGTGACTACAGAGGGGCAGGAAGGCAAGAAGAACTACATCTTCTCAAATCTCACCCTTCCTGTGGCTACTTTCCAGAAGGAAAACCAATTATTTCCTCCACGTTCATACTCTCTATGTGTCTTTTCATACTAGAGGCAGAAGCCACGTGGAGAGCGTCCTTAGTTTGTAAGGGTTAAGGGGCAGAGGCTGAAAGGCAGGTAGGTGCAGGTGTTGATTCTTGACAGCATGGAGCCAAGCAAGCTAGTGCTATGTTCGAGCCTTCTCTCCACTCAACACTCAGCACACACAGGAGCACAAATGTGCATATACACAATGCTACATATACTCACAAATGTGAGGACATACATGTGCACACACACATATACCTTGTACAGGCACACATGTGCTTATGAATGTGTGTGCCTATGTACTTGTGACTGTTATGTGATGGCATGAATATACACCTTGCATGGGCTGCTGTGAGTGTATGCATGTGTGTACCTATGAATACATATTAGTATATATTTTATGTTCATGTTACCATGCATGCATGAACCTTGACTGTGTGAGCGGCTATGAGAGTGTGTCTATGTCTATGTGAGTATGTACATATGTGTGCCTGTGTGTAAGTGTTGTCACATACACACAGGCACACACATGTACACATACACACATGCTCACATTCACAGCTGAACCAGTTTCTATGGGAGAATGAGGAGGCCAGGGACCCTGATGAAGGTTCTTGGTGCTGGGCTACCACATGGTAACCTTGATTATCAGACGTTTTTCAAGTGCAGTACCTCTTACTTTCACAGAATGGAAACAACCAAAGTTATGATGGGCCTCATCATGAGAGAGATAAGATTTAAAGGCAAAGAAATCACTTTTTTTAAAGATCACAAGGACAACTTCACATCTTCCCCCTTTTAGAGGACAGCAATCCCATCTCACAGTTGATATCATTGTTAATTTTTTTTCTAATGACACATTCAAGAAACAAAGCAAAATAAAAGAACCATCAACTCAGCATTTAGAACAACATATTTTGACAGCATATTTTTAAACTGATCCCCCTCTCCCAATGAAAGTGCCGCCTTGCAATCTTTTGAAGTCTATTCAGTATACACCAACATGATTATCTCATTCTTCTCACGATAAAAACTCCCAGATACATAATGACAGCGTGATCAACATGCAGATGTATTCAGGGGACATTGTTTCTCCTGTAAGGACCAGGAAGGAGGGAACAATGGGGATGTGCCTGCAGCAGCTCCAGACAGTGAAGGTCCACATGACACACTGTACTAGGTGAGAGGTGAGCAAGAGTCCCCCACATTTGACACGTTCTGGTCTCCAAGGGCACAGGCAGGTCTTGCCACTGAGCACAAATTTTAAGGTGACACCTGATCGTTCTCTGTCCTCCCCACAAAAGCATTTTGGAGTCAGCTGGTGATACAGGATGTGGTCCCCCGGCAATGGCTGCAGAAACCAACCAAAGGCATAGGCAATGCAGCTCAATAGTGGGACATAGTGGGCCACAGTGGAAGGAAATCAATGTGGGAAAAGGAGACAGGCCTGAATCCAGCCAGGGCAGCTCACTACCATCTTACCAAGAGTACCAGGTTAAGGCCACAGGAAGTACCCTTCAGGTCGCCTGACTGTAAGACAATCAAAGTGAGGCCAGTAACAAGAACTATCACTGGACACAGAGGGAGCAGAAGTTCATCAAATCTGCATGGCCAGCCCCAAGTTTGTGTCCTCCATGGCTGCAGCTATGACCTCCTGATGCCCTTGTCCTCCCAACCACTACCAGGAACAGGAATCTATGTCATCCATGGCTGCCACTATACCCTCCTGGTGCCCTCATCCTCCCAATGATGACCTGAAACAGGAATCCTCATCATGCACAAACAGGTACATACACACATGCTCACATTGACAGGTATGCACACCCTATTCTACAACCAGAATTCCTTACTATCACCACAGGTGCAAGAAGAAGCCTTACTTGGAGACTCAGGAGGTGGCAAAAGGGCCACCCCACGCTGGTAATAGAGTTCCCCCAAGTTGGGGACCCACCTAGCACAGGCTTGTAGTGTCAGTGGAAAAGGCATCAGCAGCCATGCTCTCTCCTCTGGGTAGCAGGTCACAGATCCATTAACTGGGTTCAAGGGCCCTTGGAAAACTGCCCAAAGCAAGATACGGAAAGAAGGATCACCAATCAACTATCCTGAGGACCTCCTGAAATGCCACCAGGACCTTGCAGGGCAGATGGGCCCTCCCAGAAGAGTCATCAGAATAGTCCCTGAGGGTCAGATAGAGACACCTTGTTGGGCACACAGAGTCCTCATAACACCTGCACTCCCATGTGTTGTCACACACTCTCCCAGAATCCTCAGAAGGCAGAAGCCACTGAGCTCCAAGACACAGCAAGTTTCAGAAAAGAGACTCCCCAGAGAGGCAGCACTGCCTGCTCTTGGGGCTGATAACTGTCCCCACCCACAGCTGAACCAGCTTCTATAGAAGGATGAGGAGGCTAGGGACATTGCCCACCAGAGCAGAGCAAAGCAACAACAAACAAACAAACAAAAACAGTGGGAATAGCTTCAGAGGCTGAGATATGAGGGGAAGGGAGAGAGATAGGGAAAAGCCATTATCTTGGCTTTGGAGATGAGTAAGGAGTCCAGGAGCACAGGCTCTAGAAAAGTCACTTCCACTTGTTCAGAGAGAAGGAGCCCTTTATTTCAGTCCAGAAAGAAACAGGCAGACATCTCCTCTGGGACTACTGGACAGTCCACGTGCTGGGGTTGGGCATTGTAAGGTTCCTTGCTACAGCAGATGCAGGAGGTCCCACACAGGGCCACTGCCCCAGGCTCAAGAGCTACGTTCCACCATCTGTCACTCAATGGCCATGAATACAGGTGTCTCTCAGTTGCAGGAGTTGCCAGAGCTGGCCCAGAGCCTGAGAGTCTGACTGACCATCCCCAACCCTCCTATAATGATAGATGCTGAGGACTGGCTTGGGCCTGGGCTGTGCTCACATGTTGTGGAGTTGTTGCTTCCAAAAGCAGGTAGAAGCCTCTAGAACAAACTGCTGAATGAGATTTGAGGCTCCAGCCACAGAAAGAATACTATAAGCGCCATGTGCATGTGCCACTAGCCAGGAAGAAGCAGAATTCAAGTCGCAAGTACAATCGGTACTGAACACGTGTCACTTTCATACCATCATAAGGTCAGATCAGCACATATGGCGAGTGACTATATGCGTTCCTGAATAAGGTCACGGTGTGAGCCTGTGACAACCCCGCCTGGCAGCACAGCTCACTGGCTGTTGTACCATCTGGGGCCATATTCTCGCTACACAGCAGGGTTGAGTAGTTGCAACAGAGACCATGGATCTACAATGCTCATGGATGCTCGCTGCCTCTCAACAGAGCGACTTAGCTGATGGAGGATGTTAGCAGACATTCCACACAGGAGGAGGCTGTTGACGGAGTCAGAACTCCTGGGAAGGAGACAGCAATGCGTGTTAGGGTTGCTGACCTCAGGGTAAGATCTGTCAGGACAAGTCACCTGTGGGTAGAGAAATGGTGGACAAAAAGCCCAGAGGCTGGAGGGAAAGGGGGAGGAGGAGGGGCAAGGAGGAGGCTAGGGTTGTGTTGGGATAGGAAGTTGTGGGGATCAGGAGCACAGCCAGAGAGGCGGCACCCCAGTACTTTAACTTCTTGCTCTGACCTCATTGCTTTCCCCAGATGGAATATTTCAAGGGTTAGAGGTCAAGGTTCTAGTTCTTCTTGCCTGGGAAGTGCTACAGAAATGTCTCTAGAGCAGATAGCTAACCTGGCATCACGGGAGACCCTGAGACTGGGTGGAGTCTAATCTCCACAGGGTCACCTGTAAGCTGTCCACGGGGGGTATCCAAGTGGACATCACAGGAGACCCTGAGGCTGGGTAAAATCTAGCTCTGCATGGGGTTACCTCTGAGTTGTCTGGTGTGTACCTGCTCATTTCAGAACAATGATCCCACTAGTCACTCTCTGAATGTGGCTGACAATGAGGGCTGACTGAGAAGCCAAGGACAATG
>LOEQ01001356.1:372219-390112 GCA_001685075.1 Bramus lutescens
TCTGGCTTCATCGTAGACTCTGGACATGGGGACAGGGAGTCAGCAGCAGGACAAGACAGCATAAATTGGACTATGTTCTGAAGCTCCCTGAGAATAGACCTGCTTTCTTCCTGGGACACAGTTCAAGACCTGTGATAGCTCAGAGCACCAAGCCAGTGGTCCCAGGTGTGTGTGTGTGTGTGTGTGTGTGCGCGCGCGCGTGTGTGTGTGGTATGCTGGACAGAGCAGACACAAGCTTCCTAGTCAGCACTGAGCATGCTCTAGGCCTGGGCCCAGCCTGAGTTGGCTTCTGGGACATCCTCTCAGATCCAGACTCATGCTATGGGTCTCAGAGGACTCAGAAGTCTGGGAGGGGGAAGGGCAGAGGACCTGGAAGGAGTTGAATAAGCTGCTTCCATTAACACCCACCACAGGCAGCATACAATACCACACCTCCCTGCAGCCTGAGGTCTAAAGTTCCTGCCTCCCCTAGGCACCTACTGGTATAAACAACACAGATACAGACACCCTGTCAATCAGCCTAGGAGCCTATCTCGGAAAGAGCTTCAGGCCTGGAAGATAAGGCCACCCTGGGAGCCCATTGCCTGAGAGTAAAGCACCCCCCCCCAGCCCCATACATATACATACATACCAGTCAGTGGGGGGTAAGGAGGACATTTGAGGACTTGTTACAAGCCATGGTCACACAGGGAATGGTTAGACCAAATGCCTCTAGAAAGCATGTGGCCTTAGAGAGTTGCACTAGGAGAAATTCATCTCAAATAAACCCAATCCAGTGATGTTAGAGGAGCAGTGGGGTCTCTCTGTAAGTGTCAGGGATGAGAGCTGGGGGGGCCTATCATCTGGGTTGACCAGGCCTAGACAGGCAATCACACTTCCCTAGGCTGGGAGACATACTCCACCTAGAAGGTAAATTCCAACATGGGCCAGCAATCAACCCACAGGAAGTCCCTCATCTGACATGGGAGACACGGTGAGCTTCAGCACAGTCACAGTACCTTGCCCCTGACCTCAACAAAGCACTACAAAGGCTTGAAGTCAGTGGGCTTCACTCCTCAAAGTCACAGTGTCCCATCATCAGGCATATGGCCTTTTTGGTGGCATCCCCAGCACTGACAGGAGTTGGGGGGGGGTGCATGTTCCCATTCTGCTCAGCAGTCATGTCCCAGGATGCTCTGAGGATGTCTGTGGAGAATATCCCACTTGCTTAAATTACACAACGACCACGCGGCTGGGTGACAGGGATGGGACAATGTGAAGTGTGTGGTGACATGGGCCCAGGCTGTACTGAGCTCTGCAGGAGAGTATTAAGTGAGGCCGTTAATATGTAGTTAAAAAATCTCAATCTCCACCAGCATATGCCATTCTACCTAATTTTGATCAACTTAAATGTAAAAGTGGCTCTGTGCTTCTACTCGGGTTTCACTGCCATCTGGTTTAATTAGGCCTTGGGTAGTGCGCCATAAAGTTAACGGCAGGAATGTTGTGGGGCCAATCAGAAGGCGGACTGGGAAGCCCTATGTCACTGGGTTTCTTTCTCCTGACCGATAAGAAGTCAAGGCTGGGGGTGGCCGGGTGGCGGTGCTGCTGGGCAATGACACAGGGTAAGTCGAGGCCCAGAGGATAGCCAACTCAGTTTCCCTCTGACCTGGCAGGGTGGAACATGTATGCTGAGCCCACCTGGAGGAGGGACGCCTGTCCACAAAGACAAAGGGATGATCAGATGGCTCTGGTTGGAGTTCAGGTAAAGAGTCCATAAAGTCACCCATCGGGTTGAAATGACAACTTTTGTCAGAAGTGCGGCTCTAGATGTCCTCTCCTCTACTGGGATTTACATGACCACTACCCTACTACTTCTGTCATCCACAGAGACACCTGAGGGGCTTGCAGTAGAGTATCCTGTTTCTGTGCTGGTTCCAAGGTCAAACTCCCAGTCCTCCTGGGAAGAAGCTCCCACAGAATCAGAAGGCTGTCTCAGTTGCTGCTGGTAGGACATTCTGGAAGGGACATGGGTATGCATCCATGGAGTACTGGCCTGGTTCAGGGACACAGTGGGAGAAGCAAGCCCTAGGGCTGGAAAGGGTAAGGCCCTACACAGGGGCCTTGGAATTGGCTATTGAAAGGTCAGCAGTGACCTCAAGAAGGTCCAGGGGGAAAGGAGGACCAGGGTAGAACAGAGGTGAGCCGGAGGGAGGATGGGACAGGTAGAAGGAGTGAGGAACCCTGGGCTGCGAGTCCAGGTGAGTGGCTGAGTGGATGTGGCCAAGAGGGCAGGGCAACAAAGACTTGGGACGGGGATCTACAGTTACTGGCCCTTGCTGGGGGACCTGCCTGATACCACAGTGGCATGACGGCCACCTAATTCTGCAGAAAGGTCACTAACAGAGTTTGGCCTGGAAGGGAGGTCTGTGGTTCAGCCCAAATTGGGCCATGATGGTTTTAACATCAAAATGGTAATGAAAGCAGAAGCCTTGCAGTTTTGAGATTAGACATGAACTACTGAGTGGCACAAAAGGGTCAGCCCAAAAATGACAGGCCTGGGACTGTGACTTCAATACTCTGGGACATTTTGAGTCATGCAAAGACCATTGCATGTGGACAAAATTGCAAAGTCATGTGACCAGTGGACATTCCCTTTTCTTCTTTGCCTTCCAAAGAAATCAACACAGCAGCTATCAAAGAAAACTGCAAGGGACATCCCATGTCACCTCAGGACACCTAAGACCATGTCTACTGGAACACGGCTAATGGAAACTCTCCCTGCATTTAGGCAAGTATGGAGGAGAGCCTATGGCCAGTATACAGGACAGGAAACCCATGCTGACACCCACACAGGGTGTCAAGACTCAAAGGTCATAACAAAGTTATCCCCCATACCCAAATTAAATTTATTAAGAGTTAATGGCTCTTCAGCGAATTTATTAATCACTTTGACAATGCCTGGGGATTGTAATATAAAAATAATCAGTTGGCCTACTCACCAATGTGAGGTGCCAAGAAGGTGTCATTTCGTTTTCCAGTGCCCACTGCCACAGCCTGAAAAAACTTATTGTTACATTAATTGAGATGAAAATTTCTCAGTGTGGAATTTTGGGGAAGCATGTGTGCATTTCATCCACTTGCACACAGGGATGGGTGGCAGTTAGTGGGCGTCAGGATGGAGAGTTAGCATCTTAGAGAGACAAAGAAAAAGACAGGCACATGGGACCGTCTCACAGAAATGCATGAAAGGAGCCCAGTCCTTCTCTTCTCTCTTGTCCTGATAGGCAGCTGGGAAATCTCACCCAAGCTGAGGTCATTGTACTGTAATCCCCAATAGATAGCTCCAGTTTCATCTTAGCAGACAGCTCTGCCCCCAACGAATGAGACGGCCCAAACAGAGTTCTCTAAAAGTCATCAGCGTCACTGAAGGGCCACATTCAGAGCATATGGGAGCCTCCAGGGAACAAGCAATACATGGGTCACTCTTTGTGCACGTGCACCCTGCCCAAGGCCAGACTACCAGGGCACACAGCAGACATAAGTCATACTAACTCAGGGTTACAGCCTGCACCAGAGTGAACCACCAGTCTCAGGAAGTCCATGGTGGCCATGCTGAAGGAGGAATGAGTGTGTTACACCCTCTCGATCCCACAATTTTCCCAGTTCCTATAGTTGGCATTGGATGCTGCCCAGAAGCAAAGCCATCCCTGTCACTGAAAATACAACCTGAACCAATGAGACATAGTCTCACCCTGCAAGCATGATGCTAGGTGGACACTGGCCCTGAGGAGACCCAGACCCCAGACTGCTCCCTCTCTCAGAAGTCCCCTGTGTATGGACAGCACCATGTAAGGAGACAGTGCTTGCTGAGAGATGCTGCACTGGCCCCGCAGCAAGAATGGGCACAGGCTGGGCTCTGGCCTACCTTCTGGTCTCCCTGCCAGTCTGTACCCAAGGACTCTTAGTTTCAGATTTTATTTGCCTTTAGTTCTACCTAAAAGTCTCTTGGAAATGACTGCTTGTCTGTAAGCACATTACATTATTCTATAGTAATTACATTATTCTATAGAAGGACATTATTCTATACTGTAGTGTGGTCAAGACACTAGAGGGATAGGGATGCCTCAACACACATCACCCACAGTGAGGCAGTCCTCTCACGGGGCACCTCGACAGGCTCCCATCTCCTTGCTGCCTGGGTCTGCCAGATGATCTGCAGATGGGCGTCACAAACACAGAGACACAGGACATACAGTTTGTGGGGGCCACTTTCTCCAAATCACAACCTGAGTCCTGGCCTCCTTCCTAGGCATCACCTCCCCGAAGCCCTCCCAGCTTCTCTGTGTCCTAGGATCTAGGGCTTGGCCACCAACCTAGGGATGCTCATGAGTGCTGCTCTCTCTCTCTCCGAGACCATTCAATACCTGTAACTGTCAGTTGTCCCTTAGCGGTGGAGACCTGACTTTACTTGAACAGGGAAGATGTACCACCCACATGCCAGTCCCCACCTCTTAGGCTGTCCCTAGCTCCCTGAGGGAGGCAGAGCCTCCTCATAACAGCAACTGAAGCACAAATAAAGTTTCCTTTCTTCGCCATGGCAAGGTGCAAGGGCTTTGCCACAAGGTTTCTGGACCTGTCTACAAGGTTTGCTTGATGGAACCAAAGAAGGGGTGGCTGTAAAATAGAAATGAAGAGACACTTTGAAGCTTGGGAATATGGTGTTGATTGAAGGCTATCAACTTTGCTTTCATGAGTTTCCCCCTCTGCTCTGTGAGAATTCACACTCCATAGAATAGTATTCAGGCTGGGGATGTGTGGTACATGCTAAGGTTTAAATATTCAATGTCCACACAGGCTCATTGCTGGGAGCATGATAACCAGATGTTGGGCTTTGGGAAGTGGTTGGATCCTGAGGTGACTGGGATAATCAGTGGATCATTTCTAAGATGGGGTCATTACATGATGGCATTTTTGGGAGATTAAGGAAGTAGGTCATCAGGAATATGCCTGTGAAGATTACACCTGATCCCTCATCTCTTCCTCTGTCTCTCTGCTTCCTGTCCTCCATGACATAGGAAGCTACTGACACACTTCTTCTGACTATGACATATATGGCTCTGCCTCGAGGGACAAAGGTCATGGGCCTGAAATCATTAAAGCCGTAAGCTGGAAGGAATGTCTCCTTAAAGTATATTGTCCTGTCTTTTGTCACCGCAATGCAAAACTAACACGGCGGCCTCAATTCAGGCACCAGTAGGGAAGACAAGAAGTGGGGAAAAGAGGTGACAGTGGCTGTTGCACATTCCTTCCTGGGAAGCAGAGGTTTGCCAGGAGACAAACAAAGTCAGGTCAAACCACCAAAGGTGGACCTGTGGTGTGCCAGGTCAGGCTGGACTTTCTGCCTGGTGGAGGGACCCAGACACTGGTGGCTGAGCACCAAGGGTTGAGGTATGGGTGAATGGTAGGTTGTAGTTTGGTGACAACATATACCACAAGCCCTAGGGTCATTCAGGTGAGGACTTGTCAACAAATACGGCCATGCAAGAATCCTGGTTTTAGCCAACTTGGACACTATTTGGTATCACCAGACAGACTTCTCTTTAACATAAAATGTTTACAAAGGCCAGAAACTCCTAGGAGTGCCACACCAGAGGAGGAGGGAGGAGAGAGTGTGGCCAATACTTTGAATACCTTCTTGAAGCTCAAGTGCTTTGGATGTTGGAAGAATGGCTGCCAATCTCTAGCCACACACAGACTGACATCTCCAGGGCATCTCTCAGCATCACTCAGCTCTTCTCTAGCTGCTTCTGCAGCCAGAGGACTTAGTGATGAGGTGGGGAGTCCAGGCTAGCTTCCAGGAGTAGGGGTCTTCCTGCCTCACTTTACAAGGGGTGTGCTGGAACACTCATGGAGAATCGCTGTGTATCTCCCGTAACATAGTGCAGATTCCCAGGTTTTGCAGTCTCCACTCTAGAATGAGTCACTGTAATCCAGGGCTGGGTTTCCATGATGCTTTCCACTGAACTCCTAAGGCTATAATCACCAGAAACAACATAATTTCTAGAAGCAACAGTTCATGAACTTCCACAGAACAAGGGTAGAGCCACTGCAAGGCAACAGCTTAACAGGGTAGGAACCGGGAGATAGGTTCTGGGATTCACCAAGACATGTGGAACTCTAGGAGTCCCAGCCCCTACCCACTGACCTCTGGAATGCCAGGGGACTTCACAGCCTCCAGTTGCCCATCTTCTTGCTCTTAGTACTACTGGCTCCATCTCCCCTCTCCTGGGCACCTTGGCTCCAACTTCCAGTTCAGGCCACGAGCTATGAACTTGGGTGTCTCTAAGAGAGGAAGCCCTGATGTCTGGCCAGGTTGTCACTTAAGGCCCAGCTGAATGTAAGAGGTACCTACCTCTCCAGCCTCAGTTTCTTTGTCTATAATGACAGGATGGCCTTCCCAACCACCTAAGGCTCTGAGTGCAAGAAACGGCAACTTGGGAGAGAGGAACTGAGACTAAGAGCATGAACGTGGCCTGGGGCCCAGTGTCAGGGCTCCAGAGACAATACACAGTTGTCTCTACACAGAAGGTTCAGGATGAACATACTGATTTATAGTGAGTACCTTGAGGTTAGGAGGAAAGCCCTATCACACAGCTCATGGCCACTGCAGATAAGGCTAGGGCTAACCTGACCCCCCAGTAGCCAAGCCCTGTGAAAGGGGAGTCCCACTATGCCAGAGAGCTTCCTTCAAGTCCCTGGTGTCTGGGAGTCAAGGAGGTGTGGAGTGGTAAAGGATCTCTGCCCATGTTGACACATCTTTCTCCTGATGCCATCCAGTTTTACTAAAGTCAACATGGTTCACTATGGCAGCACTCCCAGTCCACTCTGAGGGTTACCGGCCCATTGCACTACCAAGACAAAATCACCCCCCTCTGGAGAGCCACATCCCAGGACACAGCGTTCATTGCATCATTAGAGGTGAGGGTTCTGAGGCCAGAATATGCCTAAGAGTCCATCGATGCTTGGCTGGGGAACACACAGGTGGAAGGCAGCTACTTCCAGAAGCCTATTGCAGAAGTAGCTCCCTCTTAAAAAGACAAGGTCCCTGGCTAATGCCTCCACATTTGAATGCTGTTCAAAGTCTCCTTAGCCCTGCACTAGCCCCCAGGAAGGGACAACAGAGAACTTTCTGGAAAAGCCAGATTGGTACCCCACTATCTTTCCAAAGTCAGGGTCTAGCCAGTTCCACCCAATTAGCTAGTCACCGCCCACCTCCTTCTCCACCCTGCCCCAAAGATGGCTTCTTCTGAACAGCACACCTGCCCTAGTTCCAGCCCTATCCCAGGTGGTCCTGACTCTCTTCCCTGCCAAACACAGAGACGTGATGTGATGTGGTGCTCTCCACAGCCCACCTAGCGCCAAGAACCATAGAAGAAAATGGGGTATCTTTTGTAGAGCGTCAAATGGCTCACTGAAGCGACCAAGAGTAGTGAGCACCCAGCTCTCCACGGGCAGGAAGCAATTCACACTACATAGCCTGATCTGGAGGTGAGAGCTTTGAACACGGAGGCAAAAGGGCACCATGGTGTTTCTCGATGACCCTCTGCTTCTCCGTGTGTAGAAAGTAGATTCATGAGTCTGGCCTCCTACTGGGAGGGTCACTGCAGCAAAATACATACAGTGGATGGTACCATCTGTTTCCAATAAGGAATTTAAAACACATGTGCTTGCTGAAAACAAAGGCTTCTGGTGAGGATGGGTGGCTCCCTGGGGATTAAGATAGTGCCAAGGCAGTGAAGCTGGCTCAACCCGCTGACATGCCTTACGCATGGCGATGTCATCAGACAGTATTCCCTGGTCCAACACATGGCATTAGAGGTGAAGTGTGTCCTGAAACTTCAGAAGGCCCAACAATGCCTTCTGGAAGATGTAGCAGCAAATGGGTGGACCGGCTACAACAGGCTTTCTCTCAGGAACCGCAAGTACCTGTCAGCCAAGCAGTGCCAATGTTTCTTGCTGAGTCACATGGCCCATGGCCCACCTAGAGGGGACACAGCCAATCTGCCATCATCCAGCACTGGCACACCACACTGTGGGGTGGAGAGGCTCTGGCTTTTCTGAGCATGAAGAGCACTGAGGATTCTTAGCCTTTTGTGTGCTGTGGAACATCCCACACCGTCTATAGCTAACAAATATTTTATAATGAGAAAAGAAGGGCACAGAAAGGATCGAAGGGACTGTGAGTCTTCCTGGGGAGCCAGGGCTTCTCAGGGATTTCTGCTTAGGCACGGTGAGCTCAGAGGCCCCCAAGCCCCGTATCACACCACACTAGCCAAGCTGCCCTTCTCTCAAGGTCTTTGTGCACACTACTGTCCTTCATCAGAGGGAAATGGACTTCTCTATTGACCCTATCCATTTCTCCTCAAACCCTACCTCACGCTCCACCATCAGATGACAGCTGCCAATTCTTCCAAGAGGTATTCCACAGGCCAATGATCTCTGTGAGTTTCTGATGAAGGATCCTGCACGGGTACTTGCTACTGCTTTGGCTTTAAGTACGGAGCAGGTACACACAGCCTCAGAGTGTGGGTACTAGCTTAACATTTTCAGAGAGTCCGCCCCATAGGCCCTCATACTCCAAGGTGGCAGTGCACAGTTAACAAAGAGTCCCATGTACAAACAAGCCAGGCAGAAATCCAGGTAAGGACACTGCAGAAAGCAAATACAGCTTCCCCGACCAGTGTGGAGCTGGTGGCAGGTGAGACAGGGAACCCCTGAGTCACAGTCCCCCCAAACAGTTGAATACTGACGGGCACCTTGAGGGTCCTTTATGAGAAAGTTCAGGATTTTTTGTGTGCTTAATTCATGGTTGTTTAGTTACAACATGCATTTCGCATGCAAAGAGTAGAGAAGGCATGGGCAGGCTGGTTCCTTCCACCTGCACTATGAGTTTGCCCAGCATAGGATCAGCCAGTCCTGGATTTGTCCTCCAGAGCCACTGTCCCATGTGCTCAAGGTTACCTGACACCGACATGTTCTCATTTCCCATAGTGTCCTGACTACTTCTGAATTCCAGAGAAACCACATGGCCACCTGAGGAGAGGTTGGTGACTGGGATTTGTTCGGAGTCGCTGTGATGTCAGCCCTGTGGATGCCCTGATGCTCACTGAAGAGTCTGAGGCTTTCAGAGTGACTTTACAAAAGGCTTCTGCTCCATTCTGGAACATCGGAGTGGGGGGAGGCAAGCAAGAGAAGTATGTTGCTATGCTCAGGAAAAGCATGGATTCAGACCAAACTGTGGTCTCCTCAGAGAAACTCCACCTCTCTATGGACAGTAGTTGTTTCGAAACAGGAAAATTGCCACAGGCGTTGAGCCTGCCGGCTACATAATTCCAAAGCCTCAGTATGTGTACTCACTTCTTAAGAGTTTTTCTTAGTCCGGGGAGCTCAGCCTTGGCCTTCACACACTTCTCCAAGGTCACTATCTACAACAGCTCCAGCAGCCAAGTCCCCCATTAAGACCCAGTTCCAGTGGGTCCCAGAGGGACGACATCTGTCTTCAGGGTCTATCACGGGAGTTTCCTATCACTTAGCTTAACGTGGAGTTTCAGACCCAAAGGTGTCTCAGCAAGGTTAGAATTCTACACATTATCAATCCCAGAGAAGCTGAGAGTTTTGCCCAGGCCAAGTCCCCCATGGCCCTCAAAGATGGAGAAGGTCGGTGGGACACAGAGGGGGCCTCCTACTCATCTCCCCCACCAAGGCAGCAGCTCCTTCCCAGCAATGAGCCCATGAGGAAAAGGGCAGAAAGGGCGAGAACAGCTCTGCAGCAGGCTACAGATGACTCTGCCTGGCTCTTTCAGCCACTGGAGCACCAGAGCCGAGAAACATAAATTAGCACCAATTAATGAACCCATTTCACTTTATTTAGGATATGCCATCACGTAGCAAAATGCTACAGGAGAGGAGCAACTTAAACCAAGGTAAAAGTATCTTTCTGGCTGGAAGGCCACTGAGGTCACACAGCATTTAAGAATCCTTTGGAGCTTTTAGCATTTTATCTGATAAGAAATAGCACAGGGAGGAGCCTCTAGAGACCTCCAAAGACCGCTCCAATATTCCCTAAAATGAGCCACCCAGGTTCAGGCTCCAGGCTCCGTGGTTCCTCTAAACTGGCTCACTTGGGTATTCAACATAATCAAATGCACGGCAGAAACAAGACAAGCCACATCTATTGCTCTCTGGCTCAGCCTGGATGTTTCATAGCAGTCGAGGACATTAACAGGGTTTTAAAATCTTTTCTCAGGTCAGCCAGGCCAGAAAAAAAAAAAAAACCTTCNTTCTGTTGTCCTGCTACCCAGTGGCTTCTGACATGAATAAAGAAATTTGTGGACAAAACAGAGGCATGGGCCTTCCTAACCTTCGGAAGAGAGATCTTGGGTCATGGCTGTCAGTCATGAGACTAGGAGAGGCCTAGGAGGGTTAATGGTCCCTCCCACTTGAAGCTCAAGATATAAAAGATATGGCAGGTCAGGCCATTCGGTGAAATTAACAGGGTCTCCCAAAGTCCCCAGACCCTAGAACCTACATCTGTACCACTTCTATTCTGTTTCTTGAGAAATCTCTGAAGCCATCCACCAGCTGGGGTATGGTGTGTAGGAACCAAGCATGCTGGCTGGGATACCTGGAAGTTGAACAGAGAATCAGGAAATGTTCCACCCTTCTCTGGCGTGCACACACACAAACACACCACAGAGAGAGAGAGAGAGAGAGAGAGAGAGAGAGAGAGAGAGGAGTCTCTGACGACAGAGAAAGTACTCTTTTCTGGGTTCCTCGATGAACTGAGTTCCCATCACCCCATTTCATCAGATTTTCTGGAACTTGTGGGAGCTTCCAGGTAGAGGCCGGAAGCACCTTCATTCAACATTGTTTATATACATTTCTGACAGGCAGTCATCACAGCCCATCCACAGCCTTGCCCTGAGTCTCATGGAGGCCTCAGAGAGGGGCTATCAGGAAAGCACCTCCCACCAGACACACACTGTGTCTCTAAGAGGATTCAGAGGCAGGGACATGATTGTCAGTCAGGCCAGCTCACCCTGGAAGCCCCTCCACCTTTAATGCACTCTCTCTCCACACCAAAGCCTGTGCTGGGGGTTAAGCTACCTGGAAACGGGAGCTTCCTGAGAGCAGCAGACATGGCAGTCCTCATACATTTCCCAAACTCTGCTGAGTCCCACAGAACAGAGAGCTGAAGGGTAGAAAGATGCACTGGGAACCCTGTAACAAAGACCTTGCATTTGCCCTCACAGGCAGGGGCCAGACCTGAGCTCCTCTGAGACTGAAGGCTGGCTGTGCCCAGAACAGAAGACCTTCTTAACTCTCTAAGGAGCCAAATGTTAGTGAATTCTGTGGTCACAGGGAAGAGGGGCTGAACAGGGAGGGGCAGCAGCTCAGGCAGGAGCTGTACCACATCTGTCATAGGCCTTTGGAGGGTTGAATAAAGGACAAGATGTGTGCAGGGTGTGGGCCAGCTGTTCTGAGACAATAGGTTAGCTGACCTAGGGTAAGGAAATGGCCACATGCAGAAGACAGAGGACAGTGCCACTGAAGGAAAGAGCCATCTTTTAACAAGGTGACTTTCTGGGCTATCCCCAGTATGACCTTAAGCATCTCTCACCCGAGCAATTCTTCTCATTGCAAATGCTTCAGGTACCTATACATACAGGCTCAGGCTTCTCCTGGCTTCCCACATCCCTGGGGGCACAAGGAAGGCCCTAAGTAGGTTCTGAGGTATGCCACTGTATACTGCTGTCAAAAAGGTAGCCAAGGGTAGATGGGAACCAGCTGAGAGCTCTATGACTCACGTCCCAATCTTGCAGGCACACAGCTCATAATCCAGCCAGCCACCACCAGTCTTCCAGGTTTGCCCACCTCAGCAACAACCTTGGAGATCAGCATATGCCCAGGGTCCAGACACCTACCATGTCCTTTGGCATTCATTTTGGATCATCAAAGCGAAACACAGCAGAAATGTTCATTGGGAAATGCGCCAGCTTCACTGAGGGAACGGCAGGTACATCCCGTAGGTTACATGATTAAAGCCAAAAGTAAGCAATTGTCACTATAGCCTCGTGTTGGTCAATGACAAGGGAGAATGTCAGAGTACAGGGGGCTTGTGGCTGTATGCTGTGGCCTTCCACCTTTATTCTGAGGCTGCCAACACAGACTCTGTAGGCCCAAGTGAGACATCTCCAATCCATGTATGGTAAAACCCCAGCCCTGGCGGTCAGTGATCAGCATTCATTCCAAGCAGGGGAACCAGGACCCAAAGAAGAGAGGTAAATTCTTGCATGGAGTGTGACATGCACAAAGGGCACACAAGTAGCAGGAAGTGACACTGACCATAGAGGGCCTAGTGCTGAGAGTCAAGAGCCCCAGGGGTCTATCTCTACCATCTCCTCACTGGCTCTCATTGTCACCTCTGTTGGGCCACATTTACAGTTCTTTATCTTACTGGGTGAAGGACAGATTAAATGAATGAACCTTGAGGGATCTATAAGAACAGTCTAGCCTTTGTCCCCTCTTGTTCTATCAACCTGGTCTTCAAAGGCTACTGAGGTCAGAGACCCAGAGGACAGATTTTATTTAATACACACTATCAAGGAGGGAGAGTCAGGATGTGCAATTCTGTCCRATGATATGGGGGATAAGGGTAACTCTGTGTGTGTGTGTGTGTGTGTGTGTGTGTATGCGCGTGCATGCGCAGTGCTGAACACCACACCAGAACACACATCTCAGTTCTCCCATGGGGCACACGTGGCCATCTCATGTATAATAAGAAACCAGAAGGGGTCATGTTTATCTTTGAGATACAAAAACACAAAAATCACAAGCCAAGTGCCCATAAGAAAAGAACATATTGGCAGAGAGAAGATACTCAGGCATGAATGGGACTGAGTCCACGCAGAGCATCTGAGGGAGCATGCACTTAAGCAGGGGAAAGTGACCAGGGCCTAGAGAAGGGGCAGTCTGGAACAGAACCACACGTACTCTCCACCCCCACAATGTACAGTTTCAGGCCACAGCTTCCCAGACACTAAAACGAAGCAGCCAAGCTGCCGCAAGCAGGAGCAGAACTTCCCACAGAGGAAAGGAAGGGCTCTCGACACCCCCAGAACACTGAAATCACATGTGGGAACTGGGCTGCCTCTTCTGAGAGAGGCGAGCATAATTAAGCAAGTGGGTGGATGAAGAGGGGCTGATGGGCGCCTCTGCCGCTACGCTGGACCCGGGATGTTTGATTGCCACTAAATGGCTTCATCACCATCAGCACTACGGTTTCATGTGTGATAGACACAGAAAATGAAGCCTCAAAGAGGAGGCTGCAAGCCACCTTCAAAACGCGCTGGTCCCAGCTCTGGAAAACAGCAGCTGTGGGAACTTGTGGAGACACCTTCCCTGCAGGAAGTGGTTCCAACAGTACAGGCAGCCAGGAAGAGGCCTCACAGCATCCACAAAGCCCACACAAGCCTTCTGGGCAGGGGGAAGCCAGACTGGGTCCTTGCAATGGGACATCCTCGGATCCCCAACAGGCTATGCAACTCAGAAGGGGTGAAAGCCTCACCCTCTTGTCAGTAGCCCAGAAGCCCAAAGTCGCAATTCTCCACGCTGAGAGATGCCTCCACATTCTTGTCCACTGGGGACCCAAAGGCAGGAAACTCAAGAGCATCCAGTTCGGTCTCCAAGGGGCAAGTGGCTGGGGCCAGCTTTGGTCATCACAACCGAGGAAGGAGACTATGACAGTTTGTGTGTATGGAGGGGGTACTGCCCATGTCCTTCAGTGCATTGAGATCTTCCGGGTGCCTATGATGCCCTTGAGAAACTGGCCCAGAGTTAAGAGCAAAGGAAAGAGAAGACAAGAAAATGCTGATTGAGAGTGAAGCAAACGAGGAACTCACCTGAGGGTGGAAAGCCTTCCAGCACCCTGAGAAGCCCCTTCTACCCCAAGACACTTTTTAAAAGAGTGAGTACAGGTCAGGAATGCCACTGTTTGCTTTCTTTTCAATAAAACTGTCAGAACACAGAACTGAGTATCTTCAGGGATCTGAATGGCTTAGTCTCTTTGCAGAAGGAAATGGCTCTCTGCTCCAGCCAGGGCCTGTTTTCACGCTCCAAACTCTCCCCATGTCCACCCCCGTCCCCAGGTCCCATTGCTGCATTTCAGCATCACCCCTAGTTCTGCGGCCAAATTCTGTTCTCTACAGAGGCACCACTTATCAACAGTCCTCTCAGCCCTTCCCAGTCATAGAAAGATAGCAGCTGACGCTGACCCAGGACCATTCAGCAATTTCAATCACTTCCCTCCTACCTTACCAGCTGCGGTAAGGTAGAAACGCCACCTTTTCTGGAATTTTCTATCACTGTGAACATAGGCAGAACACAGTGAGCACCTGCAGTGTTCCAGGAAAAATACTGCTTATTCGTTCTACACAGAGTAAGGTTGACCCCAAGCATAAAGGAGGAAGAGTTGTTTGGAGAAACTGGGGAGCAGAGAGGGACACAGCCTCAGGAACTAACAGGCAAAGCTTCCTATGAGTGGGGCCACTTGTTGGGGAACTCTAGGCCCATAGTGAGTTTATAGGCATGGCCAGCTGAGAAGGAGCACAGACCCATAGTCAGGTAGACAAGCAACTCGCATCCTGGATCTCTGCATCCCAAGATCCCAACAGATGCAGACAGATTCAGACAAACTTAGCAAGCAGACTCAGGCTCCAGGATGAGACTGGGAGAGTAGCAGTGGGTGGCTGTGTATGTGTGTGTGTGTGCGCGCGCATGTGCGTGTGCGTCTGTCTGTCTGTCTGTCTGTCTGTCTTCCACAGCAAGAAAGACAAACACAAGCAGCTTGTGAAAGTCTACCTAGAGGTTGGCTTCTTTGTGGTTTGGGACTTTTCTCTGCAATGGAGAGATAGAAATTGGGGCCTTGTGCATGCTAAGCAAACACTCTCCCACCGAGCTGTGAACCCCTAGACCTCTTTACCTTTTTATTTTGAGTTAGGATCTCCCTAAGTTGTCTGGGTTGACTTTGAACTTGGAATCAGATTCTCTTGCCTCATCAGGAGTACAGGCTTGAGCATTCTTTTTTGTTTCATACGCATTCAGAGAACAGCACCCATGCCCCACGCCCCAAAGCCATGATCAGGTTCTTCAATCTGGACAGCCTACTCCTTGTGACAATTCTCTTGATATCAGGGACCCTGAGGGCTGGATTGCCCCATCTGCTTGTCATAGCCCTTTCTGTCTCTCACTCAAACAAAGCCCAAACAAGCAGGCAGGCTGTGAGGGGCCACTGGCTAACCGCAAGGTGGTTGGGACAGCACCTCTATGCCCAGTACAGAGTGGGCGGTGAGGAGAGACAGTCCAAGGGCTATAGAGAACGCAGAACACAGATGGCCTCTGCCGGCTCTCTCCAGTCTTTCCTGTGTCAACTGCCTGCCTTCGAATGGGAATGTCAGCGCTAGGATAGCAGTCATTTCCTCTACTCCTTGCTCCACAGCCTGGCACAGGGCTGAAGCGCCCCAGCACACACCAAATGCACAGGCCAGAGGCTCTGTCTCCAGTTTCACCCACCACTCTGGCCTCCCTCGTGAAGCCTATAAGGTGAGTCCAGGGACAGGTCTTTGCAAAGGGGAGACCAACCACAAAGTGACACAGGAGTCCTTCCCACCATTCACCATCCTTAATGGTAGAGTCTGCCAAGCTGGGACTTGCCTTCCCAGGATGTGAGAGGGTAAGATCCCAAAGGAGCCCCACTTACCTCCTTAGAGGTAGAGGGGGTGCCTTCTTTGCCACCAATTTTAAGAAGTGTGTATTACAAGGCACTCTGCAGTCCTTCACCAAGCTCTCTGCCATGACAGAGGGTCGGGACAGTCACCCAGGCTCCCCCTGCCAACGCTAAGTCTGCCCCCCACTCCATAGCTCAGCTCCAGGACAGCTCCCACCAGCTGCTGCTTCATTTAGTTGGTGCACTCTGGAGCAGTGGGGTCAGTGAAATTCAGAGGATACCAGTGGCCTGTACAGAAACCCCAGCTCACAGAAATCCCTGGGGCAGTTCAGAGGTTCTGGTAAAGTCAAGTGAGCCTTTAAGAAGGAAGGAATGGTTCCTTCCTTTTCCAGCCCTTCACAGACCTTGAGCCAGTGGCTGGTGAAGTAGGCATAGAAGCACCTGCAAACCCTAGTCAGCCACGCCTAGATGCTAGCCAGGATGTTGCCCTGGGTGATCTCAGGGGTGGGGCATCAGCAAAGCCCTAGGTGACAGGTTGCAGTCTGTAGAGGTCATTAACTCCGGCACACCAAGTTTTAAAGCAAAAATGAGGTCTTCTAAAGAGGCAGCTGCCAAGCTATATAGAGAAATGGGGATTTTAATGTTTTGCTTTTTCTCCCCTCGTCTACTGTGCCATTATCATAACATTTCCCCATAATTGCTCCTATAAAGTCACCTGAAAGTACTTTCACACCACCAAATTTGATCTACATATTTTATGCCCTGAGTGTAGAGGCAGGGCCAGGGCTGAGAATTTAGCAGGGAGGAGTGTTGTCTAGTCAAGCTCTCTTCTGGTTCCCGTTGCCTCTGACCTCACTGAGGTCCCGATAGCTCACAGCTGATGGGAGAAAGAAGTAAAAATGTAAAGCAGGCAGTAGACACTGGTGTAAGCGGCCCCAAAGAGAGGTTGAGGGAAGGGCAGGGATGGTCCAGACTCTCTGTCCAGGAGCAGCCCTGGCTCTGAAAAGGAGATGGATAGTCAAGTCCAAGCTGCCTCTTGCAGGTCTATAAACAGAAAACCGTCATAGAAGGCAAAATGCCTCTCCTTCCTTCTCCCTGGGCTCTAAATGCAGTCAGGCAAAGCCATTTACCATTATATCATGTGGCTGAAAGAAACAGCACATTTCAAGCCAGACATTCATCAAAAAAAAAAGGAGAGAAAAAGAAACACAGAGACCCCAACTGACTCCTAAAAGACATCTTTTTTTAAGCCTCTGATATTTTCAATTTTACCTCTTTGAGAACTCTAGAAAACACATTTGATCAGCAGGAATACACCACATTGTCATCGCCACTAAATATGCCACAAATTGTATTTGTAGAGGAAATGCATGTTGGGGACCATCAAAGTGCCTACGCTCGGTTAGTATTCTAATGGATTAAAAACAATTCAAAACTTGTTTGTAATTTCTTCTATGCACAGCTGCGGCCATGAGATTTAACTGAACGGCACAATTCAATTTTAGCAGGATTTATTTGAAAAAAAAGTATGTTAAACAGGCAGCCCCAATGCCTCTCCTGCACTGGACTCCCCAGTGCTCTGAAATGAGGCCGTTCTTCCAGCATTTACATGCCGGGAGCGTCTGTCCACCACACGACTCTGAAGGCGGAACTTGCCATCTACGCTAAAGCAGTCTCCTTTATTCCAGAACTGAACAGTGCTCGCAAGAATCAAAGTCAAGGCTCGGGTGTCACAAGTCTCATCATTTTCTCCATGTTCCTTGCTGTTATTATCTCCAATAGACCGCAAGCCAGTGTGGAAAGAACTCTTAGGTGTGGGCATGGCACACAGTACACCAGCCCTTGGTACTAGCTCATTCAACAACGGCATCTGCCCAGCTGACCTTCCTGCTCCACAAGCTGGAGCAATTTAAACATTTCAGCCCCTTCTAAGCCACAGTCTGAGGAGTTTCCCAAGCCCAGAATAAAGCACTTTCCCCTTCTCACAACACCTAACTTTACCAGGAGCCCTTGGTAAACACGCTCAGTGCTTGCTTATAAAGTGGACCTTTTAAGTAACATTTAGCACATATGAAATAGAGCACCCATTTTAAAAAGCAGCTTCATGGGGGCCCTGTTCTCTCTCTC
>LOEQ01001356.1:393025-417753 GCA_001685075.1 Bramus lutescens
CGGCCCAGCATACCCACAGCCTGGGTCCTGGGCGCGCAGGACCCGCAGGGCCAGCGGGAAGTTTGTGAACTCGGGACCCTCCAGAGGCTTCCACAGAAGGCCTGTGACACTGGGTCCCAGACCTTGTTTAATATGGACCGGGAGAGTGAACCCAGAGTTTATTCCAAGCAAAGGATACTTGGAGCCCGTTCCCCACATGTGCCCAGCACTAGGGCTCTGTGGTGTGCGCTGATGTTCTGGGTCCACTAGGGAGCATCTGGGCCACTTGCCCTGCCTATCTCCAGAGCGTGCCACCCTGCGAACTCTGTGTCTACCCTAAGAAGGCATTCTATTACACCTGCCCAGAAATACTTCCTTGTCCCCTGAGAGCACTTCAGCCTCTTCCTAGACTCTGCCATCCCCTCCTCATCCATCTTCTAGAGTCTATACCGGGGGCAAAGTCACTTTGCTGGTTTTCTGAGGAGGGCAGCAATGGCTACAGCTCCTCTGAAGTGCCTGTCACTGTAGAACTGGTTTGCACCCGCAAACCAGCTGAGCCACTGTCCCTAGCAAGTTCCTTGAAGCCCAGGAGATAACTCATAAATCCAGGTGTTTCCCAGGTTGAACTACAGGTACATGGCCATGAGGTTCACTCCCCTTCCCTTCCTACGCCTCAATGGACATGCTAATAGAAGCCCGAGTCTAGGTGGCCACCAGCATGATCCTTTCGCTTTGCACCCTGGTCCAGTGTGGCATTTAAAGGGACTAGGAAGTAGAGAAAACTCCTGAGGGACTAAGGAAGAGCAGGCACCCATGCCCTCCCTACATGTACACACACATGCATGTACTCCGCAAGCACAGCTAAATCATACATGCCACATGGCTGCATGAAGATACTCCACAAACAGATACTCCACATGCACATATGCATGCCACAGGCCTGTACATGCACACTACCCACATATATCCATATTCATACATGTCATCATATGGCCACAAGCACACACCCTCCTACATATGTACATACACAAAGCACCAACATGAATATACATGTTACATGGCCACACATACCTCCACTTATATGCACACATAAACATCCACACATGCAGGTATATAAACACTATTTACATCGCACATGTGCATGCACATATGAAAAACACATATACATGGGTGTATACCACATTACCATACTCCACACATATATACATAACATGTGGTCACACCCCCACATCAATACACAGGCACACATATGTACATGCATATAAACCATGTGCACATGCAGATGTGCAAGCCAAGAGACCACCTACACACAGTGCAGAGACTACATAAGTACTCCCTCTCACAAGCATGTACATATCTAGTGAATGTGAGGCAGACTGCACACTAAGACCTCGCAGGGCTCTTTCTACAGTAAGATCATGTCCACCAATGGGCTTTCCCACTAATCTCCAATTCCTGTCTAATTAAGACCCAGGTTTTCCAGGCACCATCTCCTCCAAGACAGTCTCTCCCAGCTTACTTTCCTGCAGGGAGGACAGTCCGCAGAAACTAGGTCTCCTGACATTCTCAAGTGGGCAGGGTGGTGGTGCCTCTTGTCTTGGGTATTCCAGATGGACATCTCTGCCCCTGGCCCAGGGAGGGGTCCCTCAGCTCACTTCTACAAAGTTCTACACACCTGACCATGGCTGTCTGAATCTGCCTTCACACACCTTCCTTTGGTCTGTGCCTTTTCTCCTGAAAAAGAGCCAGAGCTCTAAACCCTTACACATCCCACTTCATCCTGTCCACCATGAAATTCTGCCCTGACACAGGAGTTCCTTCACACAACATGCATCTATTGAGTGTCTACTAGATGCCAGGCACACGGGGCCAGAGAGACGATAATATTTACATTTTCTCTCCTTGAGAAGTTTGCGATGGACCTGAAAAATACACAAGGAAAATGCAATCACGTTCATATGCTAGGTATCATGTTGAGAAAGATCCAAGAGTACTACACATGCTGTGCAGCACTGTGTGCATGCTGCGGTGGCCAGAAGAGGGCATCAGGGCCCCTCGATCTGCAATTACAGGTATTTGTGAGCCACCACTTTGGTGCTGGAATCCAACCCAGATCCTCTGGAAGAGCAACAAGAGCTCCTAACCACCGAGTCATCATCAACATCAACCCAAGGTTGAGTTCTGGGCTGCTGTAAGGAAAGTGCTCAGAGAACTTTCATGAGATGTGCTAAGAGACAGACTTTGATGACGCAGACATACACACATATATACACACATACGCACACATATATACACACATAAATATACATACACACACATAAACACACACACACACACATGAAATAAAAGCTTCACAGAACAGCACTTACCCACTTACTCTCTCTGGTATTTTCTGTTCTGTCCTAATTTCTTTCCTAAAATGCTGGTTGGTTGCCCACCCAATAATGCTGTTACACTAACAGCCTTTGTTTGAAAATCCCTTTTGCAGGACAGATGTGATCTTCTCTGAGTTGTGGAGGTGTACATTGAACCGGCCCTTTCCCAGGGAGAAGAGGCAGGGACAGTGCTGAGAGCCAGGGGGAACATGGAGGTGCCCTACCTGGTCTATTTTGCACTCTGACCTTGAGATTTCTGGTGGCTGAAGTGTTGGGGAAAGTTTAAGATTTTGGAGACTGGTTCATGTCAACTCCTAAAGATTCCTGCAGAGAAAGACGCGAGGGAGCCANGTCGGCTTGAGTCTCAGGATTCAGCATGGAAGTGAATTCATGAGACACAGAGGCTAAAGAAGCCAAGTTCTCTACCTCGGGCTCCACAGGCCAGAAGTTGTGGGAAGTGTAAGAGAGATTTCAAAGCTACAACTGGAATGCAGATAGCACCCCTGACCTAAAGCTCAACCTGTAGCCTAGATGGAAGGACAGGGGCCTGGCCCAGTATGCTCCATCCAGGTTTTGTTTCCAAGGCCTGGTAAGAAAGACCAAGATGGAATTGAGGATGGGGCGACAAGCAGAGTGCTGAGTTCTGTTGCTAGGAGACAGAGGCTCAGTTCTAGAACCCAACATGTGCTACCAATTGACAATTTTTGTTGTTATTGTTGACGGGCTCCTTTTGATCACCAGCCAGAATTAGCAGGACTTTAAAATGTGAAAACTGTAAGCTTACTAGTGAATCATACCCTCACCTTAACTATAAGCCTTTAATAAAAGAGATGGTGACTGTTTAGCCAGAAGAGAACCCCAGGTCTCCCAGAAGGCCAGTCCATAGTCACTAAACTCCAAGGGACATGGCCAAGCCAGAAGTATCCAGCCTGGTGGCTCCTGCATCAGTCATAGAGTATAACAGAAAGGGTGGGTTCCTAGGAGGATATTCTGAGCTTTCCCAGGACAAGCACTCCCCATCCTTGTGGGAAAGTTGCAGCACCTCAAGGTGTGCTATCAGTGTTCCCCACTCTGATTGACTGAGCCACAGGCTGGCAAGACTTTCCCATCATCTGCGTCTTCCATAGTGTCACATTTGCTGTTTGTACCAGATGCCTGATTGACCAAAGCACCCGGAGACCCTGAATTCAGATCTTTGTATATTGACAAGAAAATAGGGTTGTCCCCATAGAGATGCTAGAGAGGGAAGCTGACTTCAAAAAGAGATAATGGGTCACGAGAAGGCCAGATGTTCAAGGGACAAGTTGTGTGGCCTGTCCTTAACCTGCTCTTCTTCTGGCAACAGCAGCAAGCCTGTGTTCAACACAGACTTCCACGTCTCTGTATTTCTCTGCTGTGCACATTTACAGAGAATAACTCTGCCTGCCAAAAATGGGACCTGGAGGAGAGGCAAGACCACAGATTCAGAGGCTAGACTACAGACCTAAGTGGTAAGAGTCTGCTTCTTTTCCCACCTGCGAGCTTTGGAGACCACAGTGAGCTCAGCAGCTTCGCAAGGATATGGCTAGGACTGAAATGGCCTCTGTGACCCCAAGTTTCTGGCACAAAGGCTGTGAATTTGATCTTCATGTGTGTTGAGACAGTTCCTGGCCAGCTGCAAGGGACTGACTGCAAACAAGGAGGGATCACCTTGCAAGGAGATGGGACAAGGGCACAGCAGAGAGAAGAGTTAGCAACAGGCAGGAAGGAAACACAAGACAAGGAGTTTCCCAGAAGAATGTAAGCCTCCTGAGGACTCCCAGGCATCAGGCTCCAGGCTCGAGCACATACAGTGCCTTCAGGGAGTTGCTGGTGGAGATGAGGAGCCACTTTGAACAGTGATTACCATTTGTGTGGGCACCATCCCTAATGCAGGAAGTAGGGTTTCAATACCCCATTCTGTGTGCAGTCACATCCCAGGATTCCCTGGGTCTTTCATAGCACCCTTAGAGTTTATGGCGCTTAGCAGAAAGGGGTTGGGAAAATGTCTCAAGGATTATTAGCAGGAGGGTGGCAGCTGGGGTTAGAACCCATGCCAGAAGGCTTCTGAAAATGTTCTGATACCCTGTGTTCCTTGGCCTCTTGTTCCCAGAGTGGGTTCATGTTTTAAAGCTGCCAAATGAAGAGAGATTCAGGAACATGCCCCCCACTTCTACCACCCAGAGCTCCCACATCCCGTAGTTTGCTCCTCTTTTTCCATCTCCTCCTTCTGCAAATGTCCTATGATCCCCTGAAGTATGGGTGAATGTTATTTCAGGGTGTCATCGCTTCTTCCAGCACTTTGCAGTGGCATTGCTGTGGTGGCAATCCGAAGTTCTGTCACACATAAATACCACCATCTCATTCATCAGTCTTTATTTTTGGACAGTTAGGCTATGTCCCATGCTTTTCTTGTTTAAACACTTGCAGAAATGAACACGATTATACTAAATGTTTTTTGGATAGCTCTGGCTATTTATAGATAGGGATTATAGAGCCAGAATCATTAGGTCAAAGTAAGGATGTGGTTTTAGACCTGGCTGTGGATCACCCTGCCAGCCCCCAGCAGTGTTAATATGAATGCTCATGGGAGCCTCCATTGTATCCACGCACACCAGCTCCCAATGAGCTGGCAGACATCAGTCTCATGGACATCCTCACAGGTGGCAATCGGCTCCCACAATGGCTTTCATTCGCATTCATTTGATCTAACAAGGGTTAACAGTTGTTATGAGCGCATTAATGTCTGGGGGTAATCATCTATTTATATCCCTAAGTGGCTCTTGGGTGTTTATCTTTTCACTATTGACTAGAAGGAACTCTTCCAATTTCTGAAATTAACGTTCTCATGTTGAGTGGGATTTTAAAAACAGGCATTAATGGAAATAAGACAAATTGTCAGCATCGGCAGCATCTTGCTTGTCAAGGTCATCATCCCTGTGGGCCTTGTCACATACCAGTGTTTCCTGATGGAGACTGAGAGCACTGTCAGTGGGAAAGTAGGGGGAGAGTCCTACATGTCTGA
This sequence comes from Bramus lutescens, assembly GCA_001685075.1. Taxonomy (NCBI): domain Eukaryota; kingdom Metazoa; phylum Chordata; class Mammalia; order Rodentia; family Cricetidae; genus Bramus; species Bramus lutescens. The sequence goes on from LOEQ01001356.1 coordinate 398,423, forward strand.
ATTCCTGGTGTTTGTAACAGTAGAGATGTTTAAGATTATCCAAAAAGAAAGAATCAAGAATCGAGGTGGGGAGGAAGAGGAGGGAGAGAGAGATCGAAAGGTTTATAATTGAGATATTGAGAGAGATTGAAATAGAAATCAAGATGAGAGATTTGAGCGAGATTGAGAATGATAACAAGAAAAGAGATTAAGAAAGCAATAGAGAGAGAGGTAAGAGATAGAGAGCAAAGAGAGGATCCTGAGGGTTGGCTGGCATCATGGTCAGGCTGCAGGTTCAGAACACACAGGGCAGACTGAGAAGCAGGCGACCACTGCAGGGATGGCTCTGGTCGGATGTCACTTTCCAGCATAATTCCCTGCTCTCTGGGTGACCTCAGCTTTTCTGTCAGGGCCCTAACCTGATTGGATGATCATCTGCTTTACCCAAGTCAACTGACTTGAATGCTGAGCTCATCTTTAAAAGGTCTCCCCAGCAGCAGCCAGACTGGTGTTTGATCCCGATAGCAGAGTCCAATGGCCTGGCCAAATTGATGTAGCTAGCTATGACATGCACCCCACGTTCACAGTGCACAGTGTGACTGGCAATGATGTATGGTGATGGGGAACAAGTCACTGTAGTCAGAATGAAGAGAGTCTCCTTAGCCATCACCCAAATGTTGGCATCACCACTGCCACCACTTCCTGCCCACTGCATCCCGGAAGAGCCATAGATTCTATCGTTCATCAGTAGCAATGTTCTAGAAGTTTCTATACCTTGAGCCACACAGTCCATACCTTCTTTCTTCTGGCTGGGGTCAGCATATAATGACTTTGGCCCCAACGATGCATGAAATGTGATAGTCCCTCTCTGTTGCTAGCAGGATGCTATCCCAGGGGAATCATATTTGCTCACCTGTTGATGTTGTTCAGGTCATAATGGTTCAGGCTGGCTGTTAGAAGCTAAGTCCTAGGGCTATTCACGGACAAGAGTCTGCATGAGGACGTGTTTTCCTTCATGATGGCTGGCGGCAGAGACAGGCTCACAGCTGCCTCACGAACCCCAGCTGGATCACACCACTGAATGTGCATTCACACCAGCGTATGAGCCCCCTGCTTCCCTTTTGCTTACTGTGCCTTGAGTTGCACAAGGTCAGTGTTTTGACTACCGTCCTCTGCAGTGCAATCTCCACTGTCAGCTCAATTGGATTGGAAACCCCTAAAAGGCACACCCAGCAAGTCTGTGATGGTCTATCCAGTGGGGTGTAACTAAGAGGGAGTGCCTACCCTGAGTGTGAGCGGCACCATGGCTGGGGCCCAGAACTAAACAAAGGGGAAGGAGGCAGATGAAAACCAGCATTCCTCTCTTTCTCATTCTCTTTCTCTCTCCCTCCTTCCCTCCCTGCCCCCACCCCGTCTTTCTTCCTGAGTGAAGACATAATATATCAGGCTGCCTGGGGCTCCCACTGCCCCACCTGGAGCCATTATTCTTTCTATTCTCTCTCCATTGCTATATACTGTACGACCCTCAAAATAATCATAGCATCAGACCTGGAGAGCCACTCACTTTCAGCTCTGCCAGAGGCTGGAAGTTCAGTTTCCATCCGTGCGGAGAACCTCACAACAGCTGGTAACTGCAGTTGCAGGGGATCTTACGCCCTCTTCTGGCTTCTGTGAGCAATGCACACACACCATAATAGACATATACATGTAAAAAAAACTTAGAGTACATTATCAACAAGAATAAAATTCTCAAAGAATAAAATAAAAATGTATCCAACAAAACCCAGATTTCCATTTTTTTCTTATGTTCACTCTCTACTTTGGATACCGGTGACTAGCCAAAGCTGATACAGTTTCCAGGTGTGTTTGCTTCCTGAAGGTATAGGATTTCAGATGTCATGTTTCAGTTTATGATTCATTTGTCCTAGACTGTAGACACACTTGACGTTTTGGTATGGATTTTTAAAAACATAATTATTTATTGATTCTTTGGGAATTCCACTTCATACCCCCTCCCAATCACGCTTACCTCCCAGTTCCTCTATATCTGCCCCTCACCTGTGCAGCGTGCCTTTAAATTAAAAACAAAGCAAACCAACCTATCTCACTCCTCCATCTTTCCAACACTTCTTCACTCATCCCTGTGGTCTCAGTGTGTCACATAGTATACCCTTGTCCAAGCCACCCCATGCACAAAATGCTCACTGCAATAAGTCGTTGGTCTGTTTCAAGGCTTCTGGCACACCATCATCACTGAATCCTCACCAAAACTCCTCTAGGATACCCTGCTCTTGCCCTGGGTCTTGGAGATCCTGAGGCTGTTATCCCATAGGACCAGTTCCTTCATGCTCTCCAGCAGGCCATAGATGGGGTGGATGCCATGGTGGACCAAACCAAGGCCCAAGATGTGGGTCTGGGTGATAGCTGAGCTGGTTAGTATAAACCACTGGGACTGCCCCTCCCAGGCAAGGGGCAGAATCAGCCCTCCTAAGCCCGTGCCATTAGAGTCAGCTCTCCCATGCCCCTGGTGAGGGGTGGGACCATCTCTCCCAAGTGTAGGGGCCAACTCTCCAATGGGGAGTGAGGCCAGCAGTCTTGCTGTGGTGTCCAGAGAGAGGCATGGCCAGCTACCCCAGGGCCAATGATGGGTGGGGAAGATTCAGCTTGGCCCTCAGATTTCAACACACATGGTTGCTACAACCCCTATGGGCCATAGACTTCATTGCAAACCCCAGATGCAGGAGGAACATAGACCCAGACATGGCCCTTGGCAGCAGCTCTGATGTGGATTTTTAACTGTTCTGCTATCATTTGTTTGAAAGATAATTGTACCTCTACCAAAGCTCAGCTGCTAATATTGGGCTGTATGTATTTCTGTTCTGTTGACCCATTCATCTCAATTTATTCATGCTTCCATGGTCAGCATAGTTTCAAATGTCTTAAAATCACATAGTGGTGTCATTTATTCTTCCCCTGGAAAAGCATTTTATTTCTTATTGATTCTTTACATTTTCCATGTGAATTTTAGAATTAGTCCGTCAATGTGTATGTGTGTATGCACGTGTACACATGCATGCACATGTGTGTGCACATGTGGAAACCCGAGAGCAAACTAGACTGCTGTTCATTAGGTGCCATCCACCTTGTCTTTTGGGGCAACAGCTCTCACTGAGACCCAGGGCACAGCATCTTGTCTAGACTGAATGAGTGGGCATCTAGCCCTGGTATCCATCTGTCTCTGGGGTTGCAGGTACATGACACCTTACCTGGCTCCTTTTTACTTAGTTTTTGGGAACCAAATGCAGATCCTCAAGCTTGTACAGTGGGCACTTAACCAACTGAGTGGCTCCCCAGCTCCATTCGCCAATTCCTACAAGTTTTCCTCTGTGATTTCATTTCATAACTGAGTGTTGAGCATATAAATCTGTTTGGAATGTGATTAGATATTCATGTTGAGCTTCTGATCTATAGACAGTTTTCCTCCCCATTTACTTAGGTTTTTCTCTTTAATTTTCAGAAATATTTTTGAGACTTTCAATGAGGAAATCTTTATCTGCTTTTGTTATCTCTGCCATTTTCCTAGTGTCTTGCCTGTTGCTGTGATAAAACACCCTGACAATGAGCAACTTGGGGAATGGGGCTTATTTCAGTTTATAATTGCAGACCACCATCCATCATTATGGAGAAGTCAAGGCAGGAACTTCAAACAGCGAGTCACACCTCATTCATCCACAGTCATGAGCAGAGAGAGAGAGAGTGAATGCATGTTCACTTGTTTGCTTTCTTGTGCTCGGCTCAATTTCTCATTTCTTTTACAGATAAGGATGCTCAGCCTAGGGAATGATGCCACCCACAGTAGTACCATTCATATCAATTAACTTAATCAATTCAATCATCCACAGACATGCCCATAGGCCAACCTGATCTAGACTATCCCTCACCAAGACTCCTTTTTCCAGGTTAATCTAGATTATGTCATGCTGACAATTACAATTAACTATTGCTTCCATATTTTCTACTTTTAAAAATAGATTTGGGCATGATTTTGATTATTTTATCATGGTGTTTGACAATTGGCTCCCACTGTACAGAGCAACTTTTGACTTTCAATATCATTAATCCTTAGTAAACTCTGATTTCAGCTCTGTTCCAGCTGAGTCAATCAATTCCACCACTTTCCCACAAGCATTGTCTTACTAAAATCTTTATGCAAAGGCAAGACCTTCTCTTTTAACACAGACACATAACATTTTATTTTCTTGCTTTATTGCAGCGGCTACTACCTCTACCACAATGTTGAATATAAATAATAAGAGAGGACATGGTTTCTAATTTATGATCTTACACTCAGTCTTTCACTATTATTCATGACATCAGTTATTGGTTCTGTGAAGATAACCCTTTCAGGTTGGTGAAGTTCTCTCCTATACCTATTTTTTTTGGAGATTTTTTTAAAAGTCAGAATTGGATGTTGGATTTTTTGAAGTGATTTTTTGTATCTTCTAAAATAGCATATTGCCCCCTACTGCTGCTTTAATCATAGTCTCATTTCCATTTAGTCTAAAATATTCCTGGTATCTACCTATCTCTTGTGACTTCTTCCATGAGTCATTTAGACGTGTACTCTTCCATTGGCCACAAGTATTACTTAAGCTCATCCTGATGATCTTAGAGCTGCTTATACCTGCAAGGGTCTGTACATCAGCATTTCAAGCTCACAGAGGAATAGTGTGGACCACTGTTAGGGGAGGGTTCTCCCTAAATCTCCACTGCATAGAGTTAGTAAATAACATTGTCAGCCGTCTGCACTGTAGTTGGTCTTCCATCCACTTGTTCTGCCAATTATTGAGAGAATGGCTCCACTCTCCGGTTATCATTGTGGCTTATCTATTTATGCTCAAGTTACATCAGTGTTTAAACTTCTGTCATTAACTGTGAGGTGATTTATAATTGTTAGGTCCTTCCTGAACATATGTCCCTAGCCATATAATGTAGCCATCTTTATTCTTCACAGTCATTCACTTTGAAATAAATCTACTCCTCAGAGTCCGTCTTTTTTTCTATATTTTTAGCTTTCTCAGACATAAGTTTTAGGTAGTATAGCCTGACCTCAAACTTGTAATCCTCCAGCTTCAACATCCTGAATGCTAGAATTATAGCAGCAAACAACTATACTTGGCTCTTTTGTTACTTTTTAATAATTAAGTGGGTGTTTTGTAAATAATTTTGTCTTTGACAATTTCTTACATGTATGTAATGCGTTTTGACCATATAGTCCCTCTTCCTTGATGTCCTCTGATGTGGGATTCCCCTCTGTATGCTACGAATATGTTTTATTACCATTGGTTAATAGAGAAGCTGCTTCAGCCTATAGCAGGGCAGAATATAGTCAGGCTGAAAGAAATATAGAGAGTGGCAGAGTCAGAGAGATGCCATGTAATTACCAAAGGAGACACCATGTAACTGCCAAAGAAGACAGACACCAGATCCTTGCCGGTAAGCCACAGCCTTGTATTGATGCACAGGTTAATAGAAATGGGTTAACTTAAGATGTAAGAGTTAGCTAAAATATGCCTAAGCTATTGACCAAACAGAATTGCAATTAATATAGTTTTTGTGTTATTATTTGGGTCTGGGCAGCTGGGAAATATATGNAGAGAGAGAGAGTGAATGCATGTTCACTTGTTTGCTTTCTTGTGCTCGGCTCAATTTCTCATTTCTTTTACAGATAAGGATGCTCAGCCTAGGGAATGATGCCACCCACAGTAGTACCATTCATATCAATTAACTTAATCAATTCAATCATCCACAGACATGCCCATAGGCCAACCTGATCTAGACTATCCCTCACCAAGACTCCTTTTTCCAGGTTAATCTAGATTATGTCATGCTGACAATTACAATTAACTATTGCTTCCATATTTTCTACTTTTAAAAATAGATTTGGGCATGATTTTGATTATTTTATCATGGTGTTTGACAATTGGCTCCCACTGTACAGAGCAACTTTTGACTTTCAATATCATTAATCCTTAGTAAACTCTGATTTCAGCTCTGTTCCAGCTGAGTCAATCAATTCCACCACTTTCCCACAAGCATTGTCTTACTAAAATCTTTATGCAAAGGCAAGACCTTCTCTTTTAACACAGACACATAACATTTTATTTTCTTGCTTTATTGCAGCGGCTACTACCTCTACCACAATGTTGAATATAAATAATAAGAGAGGACATGGTTTCTAATTTATGATCTTACACTCAGTCTTTCACTATTATTCATGACATCAGTTATTGGTTCTGTGAAGATAACCCTTTCAGGTTGGTGAAGTTCTCTCCTATACCTATTTTTTTTGGAGATTTTTTTAAAAGTCAGAATTGGATGTTGGATTTTTTGAAGTGATTTTTTGTATCTTCTAAAATAGCATATTGCCCCCTACTGCTGCTTTAATCATAGTCTCATTTCCATTTAGTCTAAAATATTCCTGGTATCTACCTATCTCTTGTGACTTCTTCCATGAGTCATTTAGACGTGTACTCTTCCATTGGCCACAAGTATTACTTAAGCTCATCCTGATGATCTTAGAGCTGCTTATACCTGCAAGGGTCTGTACATCAGCATTTCAAGCTCACAGAGGAATAGTGTGGACCACTGTTAGGGGAGGGTTCTCCCTAAATCTCCACTGCATAGAGTTAGTAAATAACATTGTCAGCCGTCTGCACTGTAGTTGGTCTTCCATCCACTTGTTCTGCCAATTATTGAGAGAATGGCTCCACTCTCCGGTTATCATTGTGGCTTATCTATTTATGCTCAAGTTACATCAGTGTTTAAACTTCTGTCATTAACTGTGAGGTGATTTATAATTGTTAGGTCCTTCCTGAACATATGTCCCTAGCCATATAATGTAGCCATCTTTATTCTTCACAGTCATTCACTTTGAAATAAATCTACTCCTCAGAGTCCGTCTTTTTTTCTATATTTTTAGCTTTCTCAGACATAAGTTTTAGGTAGTATAGCCTGACCTCAAACTTGTAATCCTCCAGCTTCAACATCCTGAATGCTAGAATTATAGCAGCAAACAACTATACTTGGCTCTTTTGTTACTTTTTAATAATTAAGTGGGTGTTTTGTAAATAATTTTGTCTTTGACAATTTCTTACATGTATGTAATGCGTTTTGACCATATAGTCCCTCTTCCTTGATGTCCTCTGATGTGGGATTCCCCTCTGTATGCTACGAATATGTTTTATTACCATTGGTTAATAGAGAAGCTGCTTCAGCCTATAGCAGGGCAGAATATAGTCAGGCTGAAAGAAATATAGAGAGTGGCAGAGTCAGAGAGATGCCATGTAATTACCAAAGGAGACACCATGTAACTGCCAAAGAAGACAGACACCAGATCCTTGCCGGTAAGCCACAGCCTTGTATTGATGCACAGGTTAATAGAAATGGGTTAACTTAAGATGTAAGAGTTAGCTAAAATATGCCTAAGCTATTGACCAAACAGAATTGCAATTAATATAGTTTTTGTGTTATTATTTGGGTCTGGGCAGCTGGGAAATATATGAGCAGTCTCCACCTACAGTCCTGTTTCATGCCCCAATTCCCAACCCCAATATCTCTGCAGCCATTCTTCCTAGTACATTCTCCTCCTACTTTATGATTAGATTTTATAAGCCACTGAGTTTAATTGGGGTTGCTGCCTTACGTGTGGGGTATAGATTTTTTATTGGATCATAAGTTCCTTAGCAGTGGCTGCACCCCTCTACCAGAAACTATTAGCTGTGGGTGGGATCTCATGTGTCCTTGTCTTAATTTGATTTCTGGGGATGTAATAAAACACTGACCAAAACCAACTTGAGGAGGAGAAGGTTTGTTTCAGTGCAAGCTGGGCAGTTTATTGTCAAGGGAAGCAAAAGCAGGAACTGAAGGTAGGGACCTGGAGACAGAAACTGAAACAAAGGCCATGGATGAAAGCTGTTCACTGGCTTTCTCACTACTGTTTGACCAGCCTGCCTTTTTATATAGGCCAGGAGCACTTGCCCTGGGGTGTGGTACCACCCAGAGTGGACTGGACCCTCTCCCATCGATCATTAACCCCCCCAAAAAAAACAGAATTCCCCCAGGCCAATCTAATGGAGAAATTTTCTCATTCCCTCCTCCCAGGTGACTCTAGCTTGTGTCAGGTTGACAAAAACTAAGCAGATCATCACCCCACCCTCCTCCATGCTAGGATGCTGCAGGTCTTGTGTAGGTGACCTACAACATGTCACAGCACTTCTCCCATCCTCCACAACACTCCCCCATCCTCCAGCCCTTCCATGCTTCCTGCCCCTTCTTTGAGATCTTCCCTGAGCCTTGGAAGGAAGGATGGATGATGGCCCATGCCACCTGAACTGTTTTACTTGCTTTGTGCCCTTCTGAATGTTACACCGTTTGCTCTTGTTTTCAACAGAAAATTGGCTCTGACCCTTATATTTGTTCTTCTGAATGTCCTTTCTTTACCTATTTTTAATGTGTATTTATTTTCCCTTTTGCTTCTTTCTTTTTCTCATTATATTGACATAATAGTGGTGTTGGGTAGAGCATCATGGCCGGAGGATGAAGAAAGGCAGAACTGCATACTCCATAGTAGCTGGCAATCAGAGTAAGGCAGCCAGTCAGGGGCCAGGAACAAACTCCTTAAAAGCCATGCTTCTTCCATGCAGAATCTACCCCATATCACATTTCCACAGAAGGCATACTCTAAGCACAGATATCCTGGTCCTCTGGCTCTTGCAATCTTTCTGCCCCTTCTTCCGTGATGTTCCCTGAGCTTTAGGGGTAAGAATCGTGGTGTAGATGTACCCAATGGGACTGGACACACTGCAGTCAGTTGTTGTCTGCATTTTGACAGTTGTGGACTTCTGTAATGTCCTCTATCGGCTGCAAAGACAAGCTTGTTTAATGAGGGATGCCCAACTGTTATTTAATCGGCCTTCTCAAGAGGAGGGAATTCATGTCTGGTACTGTAAACTTAGTCAACTACCCAAGGCTGGTGAAGCATGAACCCTAGTGGAAAGCCTACTACTGCCACTTTGCTAACCAGCGTCATTTCCAACCAGCATCGTCCCTGACCAGCATCGTTCCTGACCAGCATCATCCCTGACCAGCATCGTCCCTGACAAGCATCGTCCCTGACCAGCATCGTTCCTGACCACAATCGTTCCTGACCAGCATCGTTCCTGACCAGCATCGTCCCTGACCAGCATTGTTCCTGACAAGCATCATCNCCTGACCACAATCGTTCCTGACCAGCATCGTTCCTGACCAGCATCGTCCCTGACCAGCATTGTTCCTGACAAGCATCATCCCTGACCAGCATCTTTCCTGACCAGCATTGTCCCTGACAAGCATCTTTCCTGACCAGAATCGTTCCTGACCAGCATCGTCCCTGACCAGCATTGTTCCTGACAAGCATCATCCCTGACCAGAATCATTCCTGACCAGCATCATCGTACCTGACCAGCATCATCCCTGACAAGCATCGTCCCTGACAAGCATTGTCCCTGACCAGCATCATTCCTAACCAGCATCGTTCCTAACTGCTTTCTAACTAGCCATAGGTGAGCATAACAGCAGCATTTCTAATTGCCGTTAACCCCATTGGTGTCGCTTTTAATTCACTTATAATTTCTACCCTCTAGAAATTCATAGAGGGCCGTCTGGTCTCTTCCACATCTCTAGCTAGCTTTGTGAACATATGGATTCTTGTTTTAATGTCTTTTCAGACGTCTTTGCCTGCTGATTCGAACACTATGTCAGTTCCGGGTTGGTTTGAATTGATTTATTGCCTCGTGTGTTGAAATTTCCAGCTTCATCACATTCCCGACAACTTTTTATTGGACATCAGTCAATGTGAACTGTCCCTGTGATGCTGGATGTATTTGTATTGCCATAAAAATCACAGGGCTTCGTTCAATGCAGCCATGTCCTATTGCTTTTGGAGGTCTTTTTAGGTGGAACATAGGCAGGATGAAGCCCAGGCCACCATCTCAGGGTACGTGTGATCTGCCCACATCCTTAAGGAACTTTGATGGTACAAAAACAAACAAACAACAACAACACCAACAAAAACAACAAAAACAACCTTACCCTTGCCCCTAGGTGAACAGCAGGAACCAAACATTCCAACCATGCTGGGGAAGGTGAACTGTGTTGGTCTGAGAGTCTTCTGTGTGCATCCCTCAGCCTAAATTCAGCACCTTCACCTGGCTTTTCTTCTCTTGGTGGCCTCTTCCATTTCCTCCATACAGAAGGCCTGACTGCACCTGTGTCCTCCTCTCAGGGAGTCTGCTAGGGTCTCTGGTGTGTTCTGTCTCTCAGCATCTCTGGCTTCCATCACCTGGTATCAATGTCTCTCAAAGCATTGCTTTATACACACCCACGACCACCATTTTATTGATGTTGTGGGCAGTGCACTTTATTTTTGCCATTTTATTGTTTGGGAGGCAAAAGTCCCCTGTTTCGCATTTTCTCCATTAAAAATATACTATGTGCTATAAAATATGATCAAATGTTGTCTCTTCACTTCAAATTCACAAGCATGGGGCAAAACTGCTCCTTTGCTGGAGTGCTGGCAGGAGAGGACACAGCACAGCTCTGCTCTCAGTGCTGGGGACAATCACAGCTGTGGTGACAAGTGCTTCAACAGAACACATGTGACCTCATGTCAGGGAGGAACTCCAGCTACACCAGGAGGCTGGCCAAGGTGAGTAAGCAGGCAACCATGGGGCTGGACAGTGTGGAAGACATGCCAGATTCACAGAATCAGGACTGGTGCACCCTGGGCAGGGTCTGAACCTGAAGTGTGTGGTGGAGCAAGATGGGATGAAGATGAAAGTCTTCCCTGTGTACTTGGTTGGGTCATCCTCATGGGACTAAACACCTTTGCCAAGTGCTTAACTCATCGTTACAGTGGTGCCTTGGGCCTCTTAGTCCTGAAAGAAAGGCAAGCCATGCTTCAGCCTGGAGGTTGGGGCTCCAACCTCCTGGAAGGAGGAGTGATGGGAAGGGACAAGCAGAACCTGGGGCAGGTCAGATTCCAGTGAGGTTCTTGGGTGTTTTGTATGGATTGATGATAAAATACTGAGCACTATGAACACTGACCACCAAGTCAGACTTGCAGCAACAGGTAGCCCTGCTGGCTGAGAGTATAGGCTTCTTTTCACGTCACAGCTGCTGTGGGATAATGCTCTTGCCCACTGTGAAGATTTTTCACTCATATTGATTTAATAAAACACTGATTGGTCAACAGCAAAGCAGGAAGTATAGGTTGGGCAATCAGACTAAGAGAATTCTGGAGAGAGGAAAGGGAGAGAGTCAGTCATCATCCAGATGAAGAGGAAGCAAGATAAGAATGCTGCACTGAGAAAAGGTACCAAGCCACGAGGCTAAACAAAGACAAGAATTATGGGCTAATTTATGTTGTAAGAGCTAGTTAATAATAAGTCTGAGCTAATTGGCTAAACAGATTATACTTAATATAAACCTCTGTGTGTTTCTTTGGGACTGAACAGTTACATGTTTGGGCAAGACAGAAATTTCCATCTACAAAAACCAGGTCACAGAGAGGGACTTTGGGGCCTATGGAGGTGAATGTAGCATCTCTATGAGATGAGGCTACTTGGAAAGAGTCTTCTCTTGGATAATAGGTATGGATAGGGCATGTGGTCTGCAGGAACACTGCCCACTGTGATACAAAGAAAGAAGAGAGCAAAGTGTGCCAAGGATGTGACCCTAGGAAAGAGGTTGTAATATTAAGGTTGTAATAACTGTAGGTAGGTCACAGGGATGGAGAAGCAAAGTTAACACAAGCTCTAAGCCAGCACACCCTGTTTGAGTCATGGTTTGTTAAAAACTACCTGTCAAAAGTAGAGACTTGGATGACTGGAGAACTCTGGGTGGTGCTCTGAGTCATCATTAGTTCTGGGAGGTACAATAGTGGGTCTTGGGTTCTGTGACTGTATGTCTATTTTCAGGTATTTGTGATGAATTGCTTAGAAGGTAGATNAGAGTCTTCTGTGTGCATCCCTCAGCCTAAATTCAGCACCTTCACCTGGCTTTTCTTCTCTTGGTGGCCTCTTCCATTTCCTCCATACAGAAGGCCTGACTGCACCTGTGTCCTCCTCTCAGGGAGTCTGCTAGGGTCTCTGGTGTGTTCTGTCTCTCAGCATCTCTGGCTTCCATCACCTGGTATCAATGTCTCTCAAAGCATTGCTTTATACACACCCACGACCACCATTTTATTGATGTTGTGGGCAGTGCACTTTATTTTTGCCATTTTATTGTTTGGGAGGCAAAAGTCCCCTGTTTCGCATTTTCTCCATTAAAAATATACTATGTGCTATAAAATATGATCAAATGTTGTCTCTTCACTTCAAATTCACAAGCATGGGGCAAAACTGCTCCTTTGCTGGAGTGCTGGCAGGAGAGGACACAGCACAGCTCTGCTCTCAGTGCTGGGGACAATCACAGCTGTGGTGACAAGTGCTTCAACAGAACACATGTGACCTCATGTCAGGGAGGAACTCCAGCTACACCAGGAGGCTGGCCAAGGTGAGTAAGCAGGCAACCATGGGGCTGGACAGTGTGGAAGACATGCCAGATTCACAGAATCAGGACTGGTGCACCCTGGGCAGGGTCTGAACCTGAAGTGTGTGGTGGAGCAAGATGGGATGAAGATGAAAGTCTTCCCTGTGTACTTGGTTGGGTCATCCTCATGGGACTAAACACCTTTGCCAAGTGCTTAACTCATCGTTACAGTGGTGCCTTGGGCCTCTTAGTCCTGAAAGAAAGGCAAGCCATGCTTCAGCCTGGAGGTTGGGGCTCCAACCTCCTGGAAGGAGGAGTGATGGGAAGGGACAAGCAGAACCTGGGGCAGGTCAGATTCCAGTGAGGTTCTTGGGTGTTTTGTATGGATTGATGATAAAATACTGAGCACTATGAACACTGACCACCAAGTCAGACTTGCAGCAACAGGTAGCCCTGCTGGCTGAGAGTATAGGCTTCTTTTCACGTCACAGCTGCTGTGGGATAATGCTCTTGCCCACTGTGAAGATTTTTCACTCATATTGATTTAATAAAACACTGATTGGTCAACAGCAAAGCAGGAAGTATAGGTTGGGCAATCAGACTAAGAGAATTCTGGAGAGAGGAAAGGGAGAGAGTCAGTCATCATCCAGATGAAGAGGAAGCAAGATAAGAATGCTGCACTGAGAAAAGGTACCAAGCCACGAGGCTAAACAAAGACAAGAATTATGGGCTAATTTATGTTGTAAGAGCTAGTTAATAATAAGTCTGAGCTAATTGGCTAAACAGATTATACTTAATATAAACCTCTGTGTGTTTCTTTGGGACTGAACAGTTACATGTTTGGGCAAGACAGAAATTTCCATCTACAAAAACCAGGTCACAGAGAGGGACTTTGGGGCCTATGGAGGTGAATGTAGCATCTCTATGAGATGAGGCTACTTGGAAAGAGTCTTCTCTTGGATAATAGGTATGGATAGGGCATGTGGTCTGCAGGAACACTGCCCACTGTGATACAAAGAAAGAAGAGAGCAAAGTGTGCCAAGGATGTGACCCTAGGAAAGAGGTTGTAATATTAAGGTTGTAATAACTGTAGGTAGGTCACAGGGATGGAGAAGCAAAGTTAACACAAGCTCTAAGCCAGCACACCCTGTTTGAGTCATGGTTTGTTAAAAACTACCTGTCAAAAGTAGAGACTTGGATGACTGGAGAACTCTGGGTGGTGCTCTGAGTCATCATTAGTTCTGGGAGGTACAATAGTGGGTCTTGGGTTCTGTGACTGTATGTCTATTTTCAGGTATTTGTGATGAATTGCTTAGAAGGTAGATTAACATGAATGTATGACACTTACTATAAAGTATTTCAAAAAAATTAAATAAGGGAAAGAGAGATAATGGAGGGAGGGAGGGAGGGAGGGAGGGAGGAGGAGGAGGAGGAAGAAAGAAGAAATGGAATGAGGAAAGGAAGACAGAAGGAGAAAGAAAGGAAGAAGGATTGAGAGAGGATAGAACTGTTCTGGATGAACACTATCCAACAAGTTGACTTTTAAGTGCCTGTGGGTCTCTACCATCCCTGTCTTTAGGACCCAGAACATTCATTATTCTCTTCTGCTGAAGCTAGGAAACCACCCAGGCTGTAGAGCTTCAGAGCTGGGCATCTCAGGGGAACTATCTCAGCTCTGTAGTAGAGCATGAGGAGTAGAGTATGCTTGATACATTCACTGTCCAGCTAACATTCCATCCCGATATCACTCATCCTTGTGGGATGACCTCCATTCTGCACCCACCCGATACTACCTGCCCTGGCCCTACAGTGTATCTCCTGATCCTGTGATTGGCTCTCTCAGCCTTCATTCTCCACAATCAACTAACAATTCTTGTAGTTTCCTTTCACTTTGTCTCCAGCTGTGATGTGTGTTGTGGAATATTTGTACACTGCATGGTGATATGTTGCTGTGATTGGTTTAATGAAGTGTTGAGTGGCTAATAGTTAGGCAGGAAGTATAGATGGAACTTCTTGCAGAGCGAAAGGAAGGAGGAGATGAATTGAGGTGTGAGAGATGCCATCAAGATGCGGGATGAGTTGGACACACAAAATGGGAGAGAGGTAAAAGCCACATGGTAGAACATAGATGATGTGAGATTTCCCTCTGTATGCTGTGAATTCCATTGATTAATAAAGAAGCTGTTTGGGGCCTGTAATAGGACAAAAGAGTAGAGCTAGGTGGGGAAAACTAAACTGAATGCTGGGAGAAAGAAGGCAGAGTTAGAGAGAAGCCATGTAACCCTGCCAGAGACAGAAGCCAGAACTTTACCTGGTAAACCACAGCCTTGTGGTGATACACAGATTAATAGAAATGAATTAAATTAAGATGTAAGAGCTAGCTAATAAGAAGCTAGAGCTAATGGGCCAAGCAGTGATTTAATTAATACAGTTTCTGTGCGGCTATTTTGGGAGTCTGAGCAGCTGGGAAATGAACAAGCAGCCTCTTACAACACAAAGATTAACAAAAATATGGATTAATTTAAGTTGCGAGAGCTAACAGGCTGAGCTTTCATAGTTAATAATAAGTCTCTGCATTGTATTTTTGAGCTGAAAGTCCAAAAGAAAGTCTGATTACAGATGTGCATTGTGCGCACAGGTGGGATGAGCCTTTCTAAGACTGAGCTCCTGTCGGTTCCAGTGCATCTTGCTGCTGCTAAGGCCCTTCTTGTACCTTTTAGAAATAGCTCCTATGCTAAAGCATGCAGACTCACTGTCTTAGAGTGTCTCTAAGATCACTGTGGATTTCCTACTTGGGAACGCTAGGCTCCATTCAAGTGTTATGACATGCATAGCTTCTAGCAAGTGGCCAGCTCTGTAAATATCTCCCACCGCCAGGTAAAAGTTATCAATAAGTACTCTTTCTAAGTGATCTTTAATTTTGAACATCTTTTGAAAAGTTGCAGCTATTGTAGTGTCCCCATATAAGTGCATTCAACCCCCATCTTGGCATGTTACATTGGTGAAGATCTATACACATAAGCTAAGCCCCAGCTTTTCTTTAACAGTCTTTGTGCTCACCCACAGCTTCTTCTTGTTAAGAATGTTTGATGAATGCTTCAAAACTGTGTTTTTATCTACCTGTCAGGCTGTCTGTACAACTGAGAGTCTCTGAGAAGTTGGTGATGACAAAGAGCACATCCCAAGTGAAGGTCATCTTGGAACATCACAGCTGTCTGGCAGCACACACACTGATACCTTGTTGTACATGAAGGTAAATGGTCTTGGGTTTGTTTTATATTTATTTGTTGGCATAAGGAAAAGTGATCCTGGGTCTGTGCATGGGCACATGTCCCTGCTGGAATCAAATAATGAAACCTGCCCAGGTGTTGGCAGCCCTGAAACTGTAGATGTGACCAGTTCACTCTAAATTTAGCCTATTCCTGTCTCTAAGTTTTTACCAGCTTAAAACACCATATGTGTCTATAAAAATTCCTTCATATTCATCAGTTCAGAATTGGGAGTCTATGGCACCCAAGACATATTAGGAAAGTAAGCTCACAGGATATGGTAGTACATGCCTTTAATACCAACACTTGGAAGGTATAGTAAGGCTGGTCTCTGAGTTTGAGGCTAGCCTGGTCTACATAGAGAGTTTCAGGCCAGACAGGGTTACATAGTGAGTCCCTGTGGTGGTTTGAAAGAAAATCACCCCCCATAGAGAGTGGCACTATTAGGAGGTGTGGCTTGTTGGAATACATGTGGTCTTGGTGAAGGAAGTATATCACTGTGGAGACAACCTTTGAGGTCTTATATGCTCAAGCTATGCCTACTATGGTACCCAGTTTACTTCCTGTTGCCTGTGGCTCAAGATGTCGAACTCTCACCTGCCTCTCCAGCACCATGTCTGCCTTCATGCTGCCATGCCTCCACACATGATAACAATAGACTAGACCTCTGAACTGTAGGCCAGCCCCAATTAAAAGTGGTTGTGGTCATGGTGTCTCTTCACAGCAATAGAGACCCTAACCAAGACAGACCCTGTCTCAAAAGGTGCTACAACTGGACCTAAACAGCAAAGAAGGTCCACAGCACTGGGGGCCATCATGGGGCAATGGGATGGCACACACTTCTGTAGAGTCCTGTAGAGGGATGGCCGGATAGTCTTGCATAGTCAGAGGCAGGTGAACCTCTGGTACCCACAGCACAGTGGGAACATAGTGATGGGGCAGCCAGTCCCTTCCCTCCATGTCAGCACTTCATGGCATGTCTCCAGGATAGAGATGCAAGAGAGAAGGAGAAGGAGGTCTGGCTGGCCCAGGACTCTTGCTGTGACTTACAGTTTCTCTATATACCAGAAGTCTGCTGAAGATGTTTCAGGGGCACTGGGGCATGGGGCTGCAGCCCAGAAGGTAGGGAAGCAATGCTCTATCCACTGTAGCCAGAATTCCTGCGTGGCTCTGGGCCTACCAAAAATGTACAAAATGGAGTACTTCTAGAGTTGGCAGACATAGAAGATGCTTGTTGTCACTGCTGTTGTGGGAGGTGGAGAAAGTCGCATCCTCTGGTGGGTGGACTCTTGAAGATCCTCTTTGTGACTTAGCATGGGTCTTGCCTTCCCTTGAAGGGTCACCAAGGGCCTTCCATATGATGCACCTCTCTCTCTCTCTCTCTCTCTCTCTTTCTCTCTCTCTCTGCCTTGAGTGACCGTGAAGCTCCCTAACAATGCACATTTATAAGTCTGAATGAGCCCAACAGCAGAGGATAACCCCTTCCGGAAGGTTCTCAGACATCCTGTGGCTTCAACTCCCATTTGGTTCAGAAAGGCTTTTTTTCTGGCTCTTCTGTTACTCTCTTTATTTGCCTTCCTCGGTGATAACTGCTGGAATTATTCTCACTGGCTTCCCTGCTGTCTGTGGACTTGACCTATTTCTTGCAGGAAAAAACAAAAACAAAAAAAACAAACAGAAAACAAGCCACCTACTAGTTAAATACAAATACTCCATCCTTTGTGCATATGTATGTAGCATATGCCTGTGTGTGCATGTGTGAGCATGGGCGTGGGCATGTGCAGGACTTTGTGGGAATCAGAGGTGGACATTGGGTGACTTCTATTACTTCCACCTTTTTTCCTTGAAATAGGACATCTCACTGAACCTGAAGCTTGTTGTGTTTGGTCTAGACTGGCTGGCTAGCCAACCAGGGCAATCCTGTCTGTACTTCACCCGCAACCCCGAGCACTGAGGTTACAGGTGTGTATGGTCATACCTGGCTTAACATGGGTGCTGAGGGTATGAACTCAGGCCCTCATGTTTACTCAGTAAGCACTAGTAAGCTCTCTCCTCATCCCTGATTGCTTCATTCTTCTTCTTCAATATCCCAAACAATTGTACATACATAAACTTGCTTATAATAACTTCAGCCCAAAATCAAAATCAAATTTATCCAGATTTCTACAACATTAACTAAATGTCTTAATTATTTTCTGTTTTCTTTTGATACTTGTCCATGCACAGGGATAATCCCTGCAAATCACACATTAAATTTGTATTATTCTTTTCTACTTAATTCCACAGAAAGAACCATCTTCATTTTACTCTCTAATCTTTCTAATCTGTTTTTGTTTGAAATTTTCTGAGCAAAAGACAAAAAGTATTTATTATTTAAAACCCTATCAGTTAAAAGTAATTATAAGGGGTTCAAAAGATAAAAAAGTATTTATAATTTAAAACCCTCAGTGTTAAAAGCTATTACAAGGGTTTCCCACCAAGCTAATGTAGCAAGCACAGCTGTAGAAGCTCTCTGACTCCTAGCCTAGGGTGTGATGAGGGAAATCCAGTGCACAGCTTATGTCTCTAAGGTCAGAGTCTGTCCATCTCTATATCCTGGGACAGCTGCTTAGCACAGGGCACTCCAGAGATCAGCCAGTCTACAAGTGCAGAGGCAGGCACAAGTGGATAGGGGGACTCTTGCCCAGTAAAGGTGATCACAACTTTCATGGGAGTGGGGAGAGTTAACCTCTGCTAGTAGCCAGGGATAAGTGGTCCCCAGGAGGGACAAATAAAAATGACTATTAACTTGGGTGCCATGGTCTGGGGAGCTTCAGGCCTTGAAGAGGACAGGCTCCTTTTGAAGGACTTTACAGCCAGCCCAAAAAGGCATTGCAGATGACCCAAGATATCTGTAGCTCCCTTGCTGGAAGTGACATGAATCTTATATGACCTAGATCCAGATTGTTCTGAGAGCAGTAGAGAAATACTATCCCTACACATAAGCAGGATGGGATAAGAGGAGAAATAGTATCGATAAGAGAAAACAACCCTACAATTATCTACTCCAAGTTGGCCAGAAGATTAAAATAGAGAGAGGTGTAAAAAGAAGTATTTCTAAGAAATATGATTGACTAAACACATGATCTCTAGGTGAAAATTACTCATGTCTTCCTTATACAAAAACAAATGCTTCAAAATAATTATATAGTTAGTGTTGAAAGAGATGAAGATAAAATTACCAAGCAATTGAAGATAACAGCAATAACACACACACTCATACACAAACTACAGCAGCAAAAACCCAAGATAAAGTGCTGGAGCATGGTTTTGAGAAAAGGAGCTAATTGGAAGAAGAAGGAAGAGGAAGAGGAGGAGAAGGAGAAAAAAGAAGAGGAAGGAGATTATGAGGAAAAGGAGAGGAGGAAGAAGAGAGGAGGAAGAAGAGGAGGAGGAAGAGGAAGAGGAGGAGGGGAGGAAGAAGAAGAAGAAGAAGAAGAAGAAGAAGAAGAAGAAGAAGAAGAAGAAGAAGAA
>LOEQ01001356.1:417784-429663 GCA_001685075.1 Bramus lutescens
GAAGAAGAAGAAGAAGAAGAAGAAGAAGAAGAAGAAGAAGAAGAAGTTGTTACTGAAAGATACTCTAGAAATCAAATCTTGTGGAATTATAGGTGCCTGGACAAATCACAGAGATTAGGGAACCAGAAGGCAGCTCGAGGAAAAATTATTCCAAATACTGCAGCCACAATCAAGGACGGGAACAGAGTGTTTCCATTTAGCAAAGGCCAAGATCTGCATTTTAAATTTCAAAGAGAGACCACCTTGATGAAGTTTAAGCCACAGTCAAGAATCTGGCTGTGCAATCTCTGAAAGAGGCAGGAATTTCAAGGATTTTTAAAAATACCTATTAGTATCTTAAATTTTCCCATGTGACTTAACCTCCTGAATTGAATCACCCCTTTAGCAACCAGTAGGAGATCAATTGTCGGCTGCTCAGAAGTTTTTTTTTTTAAGATTCACATGTAGAGTAGAGAGATTATGGATACCAATAATATATGTTTTAAAAGAAAAGGAATGTTTCTCCACAAAGTATTTCAGGAGGTAGACATTCGATGTTTAACTTGATTTGAAAGTAATACAGTGTGTGCATGCCTTAAAGCATCACAAAATTCCTGTACACGTGTACAATAGTTGTGTCAATTAAAATGAAAGTCCAGGGACTCTAAAGATAGCTCAGTGATTACAAGTGCATTTTAGTTGGATTTTCTTTTACTCTAGCCCCACAATGGAATGCCAAATGTTGTTTGTTTTTTACTCTTTTGGCTTTTGGGGGGGCCCATCACCCAGCTCCCAAATAAATCACATATGGAGGCTTATTCTTATAAATGCCTGGTCTTAGCTTGGCTTGTTTCTAGCCAGCTTTTCTTAAATTAACCCCCTCTACTTTTTGCCTCTGTACTTTTTCCTTTTCTTGCTTCTGTAATCTTACTTTCACTCTTACTCCATGGCTGGCTGTGTGGATGGGTGACTAGCCACTTCTTTTCTCACTCCTTGATCTTTCTTGCTCCTTCTTCTTCTCCTCCCAGATTTCTCCTTCTATTTATTCTCTCTGGCTGCCGGTTCTGCCTATCCTTTCTCCTGTTTCGCTATTGAACATTCAGCTCTTTATTAGACCATCAAGTATTTTAGAAAGGCAACGAATCACAGCTTTACAGAGTTAAACGAATGTATCATAAGCAAAAGTAGTATACCTTAAAATATTATTCCACAACAGTGCATGCTGCTCCTGCAGAGAATTCAAGTTTAGGTCTCAGTGTTTCTGTTGAGTGGTTCACAACTTCTTGTAACTCCAGCTCTAAGAAATCTGATACTCTCTTCTAGACTGTGGAATTTGCATGCATGAATGCCTACACACACACACACACACACACACACACACACACACCTTTATAAATGAAATAAAATATAAATATAAAAATTATACCATATAGCCACTACCTTCAAAATAAATCAAATTAAAATGAAGCTCATTGCAAGATCAAAGCCAAGATCCACACAGTACAGAGCTACTCATTGGTTGGAACTGGAAGAGACTCCCTAGCTTGACACATGAACCCTATAGGACCAAACTGTAAAGCATTCCTTGCATATGAAGAGGCAGGACCTGAAGCCCTGCCATTGCTTCTGCTTACACTGTGCTGGACTGAAGCTAATGCAATAAGGCAAGAAAAGATAGAATTCAGAAGCTATAAAAATTAGGTGAAATTCTACTGAGACACAAAATATTGTAGTGTAGAGGACAGTCAAAGAAACAAAAGGTTTCTGGCTGCACCACTTCAAAAGAAGAAAAAGGAATAGAAAATTATCCAGGAGAAAATTCTCCCGTTGCCTTGCCTAAAATACCATGCACAGCTTCAAAAGAAGAGAAAGGAATAGAACATTCTCCAGGAGAAAATTCTCCCGTTGCCTTGCCTAAAGTACCATAACAGATCTTTTCCCATTCTGTTTTGTCTCATTGACCATGTTCTTTGCCTTATAGAAGCTTCTCAGTTTCAGGAGGTTCCATTTATTGTCACTCAGTGTCTGTGCTACTGGTATTATACTCAGGAAGTAGTCTCCTGTGCCAAAGCATTCCAAGCTACTTTCCACTTTCTCTCCTATCAGATTCAGTGTAACTGGATTTATGTTGAGGTCTTTGATCCACTTGGACTTGAGTTTTGTGCAGGGTGATAGATACGGATGTATTTGCATTTCTCTATATGCTGCCATCCAGTTATGCCAGCACCATTTGTTGAAGATGCTTTCTTTTTTCCATTATATATTTTTGCTTCTTTGTCATTGAGATCTAAAACATATAAGGAACTCAAGAAAATGGACACCAAAATACCAAATAATCCTATTTAAAATGGGGTACAGATTTCAATTCTCAACAGAAGACTCTCAAATGGCCAAGATACACTTAAATAATTGTTCAACTTAGTTATCAGGGAAATGAAAATCAAAACAACTCAGAGATACCATCTTATACCTGTCAGACTAGCTAAGATCAAAAACGCTAATGACAATCTATGTTGCGGAGGATGCAGAGCAAAGGGAACTTTCTTCCATTGCTGGTAGGAGTGCAAACTTCTTCAGCTACTTTGGAAATTGGTATGGCAGTTTCTCAGAAAACTAGTGATCAATCAAGACTCAGCAATACCACTCTTGGGCATATACCCAAAAGATGCTCAATCATACCACAAGGACATTTGCTCAGCTATGTTCATAGCAGCATTANTGGATTTATGTTGAGGTCTTTGATCCACTTGGACTTGAGTTTTGTGCAGGGTGATAGATACGGATGTATTTGCATTTCTCTATATGCTGCCATCCAGTTATGCCAGCACCATTTGTTGAAGATGCTTTCTTTTTTCCATTATATATTTTTGCTTCTTTGTCATTGAGATCTAAAACATATAAGGAACTCAAGAAAATGGACACCAAAATACCAAATAATCCTATTTAAAATGGGGTACAGATTTCAATTCTCAACAGAAGACTCTCAAATGGCCAAGATACACTTAAATAATTGTTCAACTTAGTTATCAGGGAAATGAAAATCAAAACAACTCAGAGATACCATCTTATACCTGTCAGACTAGCTAAGATCAAAAACGCTAATGACAATCTATGTTGCGGAGGATGCAGAGCAAAGGGAACTTTCTTCCATTGCTGGTAGGAGTGCAAACTTCTTCAGCTACTTTGGAAATTGGTATGGCAGTTTCTCAGAAAACTAGTGATCAATCAAGACTCAGCAATACCACTCTTGGGCATATACCCAAAAGATGCTCAATCATACCACAAGGACATTTGCTCAGCTATGTTCATAGCAGCATTAGTCATAACAGCCAGAACCTGGAAATAATGTAGATTCCCCTCAATCAAAAAATGGATAAAGAAAATGTGGTACATCTACATACTGTAATACCACTCAGCAGGAAAAAAAAAGAAAACAATGACAACATGAAATTTACAGGGCAATAGATGGAACTAGAAAAAAATCAGCCTAAATGAGGTATTCCAGACCCAGAAAGACAAACACAGTATGTATTTACTCATAAGTGGATATTAGCTATAAAGCAAAGAATAACCAGGCTACAATCCTCAGCCCCACAGAAGCTAGATAACAAGGAGGACCCTAAGAGAGATGCATGGATCTCCCTGGGAAGAGGAAATGGATGAGATGTCCTGGGCAAACTGGAGGCAGGGGGTAGAGTGGAGGGCATGAGGGGATGGGAACATGAGGAATCAGGATGGTCGAGTTGGAGGTGGGATGGAAGGGGCAGTAATAAAAGTGATATCTTGATAATAGAGGGAGGCATTATGGGGTTATGGAGAAAGCTGGTGCCAGGGAAACTTCCAGGAACCCACAACAATGACCCCAGCTAAGACTCCTAGCAATAGTGGAGAGGGTGCCTGCACTGGCCTTCCCCTGTGATCAGAATGGTGACTACCCTCTTCATAGAGCCTTCATCCAGATGAAGATCAAGCAGATGCAGAGATCTACAGTCAAACACTGTGCTGAACTCCAGAAGTCCAATTGAAGAGAAGGAGGAGGGATTATATGAGCAAGGGGGTGTCAAGATCATGACATGAAAACCCACAGAGACAGTTGACCTGAGTTGTGGGAGTTCATAGACTCTGGACAGACAGCGAGGGAGTCAGCATGGGACCGACCTAGGCCCTCTGCACTGTGGCAGGCAGATAAGAGATTAAAAGCAGACCTGAGCTACATAGTAGTGGTATATGTCAGATATCTATCTTTAAGTGAGGAAAAATTAGATTTTCCATAAATGGTATGCAGCCGATTGCTGCTTGATATGGAAAACTATATCATTATCTCACATCATGCTCAAATATATCCAGAAGGACTGAACAGTAAACAATAAAAATTTAAAATACTCTGTAAGAAGGAAGTTTGAAGACAATATATAGCCATGTGCTTAAGATGTGGAAGAAGTACCAGACACAAGCTTCAAGATGCCAGTCTTTACTCAAAAGTGAAAAAAAAAACCAGTCTTCAGAAACTAAAAACAGGGGCAATATAAAGGCAGGACCTAAAGACATCAGAGAGAGCAGGGCACTTTCCTCAGAGGCACCAGAGGGCACAGGACATGTGCCCTCCCTGGAGTCCAACCAAGACAGATTCATGGGAACACTCATAAAGACCAAGCAAGCACTAAGTAAGCATCCAGAGAACAGCAGCACCCTTATTCCATGGACCGTGAGGGGTGGGCTCCCTGGATACAAGTCTCTCTCACACACATGCTATGTACTTACATGGAAGAATGGGCTATGAAAAGCTGCTGGGAGCCAACACCATAAGAGCCTAATAAAAGCTACCTAGTGTGACTCCTAACACAGAAACACGATATAACTAAACACCAGTAGGTAGGATGGATGTTGGGGTTTGAAAGGGGGCTGCTTGATGCAAAGATACAAGCTTGTAAATCAGGTATAGGGTGAGATTTCAAGCTCCAAAGAAAGTTGGGACTGTGGCGGGCAACTGAGGGGTGCTGAGAAAATGGAAGGGCTCTGCTAGTTCCATGAGCCTGTGAAGAGTGGCAGATCACTCTGAAAGAAAGA
The DNA here is from genome assembly GCA_001685075.1 of Bramus lutescens. Classification (NCBI taxonomy): domain Eukaryota; kingdom Metazoa; phylum Chordata; class Mammalia; order Rodentia; family Cricetidae; genus Bramus; species Bramus lutescens. Next base: position 422,831 of record LOEQ01001356.1, read on the forward strand.
ACAAGTCCACACCATGGCCAGGTGGCATAGCCGCACATATGAGTCCTACATCAGGGCCAGAAGAGACTCTAGGGAAGATCACAAATTAACTTTGTCTCATGCTCTTCTGGGATGAGTTTTTATTTTCTTTTTTTATTCATGGCAGATCTCCTGTGTCCCAGCCTGGTGTCAAACTTCCTTCTGTAGCTGAGGGTGACCTTGGACTCTTACTCCCTCTGCTTCTATTTCCTAAAGGCTGGGATAACAGGCTGCACCATCATGGATCCCAGTGTACAGTAAGGAAAGGCTCTACTGAGCTGCAGTCCCAGCTCTTTCCTTAATTCTTAAAGTATGCAAGCAGTTTGCGAATTAAAGGTAGATTTCTTTTACATATATATGGTGTTCCTGTTTTGCTGTGATCTTAACATTTTTAACATTGAAAGCCAAAATTTAAGCTCACAGTAGTTAGGGAAAACTCTCATCTTTTCTGAGGCCTACTTGCAGCTTGGTCATGAAGTCAGTAATGCACGCAGCATGGGTCTGAGTTGTCTAGTCTACTCCATGCGTTTATTAAAGAACGTTTATAGAAACACCACGATGCCTTCAACTGCAGTGACGGAGAAAGTCTTTGTCTTAGAATCAGGTAACTTAATTCCTCAGATTTTATTGTTTGCTCTTATGGGTTTGTGTGTATTTATGTGCATGCTTTTATGCATGAGCATGCATAGATGTACACACATGTGTGCATGTGCTCTTGGAGGCGACAGCACAACAATTCCAGGTGTCATCGCTCCGTCACCCATCTTGTTTCCTTTTAAAGCCTTAATCTTTCTGTTTTCACTTACGTATTTGTGTGAGCAAATACTATGTGTGCTATGTGTGTTATGGGTGGCCTGGGAGGCCAGAATAGGGGGCTGGTCCCTTGGAGTTGGAGTTACAGGCAGCTGTAAGTTATTCAACATGAGTACTGGGAACCCAAGTAAGGTCTTCTGAAGGCATAGTATACCTTCTTCAGCTCCTACCCTGCTCTTTGAAACTAAGTCTCTCACTGCCTGGTAATCACCAAGAAGAATAGGCTGACTGGCTAGTGATCCGCAGGGATCGCTCTGTCTCCTTGCTATCTCTAAGATTAGAAAGCACCACTGTACATGTTGCTGTTATGGTTGTCTTTTTTTCCTCTTTTCCAGACCTTGTTTAATTGAATTCACTGTACACACCCAATTTCTGAAACCCTGAAGCTCACAGGTATTGCACTGACTCCCTATACACAAATGCCTGGTGCTAGTGTGTGCGTCTAATGCTTATGAAAGATTCTCCGACTAAGGCAATCCTTTTGGTCTGGAGATATAGCTCTGTCAGTTTCCAGTTGCTAGATTGGGAGACAATTCCCTTGGAATAATTCAGCAATTAGTCTGCATCATTGCTTGAATAGAGTTAGGGTAGGCCTGTGAGGTGCAGTTTTATACAACATCTTCTTGAAATGTATTGTTCTAACTGTATGTTTCTTTTGTAATATTTTTCTTATTGTTTCTATTGAGCTAGATGTTTTCCTCTGCTCCCCATCTCCTCTCCCCTCCTCTTCTAATGTGACTCCTGAGGATAGAACTCTGAGTCTCATGCCCAAGCACTTTATCAATGGAGGTACCTCCCCCTGCCAGATCCCTTATTCTATTTCTCTCTTTCTCTCCCTCACCCCTCTCTCTTTTGGGTCCTCTTTTTACTTAATGTAAGTTTTAGACTCAGGCACAAGAGTCCATTTGGGCAAGTTGGTAGAAAACATGTATTAAACTACTGGTCATTTTTTCAGAATTTAGTACCATTACAACGTCAAGTCTTTATACAAAGAGGGCAGACATCTCCATGTTTCCAGGCTCCTTGATTTTGTTCATTATAGTTTTCTGTGTAGAGTATTTCATATGTGTTGCTCCCCAACAGGTGTTTAATATTTTTGATGTTTTCATGGATGAAGTCTTCCATGTTCAGTGTCTCCTGGTGTAGTAATAAGGGGGAGCGGGCCCTGCTTTTCATCCAGCCCAGCTCCCGCACGGCTAGCTTATACCCCGAAATNCAAGGCAGTTTCTTTATTAACCAATGAAAGTAACACATAGACAGATGACCCTCCTACATCATCCTGGTCTATTGTTAGTAAAAGGAAATGTGATCTATTTTGTATACATGTCTTCTGCAACTTGGTTAAGCTTTTCCATGCATTTCTTTCATGGTGACAATGAATGCATTTAGCTTTGCTACACTCAGCAAAGGCTTTATTATTTCTCCTCCCTTGAAAGATGCTTTCCCTGGAGAGAGGCATCCACACTGACCCTTGGTCCATTGCAGAAGCAGCTCTTCTCAGGCTTCAGGAGGGAGGCTCCGAATGACGGATCTGCTGTTGGACTGAGTTACTCTGTGTGGTGTGATTTCTTCCCTTGACAGCTTGCAGATCTGTTTCTTTACTGGTGGTTCTGAAAATCTGGGGGAGCACAGACCTCATGGTTTTCTTATTTCTTCATCTTGAGAGTTCAGTGAGCTTTTACATTTGCAAGCACATAGTCTTTATAAAATACACAGTTCAGCCATTGTTCATTCAAATACGAGTTTGTTTCTGTTCTGTCACACTGGGAAGTCCCAGGGCATATATCTCAAGCTATCTCTAAACTCACAGACGCTCTGTCAATATTTCAATATTTCTGGTCTTCTTCTTCTGTGTCTTATTTTGGATGGTTTCTATTGCTGTGCCATCTATTACACTAATATTTTCTCTGATATTGTCTGAACTGCACTGGTCCCATTTAATGTATTTTCCACCTCACATATTGTGTGTTTATCTCTAGTTACCATATTTGATTTTTATTGAGTAACTTTTAAATAACTCCCACACTGCTGTGTAGCACACACAGTCTTAACATTTTGAACATATGGCACCAAGTTATGATAACTAACTCCATGTGCTTGCCTGACGGTTCTCTCAACTGTGTCATGGATAGGATGATTTCAGTTGACTGATACTTCCCCTCCTTATTTTGGGCTGAAATGTTCCAATCCTTTGCGCATTTGGTGGTTTTTGGTTTGAAGCCAGACATTTATGAATTTTACCTAGCTGGATATTGAATATTTTATATTCTTAAATTATTCTTGAGATTTGTTCCAAAACACAATTGTGTTACTAAGAAGGAGCACAGCCTTTCAGGAGCTATGTTCCCACATCTATCAGCTAGGAACACATCATTTAGTCTGGAACTTTATTTCCCCCTTTTCCTGAGGATGATCTTTCTGGGTTAATCACCCAACAACACATGAATCATGGAAATTTCCATAAGCCTAGGAGAAGGTGGCTCTGTGTGTTTAGGGTGATGTGATGTTCTTTCTTACTTTGGAAGTTTGAGATTCTGTTCCCTCTCGCCTTTGGGGTTTCTGTTCTGCTGTATGTGTCTTCTTGGCTTGTCCACACAAATCCATACTCTATTGTGCGTTAAGGTTCTGGAAAATTTAGAGAGCCCTCTTTGTCTCCTCTGGTCTTCAGTCCTGCTGATTACTTGCTTTGACCTTATAATTTGCTCTATACTAATCCCAGAGAGGCCTCTTACTCCAGATGGTTCCCCTTATTAACTGTGGCTGGAAACTGCCAGCAATGACTGCAGGACAGTTCCCCATCTGCTTTGGTCTCTTGGGAGGTCTTGCCCTAGACTCCATAGTATCCAGAATCTTGGAAACCACATTTTTTTTTTACATGTATCTCATTTGACTTTTCTGTTTCAGACAAGAGATTGAATCTAGTCTGGCTTACCCCAACTTATTCAGAAGTGATCAAGAACAACTTTTTAACACTGGATTGTGTGTGTGTGTGTGTGTGTGTGTGTGTGTGTTGTGTGCAGGCCAGAGGTCAATGTCCAAAGACCTGTCTATATTTTTATTTTTACATTCTCCTTGGGTTTGGAGTTCACCAAGTAGTCGAGGCTGTCCTGTCAATGAATGCCAAGAATCCTTCTATCCCCATCTATTCAATGCCAGGATCACAGGCATGTGCTACCCCCACTTTTTTTTTAAAAAAAAGTAGGCCCTACATGCAAAGCAAGGCACCTGACTGACTAAACTATTTCCCGAGTCTTAATACTGAATTCTTAGAGATGATAAAACAGGGACTTAATATTCACGAGTCATGTGACCACCACTAACTGACTGAGCAAACAGGTAGGCAGGTAAACAATTCTGTTGTAGAATTTCCATGAGGGACATTTAGATCTCTACCTGCAGGACATGTAGATTGTCATGCTCCCCACATCTCTAAGGGGAGCCTGGGTTTGGCCACTATTTCCCAAAGCTCAAAAAAAAAAAAAGACTAGAAAGAACAGATGTTCAGTGGAGAGTGGTAGCCAGCACCATCCCCAGCCAGCACACAAAGCCACATCCAGCAATGCTGCTGGGTGTCAGGGGTCTCAGAGGCAGTGTTAGGAGAAAGACATTTCCCACAAGGTGATAATGACACTTTTGGAGTGTATTGACCTGGGTCTGTTCATGAAAGAGAGAGCAGACAAGAACACATTCAGGGAAAGGCTATAGGCGGTATGGCCAACACTCTTTTGGGCCTGCCAAGGTCACAGAAAAAAATAAAAGTGAAGAACTACAGGTCAGAGCAGCCTGGAAGAGGGATGTCATAACTGAGAATGAGTCAGGATTAACTTCTACAACAGAAAAAGAACTTTGTTATGGAGGTGATGAATAGGTTGGACTCTCATTTGAGAGAGAGAGAGAGAGAGAGAGAGAGAGAGAGAGATCTGATATAAAGACAAGATGAAGGTATCAGAAAGAAGAAAGGAAGAAAGGAGGAAAGGAGGGAGGGAAAGAAGGAAGGAGGGAGGGAGGGAGGAAAGGAAGAAGGGAAGGAGGGAAGGAGAGAGGAAGGGAGGGAGGGAGTGAGGGAGGGAGTGAGGGAGGGAAGGAAGAACTGACTCTTCAGTAATTGAACTGTGTCTGACACCTCCTTCCATTTTCCCCTTATATAAAGATCAATTTCAGACGGATTACAGGTCTAAATGTGAAGAAAGAAAGCTTTTAGATGGAGGCACACAAGTGTATCTTTGCAAGCTTAATATAGGCGAATTTCTAAAACAAACCCGTCTCTGACAAAAAAGGGAGACTTGGGTTATTTTGAAACTAAGACCCTCTGATTGTCAGAGGTCACTTTTTAGGAGACTGTAAAGGCAGCTGGCGCGATGGAGGTACTCACAGGAAATGGACTCATGGCCGAAGTATAGGAAGAATTCAAACTAACAAGGAAAAAAGAAGACCCGCCTAACTTGTTATATCTAAGACCTGTCCTGGTGCTTACTGCATGAGGGAACCTTCAGCGAGTTTTACTCTACTCCAAACAGAGGGAAAATACACGGGAGTGCAGGAGTCAGTGAGGTCACAGGGTGGCCTAATGTCTTCACAGACGTTGAGAAACAGGTCTGGCTGTGTGGCCTGGGCTAGCCTAAAACTCGTCATCCTCCTGCCTCAGCCTCCAGAATTCTGGGAACATAAGCATCCTATGTCCAACCCCAGTAAGGGATTTCAGGGCATCCACACAGGCCTCTGAATGCATCAAGGACCACAAGAGCACAGTCTGGCATCAGTCTACGCAGAAGCAGATGCCGAGAGCAAATGTACAGGTGAACCAGCTTGGCCGACTCCTGCTTCCCTGCTCAGGGGAGACCTTGAACAGATCGTGTAGTGTCTCTGGCCGTCTCAGATGTGAAAAAAAANACCCGTCCACATTCCATTTAAAATGCCAGTTCAGGGGCTGGAGAGATGGCTTGGTGGGTAAGATCACTGACGGCTCCTTCAAAGGACCCGGATTCAGTTCCTAGCAGTCACATGGTGGGTGTCTCACAATCATTTAAAACTTCAGTTCCAGTGGGTCCCAATACCTTCTTTTAGCCTCACTGGGAACTAGGCATGAATGTGGTGCACACACATACAGGCAACACCCCTCCTGTATTAATAACATTAATTAATTGATTAATTAAACAAATAAATGCCACTTCCGACTCTCGTCTGATGCAACCATTCTCCCCTGTTGCCCTCAGGCAGAGTCTGCCAGCCGCCTGTGGGGAGGGTGTACTTTCTGCTGTTTGCTGTTGTTCCCCTAAGTCTGCCCAGGTTTCTAGAGCATTGACTTTGCTCTGCCTGCCCCCACTCCCTCCCCCACCCCTCTTCCCTTCTAAGCCAGTTCCTCATCCCTCTTCCTGCCCTTTCTGTTTATAGTCCTCTCCAGTGGCAGAGGTCCTTGGACAAAGCTTTGTCAGGGCTGTCCGTGACTGATGTTTTGCCCAGGAGCTGGGACACCCACTTAAATTGATGCTCTGCCTTGGGGGCGTGGGAGGATTCTCTTTTATTTCTCTGCAGTACCCTTGCTCTTTGCTGGAGCATCAGGCTGCTTAGAGCTGTGGCTAATGCCAGCACTCTTGCGTGCAGAGAGGCTGGCTCTGATTCTTTCCACCTGTGAGAAATACCCAAGCTTCCAACTTGCCTGCACCTCAGTCCCTCAGTGGTCAGATTCAGCTGAAAAGGTTCTGTGTCAGTGCCGCCCTTGGAGATTATTGATGCGTTCACATCATGGGTGCGGGCCTAGGCGTGTGTCTCTGGCTCTGTTCCTGATGAGCTAGCATCTCTGTACTCTCACCTGCAATGATTCTTAAGATCCCTCTTGGTTGTGTCAGGATGCTTGCTCAAGCCCATGGCTTGTTTGCCCTTCAGCAAGCCTTGTTTTGTACCCAACTTCCTTAGCTCTGCCATCTTCAGTCTGCTGTCATCTGCAGTCTCTGCAGTCCCCAATCCCATCCACCTTCTCTCCACTTTCCTTACTACCTGTCTCA
>LOEQ01001356.1:429674-442463 GCA_001685075.1 Bramus lutescens
CCTGGACTGGCTGTGGTGGTTCCCTGCTGTGACTTCAGTCATGGGATGTGGTGGGGGCCTTGTTTCCTAGACGTCCTCCTTATATCCACCATGGGATTAAATATCCAGTTTCCTCAAGGCTCAGCCAGCAAGCAACCTCTTACTTTACTTGTTAAATCATAAACAGAGAATTTCCCAGTGGCCACCAGGGCTTCTCAACTTGTAGGCTGCAAGACAGCGTTGGGACTCTTCTCTTTGGACCTAAGACTTTGGACCTAAGACTTCTTGATCACTGGAGCATAAGATCATGGAGACAGAAAGTAAACCTTCGCTGATGATCACAGGGAGTAGGAGCAGTGCTCTTTCCGTATCCCTACCTGGATTTCAGGAGCCGTGGGTTCCGACCACAGCTGCATCATGCACTGGGCTCCAAAACCGCACACAGGGCATCTAGTCCCAGGTTTGTAGGCAGGGTACCTGGCAGGAGCTATGGGTGGACACTTAAGCTGTTCCATCTGAACAGCCTCCTCTGGCTGATGTAGAACTTGAAAAGACCACAGACATCCTCATGCATAGGTCCACACTACACTCCTATGGAATGAACAGTCATTGGCCAGTGTGTCCATGGGTGGCAGTTTGGCCAGAAGCACTGTGAGAAGGGAGGCAAATCCTTACCCAGAACCGTGCCCCTTGCAACACAGACAATGAGCTGTTTCTTCCATGGTTAGAAATACCCAGTGTTTCTAACCTGTCACCCTGATGCCTGGCACTCCTTTTAGGGCTCAGTTTAGTCTTTGCTGTTGCAGGTGGGCACTTAATGGTGGGTCCTGGAAGAGGACACACACTGAGCTTCTGAGCCTACCTCTGTACCTATGGCCACGTATGTGGCTTATGACCTCCCAGTGACGGTAGCTGCAGTATGATGGGGAACAGGGCTAAGAGTTCTCCTCTGCTAAGTTCCTTCTCTAGTGAATACCCACACGGGACACAGATGTCTTCATGGTTTTTGCCCACTTGGATCACGACCCACTCCCAGACTCCCTGGGCACCAACTTCTAGAAATGTCACCTCTGAATCACTGACCAGCTGACCAACTCCACTCGGGTCAGGCCATTGGCCTAAGTCCAGGGCTTGGGGTGTGAGCCCACACATGCTGTATCTCCTTCCACCCAAACTGCACGGCCATAGGCCTTTATGAGGCCCACAGTTAGGGATCTGTTCCATCTTACTAAAGGTCAGAGAGTTCAAACCTTTTCTTGCTCCTCCAGGATGAACAGCAGGATGTTTGACCAAAGGTGTGGCTACTGGATGCTTTGCTTCTCAAAAGACAGGATGTTTGACTTAGGGCGTGGTTACCAGGTGTTTTGAGATGTCAGGAGGTAATTGCGCTTGCTTGTTCTTTGTATCGTGGAAGTCTTGTGCCCTTCCCTTTTGATTGGGGTATATAAGGACTGTGAGTGATAAAACAGGGGCTTTTGTTATCGTATTCACTGGAAGCCCTCCTGACTCTGTCTTCTGTCTCTTGTCTATCTCTTTTCTCAATTCGCACTCCCCTTCTCAGGAACATAAGGACAAGATGAGCTGGGCCCAACAGGCCTTGCTCTGATTCCTTCTCAGTGGGAAGAGGTTCCTTTGTCATTGTCCTCCAAGATGCCCCAGAAGCAGCCACGCACTGCAGCTGTCTGCTTCTGGATAGCACGTACACAGTGTACCAGAATCAGCTGTGATCCCAGCTGGGTGTTTCTCATCCTGTCAGCTGAGCGCAGGGAATTTCCTGGGGAAACAGACTGGGAGAGGGGAAGAGAGTAGCCAGAGTGGCCTCTGGGCATTTGGACCACTCCAGGTTTTGATTTCATAGTGTCATCAGAGCCTGCACAAGTACAATCTTGTGTACTTCTATGTGATGGTAAGGCTCAACTGGACATGTCCACCTTTGTGGTTCAGGGGACTAATAACAATCAAATAGTGTGACAGTTTATCACAAGGTAACAGGACAGCCCAGCATCAAGCCCAGATCTAAAGCAGGAACTCTGGGGGGTTGTTTTACCTTTTATTAATATCAAATCCGTGTACAGTGATTACAAGACAGAAGGAGGAATCCAGGTTGTCACTAGCCGCTCCACTGTCCCCGCTGTGGACCAGCTCTCCGCCACTGTGCCATAGCCTCGTTCCCAAAGGACCAAGGGGAATTCCAAGCCATAGCTCTGCCAGCTCCCCTGCCAGAGAGCATACAAGGCCCTTGTCTTCAATTCTTAACCGGCCACACACCCAGAGAAGACAACGCCCATAGGGCTAAGCTGCCTCAATATCATTGGCTTATCGTACTGAATTGCCACAACACAGATCCACTAAAGCCCAATAGCAGACAATCCTAGTTTTGATCTGTTGCTGTGACAGGGCACTTTGACCAAAAGTAACTCAGGAGGGAAGAGTTTGTTGGGCTCATACTTCCTAGTGATATTCCATTATAAATTAAGTCAGGGCAGGAACTCAAGCAGGAACTTGAAGCACAAGCCACAGAGAAATGTTGCTTGCTGGCTTGCTCCCAGATCCATACCCAGCAAGCTTTCTTATAGACCCCAGGACCACCAGTCCACCCATGTGGGATGAGCCCTCCTGTAGCAATTAATCATCAATGCCCTCCCATAGACATGTCCACAGGCAACCTGATTTTGGCAACCGCTTAGCTGAAACTCTTCTCAGAGAACTCTAGGCTGTGTCAAGTTGACAACCAGAGTTAACAGGGTCTCAGTGCTCCACAGTCTTCAGTCTGTGCACTTTAACTTATGTCCCAGGGCCTGTCACAGGCTCCTGACAGCACCTCTGCTGTCGTTGGCTTTTTAGGCATCCCAGGATCAGGAAGCAGAATGGTTAAACCTTCCTCTGCACCGAGTCCCGCTCAAAGCTAGATGTCTTGGTTCAGTTGACAACAGGCCAGAAACACCATGCCACATAAGGAATGTGTGACTACAGAATCCAAAGAGGCCCAAAAGACGCTGTGCCTAAAACTGTGTCGTAGGAGTGGCCACGTACAGCCACTTGCCCTCTGTCTTAGAAGGGATATCTTAGCATGAGCCATGTCAGCTGGTCCCATGGAGTTTTCCTGCAGTGTCTGGTCCCTAAAAATTCTAGTCACATTCATTTCCCACCCTCTGGCATACAGTGTTTTGCTAAGTCAGTTGCTTCTTCCTGCTCAACAGTTCTAATCAGCATGATGTTATCCTTGCCATAGGCTGTGTGATGTCCCATCAAAGAGAAAAGCAACCCGAATCTCTGAGGACTAAATGACATCTGACTAGGGAGTTGGTGCACCCTCGAGGAAGGACCGTATAGGCGTTTGGATGGCCAGTTGACAGTACTGCCCCTGGTGGCCTTGGAGACAAAAATGAGAAAAGGCATGTGTCAGGGGAGATCAAGAGATGGGTCCACCTTCCCAACCCAGGAAACCACATCTGGTATTGCAGCTGCAGTGAGAGTGGTCCAGCTAGGCTCAAGGTAACCCAGTGACACTGTCTGCCCTCCTGGTGGGAGTTTGGAAGGGGATCCTCCAAACTGTCCCGGAGCACCTCTGGAAGCACATACTGTTTTGGTGGGGTCAGCTCCTAAGACTTCCACTTGGCCTTTCCTCCCTCAACAACCTTCCCAACCACAGCTTAGGGACCAGTGTGAGGGCTGTGCCAGACGTTTGTGTGCCTATTGCCATTTGACATCTGTCATGGAGGAGTCGTCACAGGGTTGATGGGCTGCCCTTTGGTCTCCCTGCAATATTGTCCTGAGCTCACTCCTTGATCTCCTAACCTGCACAAACCCTGGTAGTAGACAGAGGCCATGGTGGCCTTTAAGGTCTGCAAACTCACTGGGTACTTACTTCTTCCCAAAGCACAGTGATGCTGGTGACAGCCCAAATGTCTCTAGAGGTGTGTGGGAAAAGGGTTTTCTGTGTCCTTTCTTCAGTGTATCTGGGTCCCTCCTCTAGTTGACCATACCTATCTTAGCTCAAATGACTTAAGTATTAGCTGGCTGGAGTCTAGAAATCGATTGAAGGGCTGCAACTTTCGGTGACTCAAACTGAACTTGTTCTCTCGACCTTGAACTCCTCCATTCACAGAGTCTGTAGGCTGCCAGTTTATTTCATGGACAGCAGGGTCCCCTGCCTGAACTGGAGGCATTTGTGTGGCCACTTTGAGGCTTGTTTTAACTGGGTGCCAGCTCCACAGCAGCTATGCCATGTTGGGTTTCTGTTAATAAGTGGGACTTCATGGCTCTGGTGCTCTCTGTTACATTTAAGGCTCTCTGGACAGAGAGCCTGCAGCAGCCCTCATTGTAGGAAGGAGCAATGGCAGCGCTACTGGGTCATGTAGGACTTCCCTTACAAGGAATCTCCCCCAGAGACATGCAAGTGCCATCCTGTGAACCCTGGCCTGGAAAGAGATCCCAACTCAGGTTTCTCCCAGACAGCCTATCAGAGACCTATCCAAACTCTCGTCTAAATACTTTAAACTTCTGAGGTGTCTGACCTTTGACGCTGCAACAAGCATTATCATCTACCAATGTGTTGAGCCCTATTCATAGCTCTCCTGGAATACATACAATGGGCTTACAGAATGGTTGTACTCACTTTAAGCCACCATCGGCTGATTTGCAATCCCCAATATAGTATAAATGTTGAAAATTGTGACTTTCTGTTTAGAGACCGATGACAAGGAAAATAGCCCCATGTGTTCAGCATAGATAAAGCCTCATTGCAGGACCAACTAATAGGTCTTCCCTCATTCTCTGAATGAACCTGTGGACACATAAACCATGAACACAGATGGCCAAGTATATAGAACCCAGGGACCTCTGAAAGTGAGCTCAGATCAAAACATTAGGCCTGATCCAACTTTACCTTTCTTCATATGTTCCCACATCTGTAGCATACACATACCTTCTTTTATATGTGCACTCCCACATCTGTAGCATACACATACCTTCCTTCATATGTGCACTCCCACATCTGTAGCATACACATACCTTCCTTCATATGTGCACTCCCACATCTGTAGCATACATGTACCTTCCTTCATATGTGCACTCCCACATCTGTAACATACACATACCTTCCTTCATATGTTCCCACATCTGCAATAGACATATACCTTCCTTCATACGTTCCCACATCTGTAACATACACATACCTTCCTTCATATGTTCCCACATCTGTAATATACACATATATTCAAAAGGGGTCTATCTCTTTAAATGCGGAAATGCAGTTTTTCTGGGGTACCTGGGCATAAGGCACACTTTATGGCATCCTTTCAGGCCTGCTGGTCCTAAGCCTGGTGGAAGGTTTAAAAGCAAAATGTACATATGGTTCAACATGAGCCCATCTACCTCCTAGGAACCACCCTCCCCCATCTTGCCAGCTTCAGCATTATAGCAGAATCCCTGTGGGTCAGGACATCACTCCTGTTTCCATTCAGCCACCTGAAAGATGAGACACTGGCCATGGGAGACAAGGATTCCTTCCAGAGCAGACTTGGAATTTGCCTGTCACATATAAAGCTCCTGAGATGAACTCTGACCCCGAGCTTCTCTTTCTGCTGCTCCTCTCTGCACAGGCAGGGAACCAAACCACCTCATGATGCTCCCATCGCCTGAGGCATGAAATGCTCACCCAGAACCTCACCTCTCCAGCCCTCGAGTGGATATGTGTTTGTATATCTCCATGTTCACATAGGGTCAGGGTCAGACCACCTTTAGAAAGAAGCTCAGGGGCCATCAGATCTAACTGGACTAAAGAACAGGGCAGAAAGCCCGAGGGAGGTGTAGGGTATAGAGAAAACAAGAGAGAGACACTCCACAAGACATCGAGAGGAGAGGGAGGGTACAGAAGGGAGGCTGGCCTGCAGGGCTGTGTGGGTGGAGAAGCTGGAATATGCCAGTCAGGCTGGCCAGCTGGAGTGTCTCCTGCTGTCCGAAGGCAGTCATTCTTTCTGCTTAGAGAGACTTGAACTGTTTGAATGAGGTGCACACATTGTGGTGAGCATTTTCCCCTATATAAGTCAGGCTGAGGCGATGTCGGCCACCCTAGAAATCCCTGCACAGCACACACAGCATCCGAGCGGCTGGGTAAAAGTCTGGCTAAGCTGACTGAGCTTGATGGTGATTGATTCCAGGTTCAAAAGCAGAATGGGAGTGTGAAGGGGGCCAGAGAGAGTGTGGAGAATAGATGGAGGAGGACGGCAGAAGGACGAGAACAAGAAAGGTCCTGTGGTGTATGTATGTGAACAAGTTGCAGTGAAAACCATTATTTTCTACATTGGCTAAAACAATTGAAGGGCAGGACATTTAAAAATCCCATAGCCAGAGTAAAAACAAATTGATCCCTCTAAAGGTTTTTCCTGAATTAGTTGACTTCAAGTGGAGAAGGCTCAATAGGTGAAGTGTTTTCTGGGTAAACATGAAGACCTGCGTTTGGATCCCCAGTAACTGCACAAACCCCATGCCCAGATGTGGACACTTATAATGCTAGTGCTGAGGAAGTGGCAGCAGGATGGGCCCTGGGGCTTGCTGGCCTCTTGGTCCCCCTGGATCAGCAAGCTCCATGTTCAGAAAGAGACCTTGTCTCAACTCTAAGATGCAACAAATCATCATTCTCTAGCCTCCACATGTGTGTGTATGTAGGCACATACATACATACACACAATACATATGTATCTATGTGTGTATATATAATATAAATGTATATAATATTCAGGGATCTTTCTAATTAATAGGGGCTGGGCACTATGGAGACTTTTGGAAGATGAAAATCAATGGGAAGACACAGGGTACTTTGGGGGGTAGATTCTGGACACTTGGGTAGGATACTCCCAGAAACCCATACAGGGTATAGGAGGTTCCTCTGCTCCCAAACTGTAGAGCTGTGTCAAGGCGCCCTGCGTGCTGTGGTCTCCGTGAATCCGGGTCCTGTGATCAGGAACAAACTCTTTAAGCTTCATGATGTATACCCTTCTTGATTTTTCTTGAAAAACAATGTCATAATACTGGTGTTTCTCTATGTATCAGATTTCTTTTTATACTCTAGAGGAGCATACTATTGAAATTGTGTTTTGATGTGCAAACTGAGGCTCCAACACCTTGAAATGGCCTCCAGCAGTGGGGTTATTTCACTTTTCTTCTCTCTGAGTGTGGGCATCAATATGCATTGTGAGTTCACTCCCGAGTCCCTACTTTACCAACTTCTCAATTACAGGTCCTCACTGAGCATTGCTCAAGAGAAATGTCCACACTGTACACTTGGTACAATCTCAGCACAGAGGTGATTCTGTCCTTGCTGCTTCTGTATGAAGGAGCAGCCCCGAGCCTCCTTAGGCTAAGCATCTTGTGAGCAGCCATTCTCTCCTCTTCATGGACACGCAGGCTAGTGAATCAAAATGACTGGATAAATGCACTTTGGGAGGTCTGGGTTTGAAATGCGGAATTGGCACGTTACCAGCATCTCTTGAATTATTAAGGTAAACTGTGAAGGAGGCAGTAAACCCGTCCCAGCTTCTCTGTCTCCATCTGAAAGCTAAAAACACTGCGAATAGGGTGGTCTCTAAGCACCCCTCCTTTTTACTTGCAGTTGGATGCAGTTCACCAACACAACAGGTCTGAAGGCTTCCCAACATTGACTGCACAGAAAAGACCTATAAACTAACCATTTAAATGAAAAGATATTGTCATATTGTCTTTTCGGGTACAGAATAATTATATTTTCAGCAAATAAGAAAACTACGTAAAATGATTACAAATTCAAGTCAAACCCCTTGCATGGCTGCAGGATGCTTCATGGTCAGGGCCTCAGTAAGAAAGGTAGAGATTTTTCATCTCAGACCAGATGCTCCGTGGAGGGATGGTGTGGTGCCACGGGCGTCACTGTGCCAGCCTGCAGCGGGAGCTGAACTGAAAGATATTTAATACTGTGCGATAATAGAATTCAATGCTCATTATTCAGGAGCAGGCACAGGCTCTGGCCCATGGTAATTATTAAAATCATGTTTATGCCAAGTAATGCAATGAACGTCACCTATTTTTGACCTGCCTGTGCACGGAAGGTGGGAGAGGCAATGTTCTACATCTTATCAATTGGATTTAGGACATGTTTGTGCCGAGGTGGTGGCAGGAGGTCTGTGCATGGTGATTAGTGGCCAGGTCCTGTGGATGAAGGGTCGGTTCCCCGCTTGATGCAGGGGAGGCCAGGGCAGTGCAGGGATTCTTGTTGGCTACCAGAGTGAGACCCTGACTCCCTGGCCTGGGTTTGCTTCTACTAAGCTGTGGCTTGTAACTGCCCAGTGGTGGCAACCCAAGGTAGGCCCTCAGCTTGCTATGATGCAAGGAGAAGAGGCAAAGGAGAGCTAAACTGGACCAGTGAGGTGCTTACCAAACCAAGGGACAGGCACAAGGCATTCCATTTTTTGCCAGGTAAGCCCTTCCCTCTACCTTGGATAGAGGATTGGGTCTCTGATTTTGCCCATCACTTTGCCAATATTCCTATCATCTCACATCCCATTGGTTATTTCCGGAAATCTCAGAGAGTCTCACCCCCACAGTGGCAGCCTCAACATGACCTTGTATCTGTCCCCATCTACTCTAAATATTGATGACCACCAATTCAGGGCCTCAACCCTGGAAACTGCTGGAGCTGCTGAGGCACCAAGATTCAGAGTGAACTCTGGGTCAGTATCCGTCCAAGTGGCTCAGCATCCAACACAGAGAGGAAGTTTTTCCCACTAGTGTCTACACATCCATCCTTCAGCCCAGATGCTGTGGGACTTAGGTTTGCAGAACCTGGGTCTCTCGGAGAGAATTTGAGGCTGGGTTTGTCTCTGCTCAACCTCCTTCTGCTGTCTACAGTGCATCAACTGTACTTGGTGACCCCCTCTCCCCAGGAAAGAGTCTCATTGTGGTGAGACCTGGATCGTAGGTGGTCAGGAAGTGGCTGAGCACACCATGGATCCCTAGGGCCGCCCCTGATTGTGCTAAGTTCTTAAATTTGAAAATGCCCATATTCTCCCCAGGACTGGATGTGTCCTCCTAGCTGCGGGAAGGCAGCTCTCATGGTGAGCCAGGTGTTCCCACTACCATGGGATTAATAACTGCAAATTAGACTTTTGTTCAGCTGGGTGTCTGCTATTCCAAACCTATTCCATCTCTCTTTGTTTCAATTCCTCTGCCAACTGCCTCTGCCGCTGAGGGTAATGGGGGCCTGGCAAAACTACAGATTGGAACTGCTGGCGGCAGGGTGAGATCCGGACTCCCTCCTCTCGGTCCCCTGTTAAACTGTGGCTTGTATATGCTCTGTAGAGGGAAACCTGGGTGAGGCATCAGCTTCAGGAACGGAAAGGCCCTGACTTTGTGGATGAGAAGCGAAGGAGAGCTAAGCTGAATCAAAAAGGGAGGGCTTGGACCCTTCCCTTGCTGGAAAGAAAACAGTGAGAGTTACAGACATAATTAGCAGCTGTATTGTAAAATCATTCATTTATGAGGCTGGATGGACCTTTTGAAGTAGAGGATGGTCAGTTAAAGTATTTGCTATGAAACCGTACATACATGTGTGCATGTGCATGCACTCACAAGTTCATGTGCATGCGCTCACAAGCGCGCATGTGCACTCGAGTACACACACTTGTTTGTTTTGATTTTGGGTCCCTGAGTTTGTTGCTTGTTCGTTACTTTCCAAAAACTATCTTGCTATTTTGGATAGAGAACCCCGTGGACTAGAGTTAGAATCCCCGTGGCTGGGCAGTATCCTGTACTGGGTAACTGAGAAGCGCACAGGTACCAGGGCAGGGGGTTGAGCAGGCAAATCCAGGACACTGGCTTTTCAGTGTAGACACTTAGAATTCATAGCTGTATCTGGAAGGTATCCATGCACCTGCTCAGCCTTCCTAGGGCTATCTGAATGTCCCTTATTTTTTCACACTCCTCAGGCTTTTTCTGCTTCTCTCCACACCTGCTTCATGGAGCTCTAGAGGCTTGGGCAGCCACATGCTGGTGTCGCTATATCTTAATCAGGTGCTGTGGGTAGGGTAACTCCAAAGTTTATTCTCCAGTGCTTCTTCCTCCCCTAAGGAAACTTTTAATGAGGAAAAAAATATAACAAAGCAAAAAACCTGATGTTGACTATAGAAATCAGATAAAAAGGGAAGGCATCACCAGGGCTTATTGCTACTCAGTAAAAAGTTCAAAAATAGATAAATATTACACATTCCATCAGAAACTTAAAATTAATTACCATTTTAGTTTCATTGGAGTCGTCAACGGATTTGATTACTATTCTCAATTATAGACCTAGCAAATTATTCCCCCTTCCCCAAAGCACAAGTGACATTTCTAATTGCTGATCTAAGAATCGGCTTCCTAAAATAGCCAAAGAAGACAAAAATGAGCATGGTGGGTAATGAGAATCCATCACACACTTCTGGGCATAGCTCTCAGGCCCTGGTGGGCAGAGACAAGGGACTGATTGGCCCAGTGTCTCCTCAAGTCCTTTACTCTGGATATATGTTGGACTTGGCCATTTCTCTGACCTTAAGGGACTTTCCTCCTGGCTCCCAAGAGGTTGTGTGGATAGTGAGTTGGATCTCTGAGCTCATGGCCCTCTCTGCTTCCTGCCTTGGTGCTCACTGAGGTCTTAGGCTTGGAAAGGGCCTGGCTCAGATATGTGCTCCAGTGAAGGTCGACTTCAGCCCAAGTTGGTGAGTAAACAGCCTCCCCACACCACCTTCCCAGCCCCATGGCTGCTTTCCTACCAGAGAATCCTCCTGGGCCTCTTCAGGAAACTTTCACTGTCCCCAGAAGGGCAGCTTTCCAAAGACCTGTCTGCATCCTGCCCTCTTAATCCTGCATCCTTTTGCCGGACTTGATGTATATCACAGTCCTCTCAATCCTTGGTACAGGTAGTCCTCAAATAGAGGCAAGGAGGTGCAGCGGGAGGGTAAGGTTGCTTTCAGCTGACTTAGCTGGTGAGTACTGGCCACCATAGGGCAACTCTGTGAAATGGCTAACAATGGGAAGATCTTCTTCATGCTGAATAGGAAGAGACTGAACGAGAAACCTCCAGGTTTATCTGTAGGCTCCTTTCAGATGCAGGACTTGGAAGCATTCATCCGTTGGACAATCGTGTGTGTACATATCACTGTGCATGGAGGCGTGGCCACACCTTGATGTCTCAGCATCTCAGTGTCTACTCCTAGGACAAGCCTCATCTATGTGCCACATGTCATCTGCTCTTTTAGTGAACTCTTGCCTGGACTCTGAAGCCTTTGTTAGAATTTGACATTTTTAAATCCCAGTAGTTCTGGTTCCATACACATCTTGCCACATTTTCTCTCAAGGAGCCGGGGTGTGTCTCATTATTTACCTCCCTTTTCATTCCCTGTGGAGATTTTAGCATCTTAGGTGATTAGCATTTGCACACAAGTCAAAACTCACACCCTAAGAGTATCTCTTCCTGTCCTCTTGAGATCAGGCCACACCAAGGGGCTCAGCAAATACAAGTCCTCTGTCATAGCAGCGAGCGCTTTTAACTACTAACCCACCTCTCCAGTCCCTCACCCTCCTTCTTAACTCTCTGGAGAACACAGTCCTCTGTACTACAGTGAGCTGGGCATCAAATACCACCTTTCTCATGCCCAATTCCCTCAGCAATGACTGTCGGTTCTCTGTTGTTTTCCATCCTCTGATATTGATGGAGACCCTGGCCAGTGATATCTGAGAGTCCAAATGGTTCCCATGAGTCAGTCTGTCAGGCACTTATTTCCCTCATATTGTTTCAGGTTATGCAGCATTTGTATAGCTAATGTGACTCAGTTTCTCTTTTTGTCGCAGCACAAACTGATCCCATCTGCCCTCACCTCCGGCAGTCACAAGCCAGGGAGAGGGAGGGGGCTCTTGCAATTCTTGTTTACGAGTTACCCAATTCCAGAATCTCAGATGTATGACTTTCCTGTATTGGGCCATTATTAAGGCCTCTTGTCTTCATGCTGAATCATAAGCTTCCCTTTCTAAGTACTAAAGCTGGATTCAGGGGCTATCTTCTGACACTTCTGTCTCCATTTCTCCCTCTTTACTTCCCACATTCTTACAGGACACAGAAGTTTTGATCTCAGAAAGGGCTCTTTGACAGTCTAATTTCTATTCTCTTTCCCTTTATTCTGCTAGCTGTAAGAAAAGGCAAGCCAACTCTCTCATTCTTCCTCTCCTCTCCCACCTTTATACTAAATAAAAGGCTAGTGAGGAGGTTAGAATCCATTCACCCACCCACCGTAATCCTGCCCCACCTCCGCCTTTACAGGGACAAGCTCCTTTTGAGAAACAGCTGAGCCTCAGTTGCCTGTCTTATCACCCACAGCAAAGGCCACACTACTTCTGTCACAGCCTGCTTCCATCTGATCCATATTTGCTCCTTTCAGGGACTGCGATATGTTCTCTACTTGTCTGCAGTGCGTCCAGGTACTTGTAAGGCTTATTTCATTCATCAGAGGGGCATGCCCCATCACACCACGTAGAGAAAGATGCCCACTCTGGGATTTCACCACTTGCCCTCGGGATGCTCTGCCCTTAGAAGTCTTGGCCTTGATTGCACATCTTATGGCCCATCGTGAGGAGCTTACAACTGCTGCTTCAGCAAAGAGGAGGCATAGCATCCAAACAATGTAGGAAGGTAGCTGTAGGAGGATGTTCAGCCTTCAGACAGATCAGTCTTAGCTGAATGTCTAATCATCATGGGGGACAAAAAGCAGTTTCTAGGAGACTCATGGCTCTCTCTCTCTCTCTCTC
>LOEQ01001357.1:633-13858 GCA_001685075.1 Bramus lutescens
GGGGGGGGGAGTAATAGCTAGTCGTGGTGAGCATGTCTTTAATCTCAGCACTTGAGTGGCTGAGGCAAGATGATTATGAATCCAAGGCCACCCTTGGCTATACAGCAAGGTCTTGTCTTAAAAAAACAATTAAAAAGGGGGCAAACATTGTAGCTCAGTGGTAGAGCCCTTGCCTAGCATGCACACATTACCCTGATTCCATCCCCAATACCATAAAGTGGCTCTGTAGAATTGGCTGTGTGGAGACACCCTCTGCCCCGAGTATTGCATGTAGCTGAGTGTTTTCTGTGTCCATGCTTGTTTGTGGGAACACTCAAACCAAAGTATTGTGGGGTCTCCTGGATGCTTGGGGTGCTCTTTTTTAAAGATTTACTATTTTCATCTTATGTTTTAAGTGTTTTGCCTTCATGCAAGTGTGTGCATCTGGTGCCTGCTGAGGCTAGAAGAGGGTTGGATCCCTTGGAACTGGAGTTCTAGAGGATTGTAAACCTCCGTGTGTATGCTGGGAATCCAACTTGAGCAGCCTGTGTGTATGCCTGGCTTAGGGGTGTTCTTTGAGTGGCATTTTCCTTGGCCAGGATTTGTTGTGTATATATAAAATGGTTTCTTAATGGAAATCTGGGGACCTGTGGGTCAAGGATCAATGGGGTGTCCACTCTGCCACTTAGAAGCTGGGGTGGGGGAAATATTTTTAGGCTGCATTAGGAACTGGAGTGAATCCAGTTTCCCTGGGAAACTGTGGGGCCTTGGCATTGCTGCTTTGCTCTCTAAATTAAACTGCCTTCTGGGAAAACTTGCTAAGAAATGAAGCACACAGCAGTAAACATTGGAAACTCAACTTTTGAAACTACGAAACTACTAGACTACCATCAATAAGTATTCAGACTCAGCAGGGGAAGTTCTTAAAGTTCCCTTCAGGCATAAGGGACGCACAACGGAGCGTTCACATTTAAATAGGACAATCTGCTAAGTTGGGGACATGCACACACCCCTGAAACTTGTGAAACTTTCACTTTTGTCAGTGTGTTGAATGTGCCTATCGCTCCCCAAGCTGTGACCCTCTGGAGTCCCTTGTGTCTGCTCCCCTTTTGCCAAGATTGTAGGAGATTGAATACAGACATCTGGAACTCTTGGGTGTTTGGGGCAGAGGCCAGCTGGTTGCAGCTGTGCTGGGATATGCTGTGCTCTTTCAGTTGGGAACCATGGCAGTGTTGCATAAGAAGAAACAGTGGTGTGTTGGACTCTGCCTGGGTTGCTGACAGAATTTTAAAGCCCCTCTGTCCTAACTTTTGGTCTATGACCCTGGTCCCAAAGCTTCAAAGATGCCTCTGCCTTCCCTAAGGGACAGAAGCACCTTTTGCTTTAATGAGATGACTCCTGGTGTGACCCTCCGAATAGCTTCAGGGTGGGCAAGACATTGGCCAGGCCAAAGAGACAGGGGTTTGAGACTTTCAGTATCACTCTTGACCTCCCTGGAGGGGACATGGCAGAGATAGAGTAGACCACCCATTGATAATAATTTAAGCAGTCTTGCTCATATATTAAGGCTACCGTAAACTTCCCAGAAGGCCTGGGTACACAGCATGTACACATGGAAGTGTGTAGAGGTTGGCACACTTGGTTCCATGTGCCTCTTCCACCCCTCTGTTGATCAACCTTTACTAATATTCCAGTAATCATATATAAGCTATTGTCCTGCATTCTTTGAGAGCATCCTACAAAGTCATTAAAGCAGAGGTCATGGTAGGATCCCGAACTTACAGCTGGTCATAAGAATAAGTGACAACCTGTGACTCTGAAGGGAAGAGGCAAACCTGTGCTACAGAGCCCACAACCTGTGGGATCTTGACACTGTTAGAGTCTGACATTATTAGAGTCTCATTGGATTAGGGCACAGCCAGGTGCTATCCATGGAGAGTTGCTTTTGTATGTGTAAGGGGTTCAGGTGGGGGAGTCCCACCCCTCCAATGTTAGCATTGTTGTTGCATGGTGTGGAAGACTGAAGATGAGTGGGAAAAGTGGGGTGTTTTCCCTTCAGATCCCATCTTCTTGCTCCTGCCTGTCTGTCTGGTGGGAAGGCCTGCTTCACTTGAGGCTCCAGTGCCTTTCCTGCTTCGGAGTCTACACAGACCTCTCTTGCAAGAGGCGAACTCTGGGCAGAGGTGAGGCTCTCAGTAGCTCTGGCTAGCCTCCCTCCCGTGCTTTCCCACAGCCAGGGTCCCCCACAGCTGTGCGTGCTGGCGCTGCCTTGATTTGTGGTACGTTTCATGAGTCACTCATCTGTGACTACGTGTGGGTTCTGACTTTGCTCCCTTGAGTGTTGGCAGTGGCTCCATGGGGACGCTGGAAGATTCTGGTCAGAGTCTATGTAACAGATGAAAAGGTTGTGGTCTTTGGCCTAGTCTGGTTTGTGTGTGTTTTTCACAATGTGGAATTGTCAGCTCTTGGATTTGTAGCCTTTTTCCAACTGCCAAACTCACTCTGTTGCTCTCTCTGCCCGAGAGTGTTTGGCAGCACAGTCTTGCATGGAGTAGTACTGAAGGGAGATTCTCTTTCAGGGCTCAGGTCTGGGTGCAGGCTCGGAAGCATCATTTGGGCAGCAAGAGAGGCGTTCCTGCTTATGAAGAGCGGCACCCAGCCAGACAGCACAGGGCCTCTCATTTAAAGTGGGAGAGAGCAGGGTGAGCTGCAAACCACTGGAGTGGCAGTGGAGGGTGACGTCAGAGCCTGTGGTGGATTCTGCACTAGCAGAACACATGTTTCTCTTTTGGTTGTTGCCTTAGTGTCTGCTCCAACCCCTCCCCCTCCTCCCCAGCAGCTGACCCGACCTAAAGCGGTTGCAGATGTGACCTAACCTGGCACCGGGTATGTAACACAATAGCGGTTAAAGGGCTGACATTCTTGACATTGTCTTCTTTTTCCCGGATGAGGGTAAGAAACCGTCTTCAGGGGCAAAGCTGGTAGCCATTGAGTAGATTCATGAGTTACACATGAACGTCCTCGCACATAAGAACCGATTCCTGTGCCTTTGATCCTCTGATATGTGTTCCCTTCATTCTTTTCGGCAACAAATACATCTTAGGAGGCTAACTGTGGCCAGCATTGTATGACACGTAGCAGCAGGACATTGAACCAAGCACAGCCCTCCCCTGCAGGAGCTCGTGATGTTTGGGGTAGACCAACCCTTACAGCCTTGGGGTGGGGCGACCAGGTGATTCACACTTTCCAAAGTCAGTCAATTGTGAAGAAAGAAGCCTGTGGACATGGTATCAGAGTGAGCACTGGAGGGGAGGAGAGGTCCTGCCTGCCTCAGCAATGGAGCTTTTTGCCTCTGCTTTTCCTACCATAAATGAGAGGTCTGGACTGAGTCTTCACGATTCCTGCACCTGAAACAGCAAGGGAGGTTCTGATCCCAGAGGCATTATGGCAAGCGAGAGGGAAAATCAGCCAGCCAGAACACAGACTGGGGACTTATGGCCCATGTAAAACAGAGCTCTCTCCCTCCCTTATTTTAAAGATTTTTTTTAATTTTAATGTGCGTGTTTGCCTACTTATATGCCGGCTCATCGTGTGTATGCCTGGTACCCTTGGAGAACAGAAGAAGCTGTCAGATCCCTTGAAACTAAAATTAAAGATGGCTGTGAGCTGCCATGTGGGTGCTGGAAACCAAACCGGGTCCTCTGTGTATAAACCGAGGATTTCAGCACCAGATGTGAAAACTGACAATGACTGCTCCATGGTATAGTTGAGGAGAAGGTTTTTATTGTAAACATGAGAGAGAGTACAGCCAGAGGCATCTGGAAGAGTCCAGAGCAGAGAAAGGAGGGCACTGAATATGACCAGCAGACTAGAGCAGGCTATGAGAGAAGATGGGGCAGGGGAGAGGCGAGCAGGAGAGAGTGGAGGACAGAGAAGAGGCCAAGAGAGAAGCCAAATGATGCATATGGTCGCGATGTCAGGGTTATATGGGAATGAGTTGCTAGAGAAGTCCTGGGTAGGGGTTGATACCAAGGAAGCCTGGAGGCCAGCGTAGCATGCAGTTGGGTGCACCAATAGGCGCCACAGATAGCCATTTGGCCTGAGTGTTTTTTAACCTGAACCTCTGGAAGTACTCTTAACCACTGAGCCATCTTCTGAGCCCCATCTCTATACTTCTGTATAAATACAAATATAGTGCATATGTGTGTATGCATTTCCCCCCTTTGTGTATGGGTATCTTCAAGTGAATGCATATGTCAATGCCCTGGGAGGCCAGAAGGGTTAGCTTCCCTGGAGCTGGGAGTTGCAGGCAGTTTTGAGCTACCCAGTGTGGGTGATGGGAACTCTTCCTCTTAAGAGCACCCAGTACTCTTAAGCCCAGCCCCATTCTTTTCCAGCCCTATTACCTTTGCATCAAAGATTTAATCTTAGTTTGGCCCAAGCTCCTGAACATAACCATCCATTGTTAAAAAATCTATGCTTTACGTCCATCTCTCCATTCAGCAAGACACTGTGCTGCATCCTGGAGGAGAAGGGCAAATGGTCCTTAGAGCCCACAGTGCCCTGGGAAGGCAGATCTGTAAATAGCTAATCAGTGGAAGAGGATGGTGTGTGTCGAGTTGCACTTTTGCACCCTTTGGCCAGTTAAGGAATGGCACTTCGGAGAGGAAGCAGCTTGCAGAGGGATGGTATTTTTAGACTCGTAGAAGCCTTCTCAACAGTTTGTTGCAGAGAGAGACTAGTTTTTGTGGAGTGTTTTCAGCAAGCTGTGAATTTGCTGGGCAAACTGCATATTTCATGTATTCAAGCTTAGCACCACATGCTGGAGTTAGCGAGTGAGCTTGGGTAGGGGGTGGGGTGGGGGGAGGTAGCAGCACTTTGGCTTGCTCTTCATGGGGCAGCTTGGCTCTGTGTCTCCCAGAGTCCTGCTGTCTGTATTATAAACAGACTTTTTTAAAAAAGTGCCTGATAAAATATGACTTCTAAATAAAGCCAGTTACATCATTTGGCCTCAGTTTCTAAAGCAACATGTTTCATAGTGACTTTTGAGACAGGGTTTCATTATGTAGCCCTGGCTGGCCTAGAACTATGGAGACCAGGCTGGCTCCAGCTCATGGAAATCCACCCACCTCTCCCTCCTAAGTGCTGGGATTGAAGGTGTATGGCATCATACTTAGCTATTACTTAGAGATTTTTTTTTTTGGTAAGGGCTGTGTGTGTGTGTATACTCATAATATTTTTATTACTTGATATTTCATACATGTATATAATGTACTTTGATCATCTGTTTGGCCCTAGCCCTGTAGCATCTTTTGCTAAAAGCACCTCAGTTAAGGGTGGAATCTGCTGAACCCCTCCTTCATTTATGCCAGAATTGTGGTTTGCGTGGTTCTGTGCAGACAGATAACCAGAGTTGCCTCGGCTTCGTGGGTACAATGGCCGTGCCCTGTTCAGAAGACACTTCACAACGCTCTTTCCCATCCTCTGCCTTGTACTTCCTTTCTGTTCCCTCTTCTATGATGTCCCCTGAGCCCTGAGGGGATGAAAGGGTGATATGCATGCCTCCCTTCGGGCTGAGCTCTCACAACACCCTGGACAGTCCCGAGACTCTGCATCATCTGCTGTCCCTTGCAGAAGAAAGTTCCCCCGCCAAGTTTGAGCGCAGCGCTTACTTACGAATATGAGCATAAACATTTCGCAGGCACTGTGAAACCTGATCATTTAGCAGAACAGCAATAGCAGGTTCCCTACTGGTTATGGGAGGATTTTAAAAACCAAGAGGCGTATAAAGCATTCCACAAACTTTGTATAAACTAAATATACATAGGTATGTGACACCCAGGGAAAAGAGCGGCTTGTCGCAGCTGGGCATGTTGGCTCGTGCCTGTAATTTCAGCACTTAGAGCCTGTGGCAAGAGGATTACAGAGTTCATGGCCAGCCTAGACTACATAACAAGACCCCTGTTTCAGAAACAGAAATACATGAAGAAAACACAGCCACAGAATGACATTGCCAGCAGTCCCTTGCAGGCCTCCTTCTATCGCTGTCCCCAAGGGTAACCATCAGTTCTGCCTGTCTCTGAATTTCACACGGCAAGGATACATTCCGAGAGACACATCCTCAGGTGAAGTCAGCCTTGTGCAAAGAGGATATCACATGCAAACCTAGACGGTAGAATGTACCGCGTGACTCGTTTCTCTGTTGCTGCCTTTCACTCCTAGGCCACAAACCTGTGAGGCTGTCACATACTGAATACTGCAGGCAGTTAGAACAGTGGTGGCCATTGTATCTCTGAGCATACAGAAGATATGTACTAAGTAACGAGAAATTGCTGGCGCTCCGAATCTCTTGGAGCCACTATTATATATGATCTTCTGTGGACCAGAGTGACCTTATGAGAGAATAAATACAGTGTCGGCTTCTTTTCAGCAACATTGTACACTTAGTGTGTGTTCACACAGTTGTGTTTGACTTATTCTCTCTATTGTAGGCGCTCTACTGTGTAGGCATACTGAGGCTTGCTTCAGCCTGTTCTGCTATTGGTAGGCTTTTGATTGGTTTCCCGATTCTTGCTCTGAAGTTGCTGTAGACATTTTTGCCAGTGCCTCTCTGACCTGCACATTTCTGTTCTGCATAATCCTCAGGGGGAGCTAGGACTAAAGTTGGTCTGAGTGTTAGAAGACATTTCCTATCGCTTTTCCAAAAGCCTGCAACCAGCTTCCACTCCAGCCCGCAGTGTGAGGACCCCAGTTCCTCCCCGATCTGTCCCATGACAGGCTACTTTCAGTCTTTCATTTTTTTCTACTCTAACGTATCATTTTTCCTTGGTGTTTATTTCATTCAATGTCTCAACGCTAGCCTACAGAAAAGCGTGGATTCTTTGATAATGTAATTAAGACTCATACAGGATGACTTCACCCAGTAAGGGATGGGTTTGAGTATGAAAAGAGGTGGGATGGGTCCTGGATGAGCCAACTTTGCAGGATAGTAAGGAGCTAGCCTGGGGGAAGGCAGGTGTTGTCCTGAGTATGTGTGCGCACCTGTGCGCGCACATATACGCACAAGACCTAGAGAGAGCAGGACTAGATTTCGGTAACTGTGTACCTGAAGCGAAGGATGGGGATGAGAGGTGGTTCTGAAGAAGCAAGCGGGATGCAGGATAAAAGCCTTTTGAGGGAGATAGTATCATTTGACCTTTATCAACCTTTCCAAGCTCCTAGAGGGAGGCCCCAAGTCAGATCTATGAAGATGGTGTGTGGGACGCCTGCCTCTAATTTGGTTTGAGCCTCCTGAGTTATAGGAAACCATGTATTATGAGAAAGCCACTGTGGAGAGTGCCTCACTGAAGGCGGTCACTAAGTACTGAGGGCTCCATTTTCTCCCTTTGTTCAGAGCATCCGGTCTAAAGTGGAGCTGTCAGTCTGGGATCAGCCGGAAGACCTTAATCTCTTCTTCACCGCCACCTGCCAAGATGGCATATCCTACCCTGGTCAGCGGAAGTGTGAGGGTCTGAAGATCGGGGACACGGTAAGTGTTCATCCCTGCTTTATAGGCGTTCTTGTTCGCCTGGGTAATTAGTCTCTGATAAATTGTAGCTTCCTGGAGTCCTCTAGAGGCTTGCGTTCTGCCTTCTGGTTCAGCATCCTTCCAAGGCTGCCCTGTGTTTTGTGTGGCAGAACTCCAGTCTGTAAACCCCACTGAATTCCCACTCCATCTTCCTGTTCATGCAAATAGGGCACTTAAATTTCTATGGACCAAATAGAAATGGTGATAACCC
This sequence comes from Bramus lutescens, assembly GCA_001685075.1. Classification (NCBI taxonomy): domain Eukaryota; kingdom Metazoa; phylum Chordata; class Mammalia; order Rodentia; family Cricetidae; genus Bramus; species Bramus lutescens. The sequence continues at coordinate 8,391 of LOEQ01001357.1, forward strand.
CTACCTTCAGCAGTAAGTAATATCAGTATAAAGATGTATCAAGTGTTTCTTCGACCATTAAAGAGACTCTTTTAAATAAAACATGAATAATGTCAAAAGTTGTATTTGTATTGTTTAGGTAAATGATAGTAATTTCTTAGTGAAGGTGAATTAAGAAAAAACAAAAGTCTTGTTGAAGTCATGGGGTTTAAAGAGACAGCAGTTGGGGCTGGTGAAATGTCACAGGCTTGCTGCCAAGTCTGGTGATGACCCGACTTTGATCACTGGAACACACATAGTGGAAGGACAGAACTGACTCCCACAATTTGTCCTCAGACCACAAGTTGTCCACACATGTGCCATGGCGTATATACCCCGTGCCCAAATTAAATAGCAAGTAAATGTAGGGACAATAAAGCAGGCCGTTCTGAAGATGGTGGGTGGTGGGCAGCTGTCAGTGGAAAAACAATGTGGGGGTGAATTCTGTAGATCTCTGCACGAGATGTGTGGTGCAGCATCACTGGGCGTCAGCAGGCAGGCAGATCTGTAGCTGAGGAAGCATGCTTACCGTTGGCAGACCTGCTCATCAAATGTGCCAAGGTCACAGAGCTGGGGCAAACAGCTTCTCTTATAAAACAGGAAAACTAAGATTTAAAAACTAAGTTATGATTAATTAGTTAATTATAATTAACATCTTATATTTAGTTTAGAGTTTTAATAGGACAGAAGAAATGCAGTCTGGTAGTGTTTTTTGTTTTGTTTGTTTTTTAAGATAGGATCTCACGTGCATAGTGAGTTCTGGGCGCTAATCTGGGCTACATAGTGAGATTCTGTCTAAAAAACAAACGGCTTGCTAAGAGCCAGTGAGATGGCTCAAGAGGGTCAAAGCGCTTGTTGCCGAGACTGCTGGACCACATGGATTCTGTCCCTGGGACTCACGTGGAGGAAGGAGACAAACCACTCTGCAAATTGTGTTCTGATCTACACATATGTGCCGCGTGTGCTCCCCCATCAGACCCATACCCACCAAAATAAAGAAACGTGTTATAAAAATGTTACTAGTGTCCCAGTTGGGGCTTTGTTAATAGAAGATCTTTGGAACCCAAGATGCCAGAGATAAGGGTGGCACTCTCCAGGTCACAGGGCTTGTGGTTTTAGGGCGGAGTCTTTTTTGAAGGGAAAATGACAAGCAGATTGCACTATGAATCAGCTAAAAACAGCACAATTGTGCTTGTGGGAAATGCCACCATGAGTCAGAATGGATCTGAAGTTCCTTCATCCCACCTTAAACAAACATAGGGAATTCATAAGGATCGTTCATTGGGGTCCCTCGTGGAATACAGAGAAAACACATTTCATCCCATGATGGGCAGGAAACAGACTGGACAGTGAACATTTCTGTGTTCCCCTCTTAGCTTCCTGTGAGGAAGACATTGCTACCCTTGTGACAGATTAGGGAATCTAACCTATAGAATCAATGAACTGAAAGCGTGAAGCTAAGGCTTTCCGTTCTGTAGCCCACACTCCATACCACCTTACACCAGGACCCCTGCTGCCATATGCATTTCAGAGGATAGGAATCTGGACCGGGTGTGGTGGTGGACCAAAACCTTCACCAGGGAGCAGTGCCCTCTGCGTCCTTATATGGAGCTTTTGTAGCCATCAGCATTGGTGGGCACAGAAAACCTTAATCCTGATAGGCAGCCTGAGACTCGAGGAGAGTGAGCTGCCCAAGCTCACAGAGCTTCCTTATAAGCCATGGACTCCCAACCCAGACTGAGATATTTCCATCTAGACCAAGTCATCTTACCGACCACAGCCTTCCTGTCACAGGGAGCCATGTTAGCCACCTGTACATGGGAACTTACAGTGTGCCCAGTCAGGCTTTGCTGCTAACTCCTCCTTTCTTTTTAAACATTAATTTATTTTTATATTTGTTGCATGTGGGAGTCAGAAGGCAACTTGCAAGAGTGGGTTCTCTTCCACTGTGTGGGGCTCAGGAATCGAACTCATGTCCTCAGGTTGAGCAGCAAGTGCCTTTACCCACTGAACCACTAGCCATCCCCTGATTTCTGTGTCTTACAGTAGCTTTTCAGCTAGCTATAGTGCTCCATGTTAATGTGTGGAAATCTGAGGCTCAAAGAGGAGCCTGCAAAACTGGCCCCAGGTCTCACAACCGGTGAGCAGCAGGCAACAGGACCCAAATCACTAGCGATGCTACAGCCCAGGCCTTCTCTTTAGGCCTCAGGCACAGTGGAGTGAAAGCATCAGAGACGTGGGTGAGATCATGGCCACTGTCCTCTAACCCACTGTGCACAGCTCTCATTTGTTTGGCTGGGAGAGCTCAGGAAATCAGATGTCTGGAAATCAGGGGAAATAAAAAGGATTTCAAATGGAAATTTTCCTCCACACTGAGAAATCTCTGTTGTGATGGGATGACTTTTCAGAGCATTTGAAACGATGATAAAGATGGTGTTTTCACCAATCCAGTTGCCTTTGGCCCATTTTTCTTTGGGATCCAGTGGCCACAGCCCTATGGAAACAGCAGCTGGTCCTCAGGCAAGCCTCCGCTGGCCCTTTATCTTCTCTCTGTCCCAGTATTGTCTCCGTGTCCAAGGGCCACAGTCACATGGCCCCTCTGGCAAGAGCTGTGTGGGTTTTGTTGTCTGCACAGAGCCGCTCTTTTCCTGAGCTGGGTGTGTCGCTGTCCACCAGGGTCATGCAGATCCTGAGGGAAGGGCTTTCTGGACTGTGTGAGTCTTGGAGCAGTGAAAAGTGAGGTCTGAAAATTAAGGATTCTAAGGTGCAGCTGGGCATGGTGGTGCACACCTTTGACCCTAGCACTCAGGAGGCAGAGGCGGGTGGATCTCTATGAGTTTCAGGACAGCTAGAACTGTTACATAGAGAAGGCCTGTCTTAAAAAAAAAAAAACAAAAAAAAACAAATATATAAATGAAAGAGTTTTAAGGGGCTAGAGAGGTGCGCTAAGGCCAAAGGTGCATATTGCTCCATATTGCTCTTGTAGAGGACCCAAGTTCAGTCTCTAGCCCCCTGCATTGGTTGGCTTACAACTACACATTGTTCCTGCTCCCAGGGATCCAGTACCATCTTTTGGACTCTGAGGGAACTTGCCTCACATGTGTGCGCACATAGACATACATATATACAGTTAACTTAATGAATTGATTGATTGATTAATTTGTTTTTTGGGTCCCTCACCTAAGTTTTGAGGTGGTCCCTCTCCATTCACTCATAAGCCTGACTGAGCTGGTATTCTTAGGAACTACCTGTGACAAATCAGTATGTAAGTGGCAGCTTGCATTAGCATCCTGCACAAAGGGCCCAGTGAGCCACTGTCACGGCCTTCACACAGCATATCGTCCTGCTCTTATCCACTCCTGGCGGCCCCGTACTTGGGGCCCACCTCTGCTTTTTGTTTTATTAAGATCTGAGTGGACTTGGCATCTGCAGAACCCTGGGGTTAGGGGTTCTGTGTAGGGTTTGGGCAACCCTTTTGAGAGGGTAGGCTCCCCCATTGGAGAGCCGGAACCATCCCAATGAGGTGAAGTCACCAGTCCGGCCAGAATGGCCAACTGCATCTGTGACCTTCATCTAGACTGAGTCAAGACCTGGGGAGCCCTCAGTATCATGCTTGTCCCTAAACCTAGGTTACCAAGGAAGGGGAGCCAAGGAGTTGTATTCCAGTACCTTCTAGCCTCTCAGGGTTTGCTAATCCAGTAGGGAAACTGAACTCTAAGGATGGGAGAGCCAAATAGACCTGTTTGCTATTCCCAACCATGCTTTTTATAGCATTCCTGTGTCTAGCAGGAGCCAAGACTGAAACAGACAAGGCTTCTCCCCAGTTATCAGACAGCAGGCTCCTGGCCAGACAGATAGACCTCTGGACGGAAGCCTTGACCGAGGAGGCCCTGGAACTCAGCTGGGGAGCCAAGCTCTCTTGACTTCTCAGCCAGGCAGACAGTGCAAGTTTCCATGTCCTGGCTCCAGCTCACAGGCTCCCAACACTTTCACTTAACCTGGCACATGTAGGCAAGACTAAAGAGTCTCTCTCTCTCTCTCTCTCTCTCCCTTTTCTCCTCATCTGCCCCCCCCTTACTTCCTTGCTTTCTTGCTTTGAGAAGGTGGGTCTTCATGGGGAAGGCTGTGTTCACCAGAGTCAGTAGCAAGTGCCCTTGGCCCTTGCTGCAGGCCAATCTTTGCAGTCTATTGAATTCCTGATCTCTTCATTCACCAGGCACAGAATGTGGCAGGAAGTAGCAGCCTCATGCAAATGACTGGGAAGGGATGACATCAGCATCTCAGAGTCTCCACTTTCCTTCATTCTTCATGGCCCCATAGATAATTTTACTTAGATTCAGCCCCCAATCCCTGCCTGTGTGCAAGCTTAGCACATTCCCAGCCCAAGGCAGAAGAAAGCTTTGGAGAAGCCTATGACAGTCACTTTGGGGTCACCATCATGATGTCTTTGCCTTGAGCCAGGCAACTGTCCTCTCTACCCAGATCTTTACATGAGCACCCACCCCATTGCCCTTTCTAGGAGGTGATATGCTGGGAGAATTCAGGCCTGTTTTAGGTGAGCACCATCCCAACTGGCTATGTAACCAGACAATCCCTCTGCCATCACTGACTCCCTTGAAGGGAAGACAGCTGCTTCTGGGTTGAATGAAAAGGATGCTTGTGGCAATGCTCATGTGTACCAATGCATTGTCACGAACAGATTTCAGTGCTGTGTAGATCCCCCATCTTGTTTCCTTTCCTGAGCGACCCTGGACTTTGGAACTCAGATTTGAACTTGTCAATCACTTCCCTTTTCTCTACCTTCTCCCTACCCTCCATAAGGATAATGGACGTGATGGGGTTAGCCTTGTCTGCAGCTAGTGTGGTTCTCCTTCTGTCTTTTGACTTTGGGCTCCTGGACATTTTCTTAATCTCACCCGTGTTAAAGTACCCTCTATTAAGTGTCATGATTGATGCTGAGACCTGGGTGGTTGTTGTCAGGACCTCTGGGGCTGTGGATTGCTGGCAAGCCCGACTAAGGCCTGCCTGTCTTGCTCAGTATCACTACCCCGAATGTTCCCAGAGGCCAGGGAATCTGAGAAGAGACCTTTTGGAAATAATGCTTAGAAAGAAATACAGTGCTCACACATGACCATTATTGCAATTGTCCACCAAAGCAGGCTATTGATGAGTCCTGGGGAAATAAAAACACCAGCCCAGATAGAAATGTCCCTTCGAAGGAGTGGCCAGGCATGCCTGCTTGAGGACAGGGCCCCTCTTCCAGAGGAGTACATCTCGGTGAGGTTCCTTCACTGCTCACCTGCTCGTCCTCATTTCTGTGGAATCAACAGGGCTTGTTCTGAAATACCCCAGGAGATTCCATCCCCACACAGCTCCTTCCTCTGAGGAGGCAGGGGCAGACTAGGTATGGTGTCATAGTCTAATTCCTGGAAGGATCAAAGCAAGCCTCT
>LOEQ01001357.1:21070-32178 GCA_001685075.1 Bramus lutescens
TCGAACTCACAGAGATCCACCTGCCTCTGCCTCGCAAGTGCTGGGATTAAAGGCATGCGCCACCACCACCTGGCGAGCCCAACTTTATTAGCCTAGTCTTGTAAAGTGAGCTGCCAACAAGCTATGGAGTTGTTACTGCCTTACCCAGATACTGCCATACTATTACAGATCCTGCCCCAGAGGAACTGAGGAGGATGCTGTGAGCCACACCCTCACTGATTCTGGCCTCAAGCCTTGGTCCAAGAAGTCTCCCTCCCCGACCCTAGTGGGCTCTTCTCTGACCAGCTGCCTTCCTGCTGGCTCAACCCGGCTCCTGGCAGCTGAGCTGCAGTGTAGCCCACACATATGGCATTTCAGACCAATTCTGTCCAGTGAGAATGCTGCACCAGACACAGTGGCCAGTTTGGGGTGGAACTGGGCAGTGGTTCACCAACAGCAACGGTATGACACCTTGCCAGTGGTGTGACCAAGAGGGTGGTGAGTTCACACTTTCCATATACGGCCTGTATCTCCCCAAGGTGCCTTCCAGGCAGATTGGGCAATTAAGCCAACCCCAGGGTGTGGAGCTGGCATCCCTGTTTCTTTTGGCAACTGCCTTCTGTTTCTCTTTCTGAGTCAGCACTCTTGGGGGCTTGACAGGGACTATGGTGTATTTTACCCAGAAGTATGCAGATTCTTTGACACTAGAAAGAAGAGTTTGTTAAAGAACATAGGCTTCTTTTGTTTGTTTTGGTTTTTTGAGAAAGGGTTTCTCTGTAACTTTTGGAGCCTGTTTTGGAACTTGCTCTATAGTCTAGGCTAGTCTCAAACTCAAAGAGATCTGCCTACCTCTGCCTCCTAAGTGCTGGAATTAAAGGTATGCGCCACCACCACCCTTTTCCATCTTCCCCCTCACTTCCATAATCTCCCCAGGACAGACAGCTGGCCTAGAAGCCAGGCCCTTTCTCTGCCTCCCTTGCGGATGTTGATACTATCGTCATGGACCTAAGGGGCCAAGGCCAGGAAGACCATGGTATTCTTTGTTAAGGTCCTGTGGCATTGACAATGGAGCCTTAGCAGTTGGCAGAGGCAGGAGAATCAGTACAGTTTTGAGCCTAGACTATAGAGCAACAAAAATGCTTCATATCCCTGCCAACGGCCTGCTGTGTAGCTTGGGTGAACTTACGTGGACTGTCATTAACACCTGTTAAAATTAAGGTAATAACGAACTCATTACATAGAGTTATTGGGTAGACCAGGGTAGTTTGTGTACAGAGGGGAGCAGTTTTGATTTTCCTTCCTGACTTTCACATTCATTCTCTTGCCCTCCCTCCCTCCTCGTCCCCCTCCTTCCATCTTTCTCTTCCCTTCAGACTGGAAGCTGACCAGAGTCAGACATGGTCGCATATACCTCTCTAAACATGAGGCTTGATGGAGGCATGCCCCAGCCTCCCAGCCCCAGTAGTGAAGGTGGAGGATCAGCAGTTCATCTGTCCCTGTTCAACAGAGAAAATAAGGGAGGCCATGGCTGATTTAGTGCCTCTGGTGGAATAAACTGGGCATATGCATGAGGCTACACCATCTTCACCATATCATGCCTTGACCCTCCTTAAGCATTTAATTGTCCATCATGATTGGACTCCCAGAGAGGAGTCCAATCTACATAATAGTTAGAAAACTACATAATAGTTAGAAGTACAGACTCCTGTGCTGGGTGTGGTGGTGCGCACTTTTAATCCCAGCACTTGAGAGGGATAGACAGGTGGATCTCTGTGAGTTCCAGACCAGCCTGGTCTACATAGCAAGTTCCAGGCCAGCCAGTGCTAAATAATGAGACACCGTCTTAAATAAACAAACAAAAAGTATAGACTCCTGTTGCCGAGTGTTCTACCACTGAACCATATCCCAGAACCAGAGAATAGACTCCAGAGTACACGATTTAGAGTAGTATCTAGCTGTGTTAGCTTTCTGTGCAGTGACACAATGCCCAAGAAAATCAAAGAGGAGAAAAGTTTTCTGGCCATGGTTTTGGGAGTTTCGGGGTTGTTTCCTTGTCTCCTATGTTGAAGCAGAATAAGAGGTCTTAAACCTCATCAAAGCTGAGAACAGAGAGAAAGAAAGACTAGAGGCCCAATGCCCTTCAAGGGCACCCCCCTCCCCAGTGACCTAGCTTCCTTCCACTAGGCCCTCACTGTTCCAGTAGTGCCACCCTGGAGAGCAAGCCTTAAACACAGCCCCTTTGGGACATAGTCCCAGTCCAGGTGTATGGCTAATTGCCAGTGTCCTGTCATTTGTTCTGAGGAGATTTTCGTGGCCTGATCTAAGTGAGAGTAAATGTCAAAGCAAACCATCCATCTCTGTTCTGTGCTCACAAAGCCTCCCCCCACCCTGCAAGGTAGACAGGCACTCTCTCTCTCTGACTGTGGAAGGCAGTGGTCTGGCCAAGCCAGCGAGTGCAGAGCTCTCTAGACTAGCTGAGCTTTGTGGAGGGGCTCTCTCAGTGAGGCTGGCTTACACCACCGGTGCTGTGCTTACCTCTGGGAGGGGCTATCCTGAGCTCAGGAGAGCTGATGAGGAAACAGTGTTGCAGGCAGTGTACCTCATTCCAACTGTGAGGGAGCTGGAAACATCCGTGCATCTCAGAAGTTCTCTGTCTTTGCTCTTTCTGTCACTAAGATCTGTGCAGGCAGGGAAAGTGTCAAACAGTGAGGTAGGGTCAGAGACACCCTGGCCAGCCAGGGACACATGAGGACATCTATGCTCCATTACATAACTTTAGCCTGTTTGTCAGCAGAGAACCAGGAATAGTGTGTCTCCGGAGGGATTTCCCCTCCCTGTTCAAAGCTCCAGATGGAGTCCTGGGTGTGTTTCTGGGCACATAGTCCACCTGAAAAGACTGCACGCAGCCTGGCATAAGAGTGCCCAGGATGCCTGGGTGGGGAGCCTCACACTCTTCCTACAGGCACAGAGGGAGACTGTGGGTCCTGACTCGGGGCATTGCAGGAACACACATACACCACAGCACATAAAGCTGTCACCTCGGTTCCTTATTCTCCTGACAGTTGCTGGAAGGCCCTCCATTGGCCAAAGGTTTCACTCAGATGTCTGGAACAGAAGTGAGGCTGGAATTGTGGTACCACGGAAGTTACCCCAGAAGGGCCAGGTCCTCCAGCACACATTCCCACTATTTCTTTAACCATTTCCTGTTTTGGGGTCTGTTCTGAGGCCAAGAGGAACTGTGGGAGATTGACAGCTGAGGCACAGCTATGACTGAGAGGGCGTGAGAGTGGGAAGGCAACCTCGACCTCAGGGCTGTGAGGAGAGAGGAGGTGCACCCATGGTGGAAGAGGAGGTGGTGTGTACACATGAGGGTGAGACGGGGGCGGGTAGAGGTAGGTAGGGGCCTTGAAGAGAAGGGCCGCTTCCAGGCTGAGGGGCATCTTCCCTTCAGCCTTCCCTCAGTCAGAATGGGGGAGGAGCTGATTTTGAAGGCTATGACTTCTGCCTGCTTGAGACTCTTTGGAGTTGAATCTGGGAAGTTGAGACCCAATCTCCCTTCTCCCATCAAGCTGGCCCCTTTCTTCTCCAGGCCCCTGAAGTGTCCAGCCTGTGGGTGAAGTGGAGTGGGAACTTCCTTTCTGGGCCTGGATCTGAGGCCCTGCCTCCAGGGTCAGCCTGGCAGCCGGGCCTGCCTCACTTTGCTGATTCAGAGTTTATAATCAAGTTTGAATTTGCTGGTGTTGAGGGCACCAGGGAACTCCCCGGGCTGGGCTCAATTGGCCTTTGTGCTGTCAGCCACTCCACCTAGACTCATGGCCGTGGTCCAGCAGTCCCACCTGTCCCTGGTGCTGGCAGGCCGTGTGGGTACTTTGTCCTGGGCATTGCTGCTTCAGCCTGGGTGTGGACCAGGTAGCCTGTGGGAACTTACAGCCTTGCAGGCCTTCAATCAAGTTGGCACGAAGCCTCCCTCCTGCACGGAAGTAACAGTAGGGATGAGGAAGGTGGTATTTCCTGAATGCCAGGCATGTTGAAGTGCTTTCTGCAGGCTGGCTTACCTCACAATACTACCTAGTAAGGAGGCATTTCTCCTAGCCTCACTTGGAAATAAGACACCAAAACACCAGTCTTCAGTGCCAGCAGATGGGGGAAGGGCGACGGCAAGCCAGAGTCTGATCCCAGAATCCTGCTGGCCACTGCCTCATGTTCTAGCGATTTCATTGTGTTTCCCACTGCTCTTCCATGGCCAATCTCGGCTTTATACGGACACCCTGCCTGTGCTTGCCCTGAGCCTGATGTCCCCATGAGCACAGAGTGGGCTGGGGAGGCTGGGCAGCGCCTCCTCTCTGCCTCAGTCCTTGGTTCTCCCTTCTTCGAGGTGATGCTGCCCAGCTGTCGGATCCCCTCTGTTCTTGTCCCTGACATGGTCTCTCCTGTTTCCTGAAGTCCTCGGTGCCTTCCTCACAGCTCTTCCTTCTGTCCAAGCCCCACTATGCAGGGCGGCCAGGTCCTTTTTTCATTTCCAGGACATTGCCACAAAGTGTCATTTTCACTGCCAGGAAGGGAGTGATTTAGGGACTTATCCAAGGTCACAGTACACAGGAAGGATTTGAACTTGATCCAGCCCACACCTCTCCAGCTTTCCACAGTCCGCTCTCCTCATTACTGGACATCTCACAGAGGCGCAGCCTTGGCCTCAGTCGTCTCCTCTCCTGCCAGTCTGTGGTTCCCTCAGAGTTCAGTTTCCTGAGGAATGCTCTATAATCCTCATGCTTGCTTCCCATCCTGTCCTTCCAGCTTTCCTGAAGGAGATGTCTGTGGGCACAGTCCTGCACCTGCTGGACCTCAGGACCTTGTCCTGGGGCCCCACTAGCTGCCCCCTTCTTGATCTTCACCTCCGTGAAGCATTGATGCTGAGCTTCCTCTCACTGCCCCTTTGCCTTCCAGGCCACCGGCTCCCCAACTCCAGCCCAGGCCTCTGAATAGCCAATATTCTGCTTGGTAAAAGCAGCAGGGAGACTTGGCCCACAGCCCATACAAGCACTGTTTTGTGACTTCTGTAGAGCTGGATTTCTGTATAAATGGGCACATTTACAACTTCCTGTCCATTTAGCTGCCAATCATTCTGACAAGGGAGGCGCTGATCGTAAGTTACATGTGCAGCAATTCATGGTGGTGCTTTTACTGTCTATAAGTATCCCTTCTCTGTGTGTGATAAAAATATATTTATGTCTGCATAACACTGAACAGGCATCATTGAGTTCAGTGCCCTCTGTCCCGACAGCATTATCATTTGGCTTGACTTCAAGGAAGAGGTCTCACTTCAGGTCCTCTGGGCCCTGTAGTGGTTATTGATCTTGGAAGCAGGGGCAAATGTCCCTTGTCACTTTAATACACATGTTTCTAGGGCACAAGGAGAGGGCATAGCTGTACAGATACTAAGATGTTGAAGATGTACGAGAGGGGACATTGGAATACGGATACACCGTGATCAGACCGGTGGGGTCCTGATGCTGTGCGGGTTGCGCTTCCTAAAGGAGAACAGGAAGCTTTAAGCCAAGATGATACCAGTTAACCTGCTTTGTAGCGCTGTGCTGTGGTCTCTGGGGCTCAGGCCGCCTCCCTGGGAAAGATCGCTGTTATTAAATAGGAAGAGCAGCCAGTGTGAAGGAGGCCACAGTGGCACATGCCACATTTCACCTAAGTGCTTTTAGCTTTGATGTGTGTTCTGTGGTACTGGGGATGGAAGCCGAGGCCCTGTGCATGTTCGGCACGGGCTGCACCACTATACCGCCTCCCTAGCTCTTTTGCTATCTTTAAAAGGTAGCGAGCAGCCCTAGGTGTCATCAAACTGTGACTATTAGAATCTCTACCCGGGACAGGGATAAGACTCCTTTAAGGACATGAGTGATTGTGGTCTCCACAGTGTCACCAAGTATAGGCCTTGGCTGTCTGTTCTCTGTTGGCTTTCTTTGAGTTTGCTTTGGAATTCTCAAGTACTGGAATCCAAAAGGCCACGTGTGGGGATTTTATGTCCCCCACAGCCCCTCTGCTGCTGTCCCCATCCCTCTCCCAGGTAGCCTGGACTTTCACGCTGTCTACTTCACAGCTGCTTTTTCTGCTTGCTATGTCTGTATTGCACTGAGGGTTGGGGGATGCTTTTGGGAGACATTGCATCTCTGGTGGGTCTCGTTCCCTCCAAGAGCCCGTGGTGGCCTGTCATGTATTGCCAGCTTCCACCGTCTCTTGCTCTCTGGATCTGGAGCCCACTCGGCTACAGTACTTGGGCTGGGTGTTTGGAACTCTGGGACCTGCAGGATATCAGATGTGCTCACAAGCAAGTGGGGCTTCCTTGCTGCTCAGCCATCATGGATGGTGGGAGCCCAGAGCTGTAGGCATCTGAACTGAGCCTGCCCATGCTACAGCAAGAAGACCTGTGCGTGGAGATCCTTGGTCACCAGAAAATCAAGGCTCCCTTCCCTTTAGCACAGTGCTAAATCTCAAACCCAGCCCTGCCATGGAGTAATACACGCCTCCAAAACTTTACTGTCTTGGGATGTTGTTTGAAATTACGTGTGGACCACTTTATAATGCTGCCAAAGATAGAAGCAGAAAGAAAACAGTGCCTCTCAGTGAAACAGCTCCTGGTGCTCAGAAATAGCCCTAGCCATGCCTTCTGCGATTCTTCCACCTTTTGTGGATGGTTGTGTGAGCTACTGGAGAGTGTCAGAACCATACCGCATAATTGTTCCCTGGCTAAACCTGGTGGGGCATCCAGCTACTTGGGAGATTGAGGCAGGAGGTGAGGACTCCAAGGCCTGCCTGAGCTATACTGCGAATTCAAGGCAGCTTAGTCAGCTCAGCAAAAGCCTGCTACAGAATACAAAATGAAAGCTGAAACCCTCCCCAAAGAAATGCATTATATATNTATATATATATACACACATACATGATGAATGGGTAAACATGATAAAGCCACATGTGGTACCCTCTGGTAGAGTATAGGAGATAGTCTTTACCTTTCTACAGGTTTCCCATAATGAAATGCTGAGCAAAGGTTGCCTTTAGCCATGAAACACTTTAATTTAATTTGAGCAATACAGTCCCTGAGGTGAGAGCGAGGAGAGCTGTGTATTTTAGATCCGTTTCATATTTGAAGACTCCTGAGGGGGGCGGAGGGGGCTCGCCATCACTCAAGTCACATGCTGGTGGAGAGAGAGTGGTCATCCTGAATCCTGTAAGTCTGTGACCTTGTACGGGCACTTTCCCGTGGCATCTACATCACATTCCAGCTCCAGTGTAATGTGAGCTGCATTCCTCAGCCTCCTCCTGGCCTATCTGGCAATTTTCCCTTTCTAGAGGCCTTGCCATATGCCTCAGCATGCTCTGTGGCTCAGAGCCCCGGGGTGAGTGGAGAAGCTGTCATGTCATGTGAAGGAGAGTTGGGACACAGGGACACTCCAGATGGTCCCCTGGTCCCCAGAGTACATGAGCCAGAGGAAGAGGGTCAGGAATTTGAGTGACTAGTAAAGAGTCTAAAGTTGGGTCCTAACCTGTACTGTAAATAGATTCATTAGAGGTCAGGAGCATGCTGGGTGACTCTGAAGTGGGGGGTCACACTGAGCCCTGCCATGACGACGCCCAAAGCTGTGCTCTCCAGTCTTGCACTCTCATCTGTGGCTCAGTACATGTAAACTCCTGGTTTCCTTGGTAACAGAATACCAAGGGGGAAGATAAACAGTCAGCTTTTTAAAATGAGCCGTTTAGTGGGTGAAGAGATGGCTCAGTGGCTAAGGGCACCTGCTGTTCTTTAAGAAGCAGAGTTTAGTTCCCAGCACCCATGTCAGGAGACTCACAACAGTCTGTTAAGTCTAGCTCTGAGGGATCTGACACCCTCTTCTGGATCTGTGGTCTCCCACCCATGTATGCTCATAACCACACACAGAGACACACAAATAAAAATGAAGCTTCGGAAAAGTGAGCCATTTATAGCACCGAAAAATTGAGATCCCAAAGGACCAAGGGCCAGTAGTGCCCATGCTTTTCAGGACACTCACATTGTGCCCCCTGGTACACACAGTTCTCCAAGCAGTGTTGATGCTGCCCTTGATACCTGCAAAACCTTGAGACAGTGCCTCCCTGTCCCAAACAGAATGATCTACAATAGCTGTGCTTTTGTTTTGAATGACTGTTTCCTAGGCGTCTAGCAAGGAATAAGTAGCAGATAGACAGCAAAAACATCACATTGGGCATGTAGGCCATCCACAGAGATCACTGGAGGAGCCCAGTGGAGCCAGCAAACAAACACCATGCACACTGCAAAGATTTCTGATTGAGGGCTTTCTGAGGATATGCCTGTGCACCTTCTTCCCACGGTGGGCATTTTTATATCATGAGGTAAACAATAGTAACCTCTGTTGGAGACAGTTGACCTTGCTGCTGTTCTCAAGAGCACAGTGTCTGAAACACCCTTAGCTATGTGCTGTCACAGGGCCAGGACACATTTTCAGAGGACATTTGAAATAGACATGCTTCTGTTCTCAAGCGTCCACTTTTTGCAAGCACGTGGCAGTTTGTCAATTTAATTTCTATTACACCTCCTCCCTGACGGGCTGGGGACAGGACCCATCCACGCAAGGAGAGCTAGGCTGTCCCCAGTCTCTGGAGGGTGTAGGGATCAGGCCAAGGACACTGTCTGGTTCCCTGGGCACTCCTGCAGCTGCCCAACCTTCCGTGATTGTCTCTTCTATGTGTCAGTTTCACCTCCCATGAGTTACACCTGCCTTGTGGGTTCCTGTGAGAACAGCTGGAGCCAACAGCACCACAGTCCCCTCCAGACAGGACTGCGAGAGCACTTGAGTGCCAGTGAGGGTTGAGGCTCCACAGCCCTCTGTCTGGAGACGCAGGGTCCCAAAGGCAGAAGTCAGCATCTCGCGAGGACTCCCGAAGCATAGCTGTGCTTGGTTTCGATTGGGCCAGTAACAAATCACCAAATGTTTTGTGCATCCCAGCAGTCTGGATCTGTTCTCTTAGAGTGCTGGGGGTCAGACGTCCGAGTTTGTTTCCCCTAGCTGAAGTTGGGGTGCCTGTATGGTTGTGTTCCCTCACACCCCTGGAGGCGCTAGGTTTGTTCAGCTTTTAGGGCTGTGTTCCTTGCACTTTGTGGTTCTCATCTTCAAAGCCATTTACAGAGTGTCTTGCTTCTGTTGTCCCTAGTCACCTTCAGTCCCTGTGCTCCTGTCGTAAAGACCTTATCGCTAGGTTTAGGGCCCACCTGGACCGTCCAGAAGAGACTGCTCTGCTTATTCTCGTCTGCAGCTGTGCTTAGTGATTCTCACAGTTTCTGGAGTGGAATACGGGGGACTTTTTTCACGCATCAACTGAATCAGGAAGCTTTTCTGGACCAGGGTCTGGACCAATTGAAGCACTAGTCTAGACTCTGCCAGGTCATGCATACTATCCTGTGGCATCCCCAGGCCCTCTTTGGCTCTGAGGACAAAGTCAGTGCCCTATTCTCTGTGGGATTCCTTACCCCGGCGAATGGCAGGTACTGGGTGGCATGTGCTCATACATAAAGACCAGCCAGCCCTGATTGATATTCGTGCATGTCCTTTTAGGCCACGGCGAGTGTCACTGTGGAGAATGCAAGTGCCACGCAGGTTACATCGGGGACAATTGTAACTGCTCAACAGACATCAGTGCGTGCCGGGACAAGGATGGGCAGATCTGCAGTGACCGTGGCCACTGTGTCTGTGGGCAGTGCCAGTGTACAGAGCCCGGAGCCTTTGGGGAGACATGTGAGAAGTGCCCAACCTGCCCAGATGCTTGCAGCTCGAAGAGGTAAGGGCATGCTTTCCACCCTGGCCCCAGGGCTGTCCTTCACCAGGCAGCTCTCCCCAGCCAAAACTTGTGCTAACAGTCACCAAAACAATAGCCGTGAAATGTTGGGGCGGGTGGAGGGGGGAGATCAGGGGAAGAAAAGTAAAACAGTTCACAAAAGCAAGATCACAGATCCATTCTAAGCAAATTTTGATAGTGCGGAGTGATGGTTAAATGAGACAAAACTGGTGCTGGGTCTAGATGAAACGGAGCCTTGCGTATGCCATAGGATAGTCTGTTCTCAAAAGGGAATGCGTTATACATTCTTTCCCAAATGATTGAGCCTCCGCAGAGCGTCTCCCAAACAATGCTTCACAGACCAGGCCTGTGGGAACTGCTGCCTTAAGCAAAATGTAATCAGAAGGCAAATCGGATGGAAAGGCACTGACCTAGATAGGGATGCCTGAAGCAAGTGCAGGGGCTTTGGGCTTTTTCTGCTCTATTTATGCTGTTAATAGCATAGGGCTGAATGTAGAGCTTATCTAGGCTACTGTCACTGGCTCCGCCCAGAGGCGGGTCACACCACCTGATGACCATCCTCGGCTCTGTTCTGCACACCAGTCACCAGGGTGCAACGCAGATCAGTTGCAAGAGTCAAGGTACTGCCTGGAGCGCAGGCGGGACATTGGCTGGAAAACAGCTGTGTCATCTTCGGTGCTGAGGAACCAGGCAGCGGGGGAAGCTGGGCACCAAGCAGAAACAAGGGGTGTTGCAGGCAGGCAGTGTTACTCTTTGGCGGAGGAGCGCAAGTGTGTGATTTTCTTTTGGCAGCTTTCCCTGCTGACGTCTGGCCAGGCTGATAATGAAGTGAGTTTGTGCTCGCAGAGCCTGTGATAACTGTGTTCAGAAACGTTCGGAGTGGCTTGACCCTCCCCGGCCATGTGCCCCAGACAACCCTGGGCACAGGCAACTGAACCTGCCTGCAGATTGAGAGACAAGATAGGCAGGGAATGTAGCCCAGACACCATGCCCGTGTGGGTGGAATCCCAGCCCTAGTCAGCATGTTGTGTGCAAGGAATCCCCTGGCCCCATAGTTCCCAGCAGACCCTGGGGAGTGTCGCTCCTACTGCTCAAGGCACGTGAGGCTCGTGGGGAGGGGGCCAAGCCGGGGCAGTACACACAGTGAAGCTTCATCTACCTTCTTATGGAGCTGCAAGCAATGTGGAGCTGTCTTGGGGACAGTTAAGTGAAGGGGCGTGGTTTACCGGTAAATTAGGATCAACCAGACCAGTTCAATATAACAGATTTAGTTT
>LOEQ01001357.1:42669-53046 GCA_001685075.1 Bramus lutescens
TCTCTCTCTCTCTCTCTCTTCCTGCTGCCTGCGGATCCAGATGTAGGCCTCTCACATCCCTCTCCAGCACCAGGTCTGCCTGTGTACTGCTGTGCTTCCCGACATGACAACAATGCACTAAACCTCTGAACTATAAGCCAGCCCCAATTCTAGTGTCTTCCTTTATAAGAGTTGCCGTGGTCTCGTGTCTCTTCACAGCAACACAAGTCCTAACTGAGACAGTCGGCTTCATACACTCTGGCCCGTGCCTCCCTTCCTGAGTGATCTTGAGTGGTCCCCGGTAGAGACCAACACGTTCATATGCTTTCTCAGGGACAGGGCTTGAACCAGACCAGTACTCCAGGCCTCCCCGAGGTGCTTAGGCAGTTAGGGTGCCGTTGGTCCTGCTGGGATTTGCTTAGAGTTAGAAACTGTACAAACCATGCATGTTCCCACCTATGTCCTGCATTGCTAAAGAAGATGCTACAGGTTGGAGTTGTGTGGCTTTCTACACAAAATGTCTTACACTGTGTAAATCATACTTCCCTCATCAAGCTCTTCGATCCTGCCTGGGGCCCAAAGTCCAAATTCACCTCAGCTTGTCTCCTGCAGTGCCATAACACTTTAGAGTCCCTTCGGAGAAAACTGGTTCCCAAGTAGCTTCCTGACCTGTAATCCGGCTGTGGCAGGGGAGGTGGCTTGCCGAAGGTCGGGCTAGCCAAGGACCTTGTGGTACTAAGCCCTGGGCTCACAATGCCCTGCTTCCTTGACAAAAATTTCACTAAAATTATGATTCTTAAAAATTGATTTTTAGCCAGGCATGGTGGTGCACACCTTTAATCCAAGCACTGCAGAGGCAGAGGCTGGGGAATCTCTGAGTTTGAGGCCAGCCTGGTCTGCAAAGTGAGTTCCGGGACAGCCAGGGACAGTTGTTAGTTACACAGCTCTGATACACAGAGAAGCCCTGTCTCAAAAACAAAACCCCAAAAAATCAAATAAATAATTAATTAAAAGTAATTGATTTTTAAAATGTTGATGTGAATGAGTGTTTAGCTTACATGTATGTCTGTGCACCACATGCATGCCTCGTGCATACAGAGTCAGAAGAGGGTATTGAGTCCCCTGGAACTGTAGTTAAGCTGCCGTGAGCCATCATTTTTGTTCTGGAACCAAACCTAGGTCCTCTGCATACTGTGCAAGAGTTGTCGGTAACTGTTGAGCCATCTCAGACCCTCGCTAATGGTTTTGTTACTGTAACACTTCAAGCCTGTAGGACCTTCATTTCAAATCAATCTGTTGTAAGCTTTGGACCAAATCTCTTTTATGTTCTTGGCCTGCTCTGGGGTAGACACTGATTACCTGGGGCAAAAAACTGATTTTGAGTGCCCTTCCTCTTGTGGAACTTAGAGAAGGGGACATAAGTCCCTTTACAAATATGTAAGACAATAAAATGTGGCTTTTTGAGACTTTCTAAACTGGAAAACAAAAAACAAAAACAAAAAACCCACAATTTCGAAAAAAAACTTATTTCTCTTCCATTTACTTTGGGGCCCATTTACTTCCAAGGAGACCATGAATTAACTTGTTAAAATCCTGTTTTCTACAGTCAGTACCTTGAGCATGTGATACTCTTGAGCCACAGACTCATGGTCACAGGATCCTTTTTTCCACCTTTTGCCTAGGTTAATTAGGGGTGTTTTCACATGACCCCAGAGGAAGAGGTGCATGTGAAGGGACCAGCTGCCCACGGAGTCCTACTGCCCCCTGCTGGAAGGTCTTGGCATAAGCAACCTGGAGACTGGCCCAAGGCCAAGCCATGATTTCCTAATTTCTTAAGGTTGCATACTGAGCCAAAAGTGGTAACAAGAATGCTTCATTTTACAAAACCCAAATGTGTGTGTATGTGTGTGTGTGTGTGTGTAGCATGACTTGAGAGGCAGGAATTTGTCTGAGAACAACTTTATGGAATTGGTTCTTCCCTCCTTTCTTTTTGTAAGTTCCAACAGTGAACTCAAGTCTACAAGCTTATGAGGCAAGTGGCTTTACTTGCTGAGCCTTCTTGTTGGCTCCATTGTGGGTTTTGTGTTGTTTTTGTTTGTCTGTTTGTAGCTCAGACTTTCTTAGAACTGTGCAGCCTAGGCTGATCTTGAACTCATGGCAGTCCGCTTTCCCCAACCTCCTGAATGCTGGGATACAGGTGTACACCACCATGCCAGGACCAGACCTGTCATTTGATAACTTAAAAATTATAAAGGCAAGCACTTTACTGACTACCCTATTCACCCAGCTTTTGTATTTTTGTTGATTGCCTTGAATGAGGCTCTTTCTAACTAACAAATCCTAACTGGACAAGATAGGAAATAAAATCTAAAGGGACAAAGCATTTGGAATCATATCACTCAAAGGTAAACACCCTTGGCCTTTGCTTTACCCTGGATCTGATTGCCTCCTGAAGGCTGGAATACTGAAGGTTTGGTCACTTAGCACTGTGGGAAAGGGCTTTGGCACAAGGCTGCTAAGAGGTCTTCAGTTGTTGGGGGCATGCCCTGGAAGGGGAGGGTGAACCCTAGCCCCTTCCCAGCAGTGAGGTGAGTGGTTTAGCTCCTCTGTAGCTTGTGCCAGCCATCTCTCGATGGACCTCACTTTATTCATCTGAGGAGTGGGAAGGTTGGCTAGGCTGATCTCAAAGGGGCTCCCAGTTTCAGTTTCCCAGGATTCTAAACAGAGCCGTCACTTGGATGGCCGTGAACGATTCTAGTTCTCCTGAGTTCCCTTCTCAGCCTCAGTGTATGTAGCCTTCACCTTTTGAGACATGTGTTCTGTGTAGTTCACCGCAAGTGTGGACAGGGAAGGAGCCCTGGATGGCACCAGAGGGGTCCTTGAGGAGACTCAAGGACTTTATAATCAGGTGGTGTATTAGGGTTCTCTAGAGGAACAGAACTGAAAGACGATCTATACATACAGAAAGGGGATTTATTAGGGTGGCCAGTCTGAAGACGGACGCTAAAAAGAAATCCCACACTAGCTCAGAATTCCGCCTGCCTCTGCCTCCCGGGTGCTAGGATAAAAGGCATGCGCCACCACCTCCTGGTGGTCTTCCAACTTCAAATGACCTGATTAACTAAAGATTCCTTACGGGGTAACCAGCTGCTCGGGAGTTTTAGTTCATTTCAGATGTGATCAGGTTAACAACCAAAAATAGCCATCACAAGTAGACTGTGACAGGGAACCATATGTCTTGCCTTTGGACCCTTTGGTTAGCATAAATCATGCCTTCTCAGGGCCTGTGGATGTCACTACCAAACCTGAAGCTTGCAGCACCGCAGGCGCCATCTGCTTCTAGCCTAACTCCTTTGGCTTTGTGAATAGCGCATTTCTCCAGGTTTGGGAAGCTGTTTCTGCTCGAAGCTCAACCATTTCTGGAGGCCACACCTAGGGCTGGTGCCTGGGACTTGGGTGTGACTTTCGAGCTGTGACTCTTTGGCTGGGGATGGGCATGCAGAGCAAACACTAGTTGTCGAGCTGCATCCATGTTCTTCCCCTACTTATTCTGCACTTTTTCCACTCACGATGGTTTCTCAGCCTCTTACCTTTCCCT
Source organism: Bramus lutescens (assembly GCA_001685075.1). Taxonomy (NCBI): domain Eukaryota; kingdom Metazoa; phylum Chordata; class Mammalia; order Rodentia; family Cricetidae; genus Bramus; species Bramus lutescens. The sequence continues at coordinate 46,247 of LOEQ01001357.1, forward strand.
TGTCGTTTCTATATCTTTGTACCTTTGTCTCAAAATGTTGACATATGCTGGACGGTGGTAGTGCACACCTTTAATCCCAGCACTCAGGAGGCAGAGGCAGGTGGATTTCTGTGAGTTCGAGACCAGCCTGGTCTATAAGAGCTAGTTCCAGGACAGTCTCTAAAACTACAGCAAAACCCTGTCTAGAAAAACCAAAAAAAAAAAAAAAGTTGACATGTTTCTATATATTAGTACCTTTGTCTCAAAATGTTGACATTATTTTTATATCTTTGCACCTTTGTTGCAAAAAATGTTTGCATATTTCTTCACTCTGTCTCCATGAATGCAAGCCTCACTTTTAACACAGAGCCATTTTTGCATCCAGTTTGAAAATCTTGAATTTCAGTTCCCAAGACAAACCAATCTTATTTGTTGTTCTGAGCTGTAGGGACAAAGACCTGGCAGACCTTCCAATGGTTCCTTTCTATGAAGAGCATTTGTGTCCTGTGCGTTCACAATGAATCTCCTTGCCCTGTGCAGGGCAGAGAACCCCTCAGTGGGCACTGCCCTGCCATGACACAGATGTGGCCACAGGTATTACCTTGTGTTCTTCCCCTGCACCAATATCCTCTGGAATGCTGTTTCGTCTGCTGCCCTTGGCTGTATACACCTTGAGAGGACAGCTAACTCTGTTAGGATAGTTAAGGCAAAACCCCTTACTGTGTGTGTGTGTGGGGGGGGGTTCCAGTGGTCTAGGTGTGGCCACCACTTCCAATATGTCCATCAAATGGATAGGCACTGAAGGAGAGAGAAAGGAACTTTTGTGGTTTTTATTTGTTTGAGACAGGGTCTTGCTATGTGGTCCTGGCTGGCTTGGAATTCACTGTGTAACCCAAGCTGGCCTCAGATTTGCAGCAAATCCTCCTGGCAAAGCCTCTTAAGTGCTGGATTACAGATGCAAGCTGCCATGACTGCATTTAAAAAAAAAATTTTTGGACAAGGCTGTTCTATGTAATACTCATGATCTTCCTTTCTGCTACCCAGNTCTTAAGTGCTGGATTACAGATGCAAGCTGCCATGACTGCATTTAAAAAAAAAATTTTTGGACAAGGCTGTTCTATGTAATACTCATGATCTTCCTTTCTGCTACCCAGGAGTTCTAGGATTATAGGTGTGAGACACTATGCCTTGTCAGAGGAAGGAGCTTTATTTTTAGGGATTCAGGGCTGATGTGGGATTCCCCTCTGTATGTTACCATTGGTTAATAAAGAAACTGCTTTGGCCTATGGTAGGGCAGAATAGAGCCAGGTGGGAAAACTAAACTAAATGCTGGGAGAAAGAAGGCAGAGTCAGGGAGAAGCCATGTAGCTGCTGAAGGATGCTGGAACCTTAAAGGTAGTCCACAGCCTCTTGGTGATACACAGATTAATAGAAATGGATTAATTTAAGATGTAAGAGTTAGTTAATAAGAAGCCTGAGTTAATAGGCCAAGCAGTGTTGTAATTAATATAGCTTCTGTGTGATTATTTGTCTTCTGTCTGGGCAGCCGGGAACAAATGAGCAGTCTGTTTACACAGTGCCCAGGCACTCCGACATTTTTCTATGAGGGGAAGCCTAGGCATGGTTGGGGTAGAAGCAGCTTAAGGAGCAGGTGGTCTTGGCCAGGCCGGGGGTCTGACTGATTTCTATGTCAGCTCTGGTTTTCAGGGGTGCTGGAGAAGTTTTTATCATGCGCATCCCCTGAGGGGAGCAGTCTGTCCCCCCACACACACAAAGTGATGGCTCCAAGGTTCCTTCATAGGTAACTGCCCTCTTATACAGACTGAGCTCTCTGTGGGATGACACATTCTGTTAGGCTCACTGCTCATAATTAGTTTTGGTCCTTTGTCATAACAATGGCTGCTAGAGGAACAGCTAGTCCCATTATCCTTGGAACCCAAGGTAAATCCAGAGGAGAATGATTTAGGGGGGAAATGTCAGCTGGGCGGCACTAGGGGCAGAGGCAGGTGGATCTCTGAGATTGAGGCCAGCTTGGCCTACAGAGTGAGTTCCAGAACAACTAGGGATACACAGAGAAACTCAGTCGAGAGAGAGAGAGAGAGAGAGAGAGAGAAGGCCAGTGACCAGTGCCCTCCCTCAAGACCTCATGTCGAGTCAGCCCCATCGACCACCTATGGGTTAGCAGTGTGCATTTCTATGCTGCTGATGGCCATCTTGGGAAGCTCTGCTCCTGCAGAGCCAAGGAGACAGACACAGGTGGTTCCAAGAGGCCCGCCCTCCTCTGGCTCCAGTGCTTGCCTTTTATTAGTCCATGCTCCACCCAGCTTGAGGAGACCTGTGCTTCCGCGAGTTCCTACAACACCTGTGGTCAGAGTGTAGGGCTCGTTGATCTGGCAGCCACTTTAACCAGTAGAAGCAGGAGCTGTAGAGCTCTGCAGGCCTTAGTCTTCAGCACGGCTTCTGTCTGGAGTTTTCCCTGAAGGGCAGGACCGACTGACATCACCATCGGTCAGGGTAAAAGCTGGGCCAGGGTTGGCTCTGAGACTGAGAAGACTCCAGCTCTGAACAATAGCTCTTAACAGAGATGGTGGGGGTGGGCTGGAGGGGTGTGTGTGTCTGTGTGTGTGTGTGAATTTGAGACCAGGGAAGAGCTGTGTGTGTATGTGTGAGTGAATTTGAGACCAGGGAAGAGGTGTGTGTGTGTGTGTGTGTGTGTGTGTGTGTGTGTATGTGAATTTGAGACCAGGGAAGAGCTGTGTGTGTCTGTGTGTGTGTGAATGTGTGTGAATTTGAGACCAGGGAAGAGCCACTCATCTTCCAGAACCTCCAAGAGAACCAGAATATTTGGATCAGAATGAGGAAAAGAGGCGAAGCTCTCACTTCCACCACAGCAGAAGCCCAGGATCATGAACATCAGTTTTTGCTGAGTCCTTTTCTCTCTGCAACCTGCATTTTATGTATGGGAGGCCATAGCGTGGCTCTGGCCCCACACCAGGCCTAACAGACCAGACCGAGGCAGTGAACCACAGTGACTGGGCTCTCCTGCAACAGTAAACTGGGTAAGCCATATTAAACAGGCCAACCTGTAGCCCATCAGTTCCTCCTGGCGTCCTGCTTCTGTGTGGGTCAGCGCTCTGTTGGTTGCACCTGGAAGAACATGCTCCTGTGGCTGTCAGGTGGGACTCTGCTGGCTTCTTGCTGCCACTGGGAGGCCTGGGAAGATGCCTGCCTTTCTAAAGCTCTGTGGATTTGGGTATGAGGCAAGTTTCAGCAAATGTTTTGGTCTGGGCTATGGAAGTCCTGACAAAAACCAGCCTGGGTCCTGAAGAGGAGAGCTCAGTGTAGTGACTTCAGCAGGGACAGGACTGGGTCCTGGAGAGACGCCCTGTCAGACAAAACTGCACTGGGCTCAGTGGGCTGGTCAGGGTTTAGGTGGAGGGCCTGAGTCAGGGGAACCTGGGATTCTACTTTCTGGACCCTGAGACTGGATTATGCCGTGAGAGCACACAGCCTGGGCTCATACCTCGTTTGTGCTATGAGAGGATGTATGACTCCAAAGTGGGCTGTCTTGGCTAAACAGAAAGGTCAGAAACGCTCCTCCATTTAGAACTTCAGCCAATCTATGGTTTTTTTTTTGTTTGGTTTTGGTTTTAGAGTCAGGGTTTCTCAATAGCTATAGAGTCTGTCCTGGAACTTACTCTGTAGCCCAGGCTGGCCTCACACTCAGAGATTTGCCTGGCTCTGCCTCCCGAGTGCTGGGATTACAGGTGTGCGCCACCACCATCCAGCATAAATTCTTATGAACCCCAAATTGGGTGCAATGGCACACACCTGTAAGCCCAGCACTTGGGAGCCTGAGACAGACGGATCTTTGAGTTCAAAGCCAGCTTGGTCTACAGAGTAAGTTCAGTACAGCCAGGACTACTGAGAAGCCCTGACTCTGACCAAAAGAACCTCTATTTATTGTGTTTAGAGATAGGTGAGCCCTAACGGGAACATGGGGTTGCAGAGGCCATAGTGCAGGAGTTTGTAGGGTACTTGAAAAAAATAAGGCACCAAAGACTTTTCAGAAAGTCAGATGCATCTTTTGGTACAGGTTGCTAAAAGTTGTTTTTAAAAGTTGAGCACTCAGGGCCTTGAACCTTGGTTAAAATCTTAGCATGATGGGAAAGTGTTTTTGTCTTGTAAGAAAGAGCCTTGTCTGCTGTATTGGTGTTAGGGAACCTCTCCCTGCACTCAGTAATATAGTTACAAGCTCCAGGGTCTACTCAGTTCTGGAAACCTGCCTTAGTTAAGGAAATGGCTTCTCTGGTGGAAAGATCTTGTCCACACCTGGAGGAGCAGAGCCCTTGGCGCTTCCACAGGGAAGCAACAGATGTCTATGGAACAGCTTTGCCCTTGTCTTAGCCACATGTCTGTCTTACAACACTCTTAGCAGGCCTGAAAGCTGACTTGCCTAAGACAGGTTTAAAAGGCCCGGGGGTCCTGGACTCTGCCAGGTGACTGCAGTGAGCCAAATGGCTGGGGTGAAGATACCGTGGGGATGGATGGGTCTTAATGAATGGGCCCTCAGAGGGATAGAATATGGCTGTCACATGCCTCTCCCGGTGCGGAGAGATCTGTCCTGTGAGAAGACCTGGTTGAAGGTGTGGGAACTGAGTCCGTGCAAGGCTCTGCTTTTAGGGAAGCGAAGAGAACTCAGCCTTGCATTTTGCTGCTTTTTGGGTATTTTCAGATCATTGCACAACTGATTCTGGATTTTGGCTTTCCTGAAACTCCAATGACTGCTTAGATAATTTAAGCATAAACTGTTGATAATGAATAGAGTCTAAAAGCATTGGAATCTATAAAGAATCTTGTTGTGGTTTGGGGAAACCTACTCTCCTGAGGTGTTGAATAGTGGATATTGGATTAGGTGATGGATTCGTTTAGAATTTCTGGACCATTTTGAGGTTAAAATACTGAAACTTGCTCATTAATCATCCTTATTTTATTGTGATAGAAGGTAGTTAGAAGATATTTTGACTAGGGTCGATTCCCAATTTTAATGATTGGAAAAGGCTCTCTCTATATAACTAATTATTCTGGGGGCTGGAGAGATGGCTCAGAGGTTAGGAGCACTGGCTGCTCTTCCAGAGGTCCTGCGTTCAATTCCCAGCATCCACATGGTGGCTCACAACCATCTATAATGAGACCTGGTGACCTCTCCTGATTTGTGTATACAAATACATAACTCTTTAAAAAAAATTACTTTGAAAAAAGAAACAGCTGTTCACAGCTTTCCCTGAGACATGCCCTGACGAATCAGAAAACACAGTGATGGAGTGCAGACCCTCAGCAGGTTCTTGACCAATCTGCTGTTTCACATCCTGTTTGGAGCAGAGGTGCAATGCTAGATAAGGTAGGTGTGGTTCCCTCCTTGAGGCCTCACCGGTAACACAGATCCATACACAGCACAGCATGAAATGTGAACGGTTCTTCTACAAAGGCGAGGGCCACTCACCTGTGCTTCTATTTATTTGCAAACAGGTGAGGTCTGCTGTCCCATTTGGGAAATATACTAATGGAACAGGTGGCGCACATCTTTAGTCCCAGCACTACGGAGGCAGCAGAGGCAGGTGGATCTCTGAGTTCTGAGACAGCCAGAGACCTTGTCTCAAAAACCTGTATCTACTAACAGAGCATACTGGCTTTATGTGGTACAGGGAAACCAGGGGCATTTTTTTTTTTTTGAGACAGGGTTTATCTGAGTAACAGTCCTGGCAGAGTAATCCAGGCTTGATTTGGTCTTAGTGGCAGCCTGAGCTTCTTTTGTTTTAACACAGAAAAGGCTGTTTCTGTGTACCTATGTTTGTGTATGTGCACACACACATGCATGGAGACCAGAGCTTGACACCAGGTGTCTAAACTGACCTCTGTCTTGTAATTTAATTTTAATGTGGGTGCCGTGTGCCGTGGTTGGCACACAAAGATCAGAAAATCTTCAGGAATAGGTTCTCTCCTCCCACCATGTGTGTTCCAGGGATTGAACCCAGGTTGTCAAGATTGGCAGAGGTGGGATTACCTGCTTGTCCACCCACTTTATTTAGAGACAGGACTTTTCTGTGGAGTGCTGGCTGTCCTGGAACTTGCTCTGTAGACAAGGCTGGTTTTGAACTCAGAGATCTGCCTGCTTCTACCTCCTGAGTGCCATCCACCTTATGTTCACTGGGGGAGGGGTGGTTTTTGTTTTTTTGAGACAGAGTCTCTCACAGAACCTGAAGCTCACCAATTTGGCTACACTAACTGGCCAATGAGCTTCAGGGATCCTGTCAAGCCATCTGTCCCACACTGTCTGCACCCCCACTTCTCCTTGTGATATGCAGTGGCTGCTATCCCCACCTCTCCTTGTGATATGCAGTGGCTGCTATCCCCACTTCTCCTTGTGATATGCAGTGGCTGCTGGCTTTTACATGGATGCTGGTGATCTGAACTCAGGTTTCCCAAGCACTTTACTGGCTGCTGAAATCCTGAGACGTTTCCTGCAGTATTGGAAGCTGGTGGGGGCTGCAGACCTGGACCCTGAATTCCCTGTGAGTGGCTTGTTTTTCCTGTGTTTGCAGTTGCTCTGAGCAAATCAACTTGTTTTCCTCTGCTCTGAGCACAAGACCCTGATGGCAGGGGAGTGGGTTCTGATGGGTCTCAGCTGAAAGAGCCCGAGAGCTGGGGCATTGCTATCAGCATCCCCTGAGCTCAATAAAGTTGGCACTCTTTAAAAAAAAAGTGCCATTTATTTATTATGTGTACAACATCCCTTCCATGTATGCTTGCATGCCAGAAGA
>LOEQ01001357.1:54772-75926 GCA_001685075.1 Bramus lutescens
GCTGGGAATTGAACTCAGGACCTCTGGAAGAGCAGTCAGTGCTCTTAACCGCTGGGCCATCTCTCCAGCCCTTGCTTACCATTTTTTTTTTATGCCGTTCAGGACTACCAGCCAACAAGGGTTGCTCTGCCCACTGTGGACCGGGCCCTTTAATCTCACATCAATCACTAATCAAGAAAATGCCCTCAAACGCATGTCCACAGGCCAATCTTAGGTTTTCTCCATTAAGATCCCCTCTTCCAACGGGCAGTAGTGGTACAAGAGGCGAATGGATCTCACTTTGAGGCATCCTGGTCTACAGAGTTCCAGGACAGCTAGTGCTGTTACACAGAGAAATTCTGTCTCAAAAAACCCCTCTTCCCAAACATCCATGTCACGTTAACAAAAAACTGGCAAATTGATGGACCATCTGAATATTTACAAATCTCAATTACTACCTTTAGTGGGACATAAATGTTCTCCTGATAGTTTTTGCTTATATACAAGCAAGAGGGCCAACGTGGCAAGAGTAGTTGAGGTCACTGGGGTACATCTTTATGGAATAAACAAATAAAATGGAGACATTACAAAGCTATTTTCTTAGGTAAATAATGTAATTGTTAAACAGGGTGTTAGCGTGACACTACCATGCTGAGATCTGGAGAAGTTGACAGCATTTTATAACTGAATTTTAAGATGGACTGACTTGGCCAAAGATACTGTGTGTAAACACGAAAGATCCTGTACTACGTGCTATACAGTACTACGCCTGTAGCACAGGATGGCAGGCGAGCCAGGAACTGGGCTGAGACTTAAAAATACAAAGACATGCAGACATGGCTTGTCCTTGATACAAGAATGCCAAATTTATTGTGCTCAGGGGAAGCTTATATAGGGCTCTGGCCATGCCCCAGCTCTCGGGATCTTTCAGCTGCAGACCCACCAGCCTGCCCCTCAAGGTCTCATGCTCAGAGTAGCTGCAGGCTGCTCAGCAGAGGAAAAGACAAGCTGCTCTCAGGGAATTCAGGATCTGGGGGTCCATAGCCCCCAACAGTACTGTAGTTTAGTGGGTGGATTGACCCAGGACGTCAGTGTTCAAGAGGACCTTATGCTTCCTATTTCCCAAAATGCTGATGTGAATACTGTGAGACTCTATTGTATTATGCTAATGTGTATTTTCCCTCTGACTGCTTTGAAATGAACTGAAAGATCACTCTGGAACTGTGCATGTGTGGACTTGAAATTTCAGGACCTCAATTTATGCTTGCACCTTAACTCTGAAAGGACCCCTTTGGACTCCTGGAACCACCAGATGTAGGGAGACGAAGAGTAAGCTAATGCCTAGAAGGGACGTTTTCTTAGCATTTTCCAGGCATTAGTGCAAATTCACTCTGAGATCCATGGCTTTCACTCTCCTTGCTTATGCCTTTACTTGATGGGATCATGCTGCAATCAGACCTCCTTCAACCACTTGCTGCTTTAGCTGCTTTGACTCCACTTTACTGGAGGTTGCATACTTGCTGAGTGAGGCGCAGTGGCTAATCTTTTTATAGATGTGTAGACTACAGGGTGCTGTGTAAGAAAGTTAGCAGGCTACATGGTTAGCGTACAGACTCACTCTGACCATTCCATCTGAAACACACCAGTATGCTCCAGTCTGGACTGTTTACACACAGCTACCTGCTGAATGCTAACGATCTTTCCTTCTGGCACGAATAAGAACTTAAGGCGCTGCAGAAGATGTGTGGAGGGCAGAAATCACGGTGATGGTGCATTGCTTGTTAAGAACATGAACCAAAGGGGGAAATGGCTCAAGTTTATCCGGGGCAGGGGGAGGCTTGTGAATTCCATTTGCAATGGGCACACTCCTATAGTAAAAATTCTCCCTTTTAGCACTGGCAAAGACCAATTTAAAGTTTTTATATATTTTATGTGGAGCCGAAGCAAGAGGAAATTGGATGCCCTGGAAGTGGAGTTACAGGTGGTTGTGAGCCACCACGTGGGTGCTGGGAACCGAAAGAAGAGCAACAATGCTCTTAACCACTAAGCCATTATGAGCCTCCAGTCCACATTAGTAGTACCAGTTCCCCACTGTCATTATTCTCAGATGCAGCAGTCTGCCATCCAGATGAAGCAAGAGGAAGCTGGGGCTTTCTACACTGACCGCTGAGAAGGATGAACCAAAACTCCTGCTCCATTTAAGGGTCCAGCTACATGGTACTGAACGAGGTAAGCGGCTAGCTAACATTAGATGTTGGGGAATATTATTTCCCAGGTGTCTAACTTTTGTTTCACTCTGAAGCTGTGTTACTGTGCCTGTCTAAAACACCTAACAGTCCTAATAAACAGAAGAACAGCAAATAGGCGAGGAGGACATGGGGGCCAGCCACCCAGCCAGTCACGGAGTAAGGAGGAAAGGTATACAGAACTAGAGAAAGATACAAGCCCAGAAGCAAAAGATAGTTGGGATAATTTAAGAAAAGCTGGCAAGAAACAAGCCAAGCTAAGGCTGGGCATTTAACTAAGAATAAGCCTCCATGTGTGATTTATTTGGAGCTGGGTGGCAGGCCCCCCAAAAAGCCAAAAGAGCAAAAACAACACACAATTAGATATGACTGAAAGGTGGTGGCTGCCCAACAAATAGCAGTCTCAACGAAAGCAAGCTTTACAAAGAGCTCATTACGGTACCAAGGCAGTGATTACACGTAAAGACCATGATATGATAGTTCCAGAGTCTGTCTCTCATTGGCTCTGTGCAGAACTCTGAGCATCATAAGGCAGTGTTGCTTTGAGAACACCAGTCGTCTTCAGCATCTTATTAAACAGCAAGCCTACTCAAATAAGCTTCCCAGGCAGCTTTTCTGTACACCTCGGCTGCTTCCAGCCGGTTAGACGCTGCAAGTATTCCCCGGCCTACAATGATGACATCAGAACCCCGTTTGCCAATCACTTCTTGAGGACTATTGTACTGTTGGTCGAGGTGATCCCCTGTAGAGAAACATAAACCATTTAACATAATGCGAACTCAGGAGGTAATGGGACTCAACTGGGTCAGTCTAAGATATTAAGGTAAATCCAGAGAGCATTTACTACCCGTAACCCTTTTTGCTACAATCCCAAGTTTCAGACCCTAATCCTTTGCTTTTGGAGACAAACTAAATCAAGCTGGCACTGAACTCAGAAATCCTAGTGCTGATATTAAAAGCATTTGTCACCATACCTGATAAACCCTAATCCCTGATTAGATTTATTAATTTCTGTTGTTCTAGAAATGTTATGTTAAATGGGTTTGATGCTTTTGATTCCTATGCTCTAACATGTGATCTAGTGAAAGAATTGCAGGCACTTACACAGCAGTCAAATGCAGCTGGCTTCGTGAGGCGCTGTGCTAAATCAATGCTGTTCATGCCATCTCAACGCCTCTCCCACTGACTAAAGGTCAGGACTATCATCCTTCCACTCCACAGATCCAGAAGAGATTAACCTGCTTTACTATTTTTCCCTCCAAGGGTGCTGCTCCCTATTGACTGAAGTGAAACTGTTTCACAAACAGTAAAAAATAGTTTATAGTGTTGGGACTGGAGCTGTCTAGTACATGCAAAGCCCCAATTTAGTCAGCTGGGAATGGTGGCGCGTGCACTCGGAGTTCAAGGCCACCTATGCCACAGGAGAAGAATGGGTGTGGTAGTGTACACTTTTAGTCCCAGCACAGGCAGACTAGATAGAGATTCTATCTAAAACAAAAAAGATGAGCAGCCTGTATAAAGAATGGAAGGGTTGAGAATGCAAATCTTTAGGCCTACAAAGACTTTAAAAAGTTCTGAGTTGTTGACTTCCAAGGTCACTTACTCTGTGGAGGGCTATCTGCTCCACAGATGTCATGTGCATGCATCTGCATTCACTGGTTTTCTTCTGATTCCCTTTCTGTGACTGTTTAACTCAAAGCAAAGGTAGTGCTTTTCCCTAATGTGTTAAATACTATCTATAATGATCTAGAAAGGGATTCCTAGAAATACTCAACAGACATAAAAATACAAAGGCGCCCCCTGGTGGTAAACTTACAACAGAAGGTTTTGATGTCATGTTCCATTTGTAACTAGGAAACACCAGAGCTGGTTTATGAGGTGCTAGGGATGAACCCCAGAACTTGTGTGAGCTAGGCAAGCACTCACCAGCTGAGCTACACCCCCGAGTAATAACCAACCCCCCGTACCTCCTTCAAAACTAAACCCATATACTGTGTCCTACAGTACAGTTACACTTTTTGTTGGCAGGCAGGGGTGAGGTGCTGGAAACTAAGCCAATAGCCTCATTGCAGCTAAGCACACACTCTGAGAACTACATCCAGCCCTTACCCCTGTCTTTACAACCTCTAGCTTGCTCCTTTACAACTACATTTGAGACTGTTGAGAATTTAGGAGCCATAGCCAGGCACTAGTACATCAAAGCTGCCGACAATCGTCTGTTTAGCCAAGGTTTTCCAGACCTGCTGGAACACAGAACAGGCAGCATAGTCAGAGCACCAACTAGGAAATGCTAACCTAAAATACCAGGTTTCTGGTCAGCATGGTGGCATCTTTAGTTCAAGCACTTGAAGAGATCTGCTTAACTCTGCCTCCAAGTTCCAGGGCCAAGTCACTTTTTAAAATTAAACTGCAAGATGTTTTACAGATACAGTACAGGCCAAAGGGCTCGCTCACTCTAGACTAAGACATCACAGCATAGTGCTTTACTCTGCCATAACTAGTGAGCACACTTACCTCCTGTTTCTAAGTGAACTCCGGGGGTTAAGTGAAGAAACTCTGGTTTCATGCTTACTCGGGAGCCGGATATAAAGCCAATCACAAATCCACAGTGCTCCTCAGCCATCCCGACCTACACGGGATGTAATAGACGGTATTACAAGAACACAGTAACAGAAAAATCAGCCCACATAAAAGATCTTGAGATGACCCCTTCCTCCGACAAACCACGCTTGAGAAGAGCAGAACCTCTACAGTGTGTGCATCAAACAACATGCTGTAATTCTTAGGTGTAAAAGGCCTAGAGATTCGCCTGCTTCCAAGGATACAAGGTGTGTCTCACCATAGCTCTTTTTTCTAAGCAACGCCCTTCCAGCACATTCCCTCTTTAGCCCCTGCTCTTCACTGGCATCCTCATTCCCATACCATTTGCTCACAGGTACAGCAGGGCTGGCTTTGGTTATTGCTTGAGACTCTCACAATGTCAGCCTTGCCGCCAGCTATTACCACCAGTAAGAAACAGCTTGTTCTTGAGACAGACCTCACTCCCAGACCTTTTATTTACTTTCAAGACCTGGGAAGCCAGTACTTATGGTCCATTGAGGGTGGTTTTTTAAATTTACCATAGGGGCTGGATCAGCCGTTAAGAGTTCTGGTTGCTGCTCTTCTCAGCACCCACACAGTGGATCATAACCACCTGTATCTTCAGTTCCAGGGAATTCAATGCCCTCTACTGGCTTCTGTTGGTACCAGGAACATACTGTACATGTAATCAAAGTGTTACTGTGTTCCTTGAACTATAAATATTTATCTACTTTCTAGAACTATAAAATTTACCATAGGAAAATGGGAAGAGCAATTTACAATTCAACCATCTTTAGTTCTGCCTCAAGATGAAACAACAAGCACAGGTAGAGATGTCTTAACTGTCTGCAGTACAATTCAAACCCTTCACCGGCTACAAGATCAGAGTTCAATCCAAATGATGTTAAGAAACTGTCAGAATAATAGCTGAACTGAGGAGGTGGGCATGAGAGGTGAGGCCACGGCTCCCGCAGACCTTCAACGAAGGTCTTTTCTTGCCCTAGAACATGCAGCACACACAGAAGCACTCTCCATTCACCCCACACACCGTCACTTACTGCTGCTTTGGTGTAGTTCCCAGTGGCCAAGGAGCCAGCAGAGCTCATTTCTGCAATAAGCAGGCATGCTCGATGTAAAGGCAGGCCCACTTCCTGCAAGCCTTTCACAACACCTGAGCCTGGGACCACGTGGGCATTTACTACATCTGCCCAGGAAGCTATTTTAAAGATGCCACCTAAGAAGGAATAAAAAAGATATTTGCTGTGATTGAAAGGACAAAAATCAAGTAATTGCTAGTTAAATTTCTTAGCCAGGCAGTTGTGCACGCCTTTAATCCCAGCACTTGGGAGGCAGAGGCAGGTGAATCTCTCAGAACTGAAGGCCAGCCTGATCTACAGAGTTCCAGGACAGCCAAGACTATTACAAAGAGAAATTATCTCAAAAATCAAAAAAGCCAACCAAAATAAATTTGCTAATTTTCAAACGAATCTATAACCCTTTGCCCAACCAACTATAAAAGGTTAAAGAGTTGACTACTTTAAGAACTTTATCAGTGGACCCATCTGTGGCTCCATCTGTAATATGCAGCTGCCACCTGGGTGAGGTCAGGAAAAATTCTTGCTGCTGTCCTTGGTTTATCAGGAACGCTGATGGGCTGTTTCTTTGCAGATTGAAGCTTGTGACTACCAATAAGGCTTGTGCCATTAGAAGTTCTATGAAGATAGACATTCCCAGAGTACAAGCATAGTGACATCCTCAAATTCTCTTGAAGATGAAATTTTCAACCTAGAGAGATTTCTCAGCAACTTTACCCTCTACAGGTTCCTTGGCTTTTCCAATCTTAAAATGTGTGCAGTTGCTTTTTTTTTTCTTTTTGGAGCCTGTCCTAGAACTTATGCTATAGACCAGGCTGGCCTCGAACTCACAGCCTCCTGAGTGCTGGGATGAAAGGTGTGTGCCACCATTAGCCAGGCCGTTTTTAAGCGCAGAAGTCTACATGTGAAAACAGGTATAGGACTAAGCATCTATTTCCCAGGCCATAAGATGCTCTGCCTGTCTGATATCAAAAACTTAAAAAAAAAAGTGCACTAACAATTTATGCTGCTAAAAATATTACCTTTTACTTTATACTTTTCCATCCTTTCCTATATCAGCATTTTTTTAGCAGGGCCAAATCTTGTTTTGCCTGTCCAGAACTCACACACTGGTCCGACGGCAGTTCATTTTTTTTTTTTTTTAAAGGGAACTGACAGGGATCTCAGTCCAAGATGGTTAAAAAGAATTGAACCTTGTCCTTGCAGGAGTATTCCCCAGGGCAGCTAATACTGGAGTTTACACCCAGAGGTAGAAAGAAATTCCCTGCCTGAGAAACAAGTCACCAGAGAAAGCAGAATGGAGAACACAGCCGAGAAAGAAACAATGTTGAAGGTGTCACCTCACTGCCTGGATTCGACTGCACCTTTGACAGCTTGCTCTGTTGCTGACTCTCAAGAGCTAATTCGCCTTCTCCCCCATGGCCAGTCTATTCTGGATTTCTGAACACACTTACCTTCATACTGCTTTTTTACTGTGTTTCCTATATCAGCGAACTTCCTGTCTTCAAATATTAAGAAGTCATGGCGTTTTGCCAGAGCTGCCAACTCCTCCATTACATCCAGAGTAAAATCATTCAGAATATCAACGTGAGTTTTGAGCATGCAGATGCTGGGCCCCAAGGTATCTGCTAGCTGCAGCAGCTCTCTGGCCTCTGATACATCAGCAGACAGACACAGATTGCTCTCCTTCTTCTGCATAAGCCTGAGAAGTTTTGAGGCAAGCGGGTGGACTCCGGGCAGCTCTGCTCGAGCACCAAAGCTGAGTTCTTTGCATGCTTTCTTCTCAGGAGGGGGGACGCCATTCTGATTAGCGGCTGCGAAAACGTTCTCCTGAATGAACCTCTTCACGCTCCCAACCATCTCGGCATCGATTTTTTTCTGCTGCTCGAGAATCTCCAGCATTTCAGACAAGGTGCACACGGAGTGGAGACGGATCCCGCGAGCCTGCAGCTTGTGCTTGCCGCCCTGCTCACGGTCTAGCAGCACAATGGCATCAGTCACCTTCAGGCCCTCCTTCTGAAGAACTTCAACAGTTTCCAAAACACTGGCCCCACTGGTGACGACATCCTCAATAATCAGGCAGGTCTGCCCCGGATTAATGTCTCCTTCTACAAGACGCTTGGTACCTGAAACAGAAAAGCTTCAGTTGAAAAAAATATATAAAATGTTTCAGCCACCTCAAGACATATCTGGGCCTACGCTTACTGTGTACTTACAAAGAGTTAAGATTCTTTAAATCTGATTTATGATCATTTACTTTGAAGCTTTCTGTTGATTTTTCATTGTGCTACACTGCTTCGTTCAGTATCCTCTGTATCTCCAAATTACCAATTGTATGTTACAGTAAAACTGACAATTATCTTACAATGTAAACTCATTTTTCTGAACAAATGATAAATTTCTTAAAGATCACCTATAATAAAAAACAATAAGTCAGTATCATCAATAAAATCATCCTTCCCTATCAATATTGATTACAAGTTTACCACTCATGATCAACTGGCAATTTAAAGCCAGGTGTGGCACATGCCTATTATCTTCGTACTCGGGAGGGCTGCCAGAGCCTTATAATCAGCACGTGGTCAGCCAGGGATGTGTGTGTGCGTGTGTGGTAACCCGGCCTCAAACAAACAAAATAGGGGCCAAGGAGATGGCCCAGTGGTTAAGAACAGACTGCTCTTACAGAGAACCTGGTTCAGTTCCCAGCACCCACACGACTGCTCACAACTATATGTAACTGCGGTTCCAGGGGATCTAATGCTCCCGGTCTAGCCTCTGCTGGCACTACATGCATGTGGTACACATACACTCACACAGGCAAAACACTCTAAATTCAGATGGGAAACATTTCACTGCTTTTTGGACACCATAACCACAATTATACAATGAGACTTCTCTACCCTTAAACCCCACTATAATCCACAAATTGTGAAGTAACTCAGGCTCTTCTTGGCTTCATGTTCATTTTTTGAGACTCAATTTTATATTTTCTACTTCCTATTATTTTGAAACAAAATAAGCATACATCTTAGCTTTTTTTGAGCTTTACTATAGGAATCATTTTTTTCATCATTCCCATTTTCTTCTCACCCTTTCTTGACAAATGGTAGGTTTCACTAAATCTAGGACTAACATAAGACAGAGTACTTGCAGTTTTGTGAACACAGGAGGAAACATACCTTCCTCATGGGCAGTTATTTTTAGCTTCAAAATAATATAATCAGAAAGTCACCACTTAACCCATGGCTAATAACTACACCCCCATTCCTTCCCCTCACAATGCTGTGTGCGGGCACATATGTGGAGGTCAAGGGACCTGCAGTAGTGCATGGGACCCAGCGCCCATACTTGGGTCAGCAGAGTTAGCTGCAGGCTCCTCTACCTGTTGAGCTATCTCATTCAACTCTCACTATTTTAGAAGCAAATCCCAGATACTGCAGTTTATCTTAAAAGACCTCTTTTAAAACTAACAAAGTATTACCAAATCATAAACAAGCAAAAATTCCATTAATTTGTGAATATTAAGTATCAACTCAGTACTGATATTTTTAGGTTGATTTTTCAGATTTTAAAGCAAACTACTTGATACTCTATTGTTATGGACCCCAACAAAAAATATGTTCCCAAGGGGTCTGAGTTTCCTAAGCGTAATCTTCACGACTGCATGCATCTAAATATAAATATACCTAGAAGTATGTGTTCTTACAACATTTTGCTGATGAGGGAAGGGCCAATACAAAGGTCAGGGTTCACCAAGCACTCTCTCTCTCCTCCCCAGTCAACACAAAGCATTTCAGACCCAGACTATACAGGAAGGACGTCTTGAGCAAGTCAACAATTCAACAGCTCATCAGGCCTCTGAGGAGCATGCAACAACTCTAGTAATCACCAGGGCCTGAAAGAGAACAAAACCCTAACAGGTTACACATTAACTTGAGGCTTATGCTGTTTTCATTTTACCATAATCCTTTGTTTCCTTCCTTCTGATGAGCATGGGAATCTGATTGGTTGAACAGATAACTGTAGCTAGTGGCAATGCTGTGTAAGGAACTCCACACACACTGTCAAAACTGATCTTTGCATTTTTTGCCGTTCGGAATAAAATGTCTGCAACCTGTAAAAAAAAAAAAGAACACAAACTTCTCATTATTACTACTACTTAGAATGCTATATGTACACATAGCAGCATGACAACAGAGAACATACAAACTTCCACTGTTACATGCTGCATGTACAAACAGTAGCATGACTCCCACTATTACTCTTAGGATGCTATTTGAGTCGTGCAATAGCATAACAATAGAAATGGAAATAAAGCCCCCAGGGAGATTTAAAAAAAATCAAATCCTAAGATATAAGGAGACTAATTATAACAATTCACTGAGTATCTTAGCTCAGGAGAGAAAATATTAAGCAACTGATTTAGACCCATCACAATAATCTTGAAACCTGGCAGGCAAACATAAACATGAGCCCATTCAGCTAGATGCAGACCCCGAAGACCAAGGACACTTCCCAGACTCCCATTTTGGCTTGACTCTCTAGAAGCATGGCTGGTTCTATTTTCTGAAAGAAGCCTTCAATGAACACTTTCCTAAGTATAGAGCCTACTGCGTGAAATACATTTTATCTTTTCTACATAAACCATTCATATGGGGGGATAGGATTTCAAGACAGGGTTTCTCTGTGTAGTCCTGGCTGTCCTGGACTCACTGTGTAGACTAAGCTGGCCTCTATCTCAGAGAGCGTCTGCCTCTGCCTCCCAAGAGCTGGTATTAAACTCAAGCGCCACCACAGCCGGCCAAATCAAACATGTCTTAATGTCAGAATGCATACTCCCATCCAACACTATCTTAGAGCTGTTCATAAACCAAGTTAGCTTTTCAGAATATTTTATTCTTATGCTATCCATCACTTACTCTTGGGGGAAGGGGGAGCTGTGTGTTTTGTAGATTCTCAAAACTGGACTTAAACTCAAGTTGATTTTCCTGCCTCAACCTCCCACATGCTGGGATTATGGGCAGGTACCACCCCATGCCTAGCTTCTTCTGTGCTTTTAAAATTCTGTCATCATTTTTAAGTTGCAACGTGTGCAATTTCTAGTACTAAAATCCAGAAGATATAGAGAACGTTTACATCATTACCTGTAATGAATGTGGGAAGGCGGCAGGTGGGGGTAGTTCACACCTGACCTGGTTACTCACAACCCAGGACCTGATCCCCACTAACACACAGGCATACACACAAATGCTGGCTAGACTATGAAAACTAGAAATTTAATGCCCCCCCAATTTCACTATGTACACAGAATTATTACACTGCAATACATATTTCTTCCTGTGGGCTTTTACTGATCTGTCATGATTCTGTACATGAATCTAAACTGAGGTTTATATTTATATTAATTGAAATTTTGTTAAAGTTTTTCAAGACAGGGTTTCTCTGTAAAACAGTCCTGGCTGTCCTGGACTGACTTTGTAGACCAGGCTGGCCTTGAACTCACAGAGATCTGCCTATCTCTGCCTCCCAAGTGCTGGGAGTAAAGGCTTGTGCCACTGCCCGGCTTAATAATTGAAATTTAAGTGTACCAAGTTAAAAAAAAAACCTCACAATCTTAAGTCTGCTAGAGATTCTCTGGCACTATCATCTGTTTGGGCATATACCTAAAACATAAGTCTGCAATCATAGAGTATAAGAAGAAATTTTGGAAATTTCTCTTTTAGTCAGATAAATATTATCATTTTCCTCCAACTGTTTATGGGTACATCAATTATCACTTATTATTAGGAAGTTAGAAGCATACATACAATCTATTACTTTTTTTGGGGGCGAACATATGGAGAACACCTATTCACATAAACTTCTTTTAAACTTAAAATGTTCATGAGGAAGTTCTCGGTAATACAATTTCTCTACACACCAATGAGACACACCATTTCAAGATTCCTGAATGGCAGGGGCAGTGGTGGCGCACGCCTTTAATCCCAGCACTCAGAAAGCCGAGACAGGCGGATGGACCTCTGTGATTTTGAGCCGAGCCTGGTCTACAGAGTTCCAGTACTGCGATGACCTTTCAACTCCTGCCTCCAGCTCCTCAGTGCTATCTTAACAATCCTGACAGGCAAATGGACTCTTCCAGTAAAGCTGTTTTCTGCCTAGCCCGACCACCTGAATTTAATCTCAGCCCTCGCGACAGGAGAGAACACACTCCTGCAAGTTGTTTCTGACCCTCACAAGTGTACCACGGCACGTGCACGCCCGCACACACACATGCAATAAATAAACGTAATACAGTCTTCACGGTACTCCTTCGCACGAAGTTAGTAGCAACACTTCCACCCATCTACTCAAGAGTGACATCTGCAGATCAGCTGGCAGCTTGTTACACTAAAAATGCATTATTTGAAGGCCGATGTTGCGGCGATTCATATATAACCCACTCATGGTTTGAGAAGCACCCGGTTAGAAACCTCTAACGTGTGCAGTTTACCCATAGTAACCAAATAAATAAAATAAATCTGCCTTCCTGGCATCCACCATGTGGCTTTAATTTCTTGCTACCGGCCATATACTACTAAATTGAGTCCTTCGGCAGCTACTAATTTCTCCAACCGCCCGCCCTTTCCTTTCCTCCCTAAGTCTCACTTTCTGGGGGTTAGGTACACAGAACTCACTCAAGAACTTTTCCGCCTGTCAGAGCCCCACAGCATTTCCCCGACTCCAGCAAAGCACGTGTCGCACGGGTTGGTCAAGAACAGGTCCCCAAGAGCCCGACCGNGGCGGGACACGATGCCCCGCAGGTCGATGTAGACCGGAGAGGTGAGCCCGCTCTTGAGCACAAAGCTCCCGAACTTGAAGGCCTGCACGTCGTACAGCTCGGTGACCAAGAAGCCCAGAGCTTCGCTAGCGACCGCCATTCCCGCGCGCACAGTTCGCTCTGGAAGCCCAGCCGCTCTGGGCGCGTGACGTCACCCAGAAGCCCCGCCTTTTCCGCCGCCCTTTCCGGCCTGGACCGCGGGGGTCTGCGCTTGTGCTAGCTGCTTCCTGGTTGGGGCGCTGTGCTTTTAGGATCTGCAAGCTATGGATTGATGCTCATCTTCTCCAAAGGGAGTCTGTAGGCCCTGCTGGTTTTTAAAAATTTTTATTTATTTTTTTAAGCTTAGCGTTTCCTTGAGTAATTCTCTTACCATAATTATTATCATAGCAATTATCGTTGTTAGCCACCACTTAAGTTCTCTATGACAGTGCATGTGACTCTTCTTGAATTAACTTCACAACAGCTGGCGTGGGAGAGTTGCACAGAAGTTTGCACACAGAAATAAATATAAAGCAGGTCATTCATTGTACACTCTGGTGCTGACAAAGAAACTGCTTATTTAACCCTTACACCATCTGAAGTACTCAGGATGAAGAAGGGTGGCGAGGGGGTCAGGGAGAATGAACTGACAGTGTCAGGCTATCTGGAAGAATAATTTGTAAACCAATTATGTTTGGGCAGTTCGAAAACCCAAACATAATTGGTTTACAAATCCCTTCGCTGGCTATGGTGGTGCAGTCCTGTATCCCTAGCTACTTGTGAACCTGAAGCAGGAAGATTGAAAGTTCAAGGCTGACCTGAGTGACTAGTGAGACACTGTCAAAAATAATAATAAATAATTATAGTATAATAATATAAAAATTCCTTAAGGCTATATTTGTTTTATTTTAATGAAAATACCCCCAATGCTAATTATCAAACCAATTCTGAGATTTAATTTCTGTATTCATTGTTTTTTCCGGAGATTTTGTTGAATTGCCAGTAAAAAAATCTATATATTCCTGTCTTTGTTTTGTGTTTGAAACAGGGTTTTCATTTTTTTCTAAAGAGATTTTGTTGAACTGCCAGTGTGAAAATCTATATATTCCTGTGGTTGTTTTGTGTTTGAAACAAGGTTTCCCTGTGTAGTTTCAGCTGGACTACACTTTACTATGTAGACCAGACTGTCCTCAAACTCACAGAGGTCTATCTGCCTCCTCTACCTCCTGAGTGCTGGGATTAACGGCATTCACCACCACATTTGTAAAACTCATAGTTTCGACTTGAGAAACAACTGTCAAGTGCAGTAAAGCCTTGGTTAAATAGAATTCAAATATTAAAACATTTTGTTCTTATTGCCAAATCAAAGCATGGGTGCTGTTAATTGGCAGAGAACTGCAGAGTCACTTCCTCCCCACCTGTGTGGCACCTGGAGCCTTTGAAAGCCTGATGATGCCTGTGTGGGTCCTCCCAGATGGTTGGACTCCCGCCAGCGTGCATAAACCTGTGCAATCCAGCCGGAGTCCGTTCTCTCCTTCACTATGCAGTCCTGTGGATCAAACTCGGGTTCTCAGGCTAGGCAATAAGCACTGTTGTCTACTGGGCAATCTTGCTGGTCCACTAACAGGATTTTTTTTTTTTGTAAAGCTTGCCAAAAGCTTTCAAATATTTGGGAGGAAGAGAGAGAGAAATTACTCATGGGGGGAGGGCAGGAAGGAAAGGACAGAAGTTTTAGTTAGAAAAAAAAAGTCAAGAGCCAGTGAGCTGGCTCAGTGAAAAAAAGTCAAGAGCCAGTGAGCTGGCTCAGTGGGCGAAGGGACTTGTTACGAAGCCTGATGACCCAAGTTCCATCTCCTGGACCCACATGGTGGAGAGAATCAGGTCCTACAGATTGTCTTCTCACATACACACACCATGGCTCAAGCACACACACACATAGAAATAGATGCGATGATATTTTTAAGGGGGGAGGAGACTAAAAATAGTATCTTCAGTATATTATATTTATAGGAATGCATAACATGTGAAATGTACATTTTGAAACTTCATCCACAACTTATTACGTGTACTGCAGTAATCATAACAAGACAGCAGGTCGGCACTTTACAACATTACATGGAAGGGATTCCGACTTACAAATAAAATATTTACAACCTACCTTTACAAAACAACATTGTGTGCATACAAAATGAACAACTGCAGGAAAGTTTAAAATAATGAAACAACCAAAACCCAAAACCCCAGAAGATACACTTAAGGCAGACCAGCAAGACACTGAAATAATTAAGGCTGTGGAATTCTTCTGCACCTTGAAAATATAGAGCTATTTACCAATACTGCGGAGTGATTTTGAATCAACTGTCACAATCCTGATGGAAGTAAGTACTTACATGTATATGTGTAATGGTCCCTATGGGGAAACCTGTCCGCTTATGAATAAGGCCTTTTAGCTGAATGGCCAGAGGAACCCACGACAAATTCTCAAGACTTTGGGGGGAAGGGATCACTCAAAACCAAGAAGTGTGGGCACAGTTTGCAAATCAGATATTAAAATTCAAATATAGGTTGGGCATGATGGCGTATGCCTTTAATCTCAGCACTTGGGAGGCAGAGGCAGGAAGGTCTCTGGCCAGCCTGGTCTACAGAGTGAGTTCCAGGACAACCAGGACTATACAGAGGGACCTTGTCTCAAAACAACAACAGCAAAAATAAAACAACAGAAACAAACCACACACACACACACACACACACACAAGAATTCAAATATAGAATTCTGTGTAAACAGAATCACATAAATAATGGTCCCAATGTGTTTCATAATTTGTTCGTTTGGCCATATGGACTTCGAAAGACATCAAACTAGTTCCCATGTGAATAGAATTCTCCATGTATCATCCCTGATGGTTTTGAATGGTCCTAAATGGTTTTCCAGTAGAAAAACTGACCCACCTGGGCTGCCTGAAAATGGATAGATTTCTGCATATGAGCAATAACGTATACATACATATTATACACTATATACATGTACAGATGTACATATATCCATATTTTCCAACGGTTTGCCCTTAATTGCTGCTGTTCTCTGCATAAATAGCATTCTCAAGGGTGTGTTTAGTTTTTCACAGTCTTTCTGTTTGTCCCTCTTCCAGTTTTATTTACTTCCTCACAGTAGTCTGAAGTTTGGCAGAAACAGAAGTAAAAGCACCAGGGGTAAAATAATAAAAACAAACAAACAAAATTGAACACAGAGGTGATAGTTATGGCTTAAGTTAGTGGGAGGAGACAAATGCTTTGTTAACTTCAGGTTCATAGCCACAGTCTTTGAGGTCACAGTAACGGTCTCCAGGGACTCCAGAATTCAAACTTAGTTCTTGATGGAAGTGGGGAACCTCATAGCCCTGGACTGGCAAATTGGCTTGGCTAAATTAATTCTCACGAATTCCAAGACTCGCTATTTACATGTTTCCTTGCTCTTTGCTCTTCCCCGTTTGCTGAAGGTTTATCTGACTAAACTGTTAGGCTGGTCATTTGGATAAAAATGAAATTTGACCACAGTTTGGAATTTCTTAGCAAACAGACTGATAGGAAAAGACAATAGCCTGGGAACATTAATTTTAGGATTTTAATTAATATCACTTAAAGATTAAAGCACTGTAGTAGAATGACTGTATTCTCCTATAACTTCAACCTATATTAAAAAAATAAGAGAAAATGTCTTTCATAAAAAATGTGGCCATATAATATTTCTGTACTCTATTTCCATATAGATTTTTCATGAAAAACATTTCCTATCAAAGCATCTAAGTCTCTGGACAAATTCCAGCCCCTCTGAGTTCTTTAGAATGAATGAGACAATGAGAGCCTTGCAGTTTTCAGAAAATAACTATCATAGTACCTTCTTTTCTGTTGGCGGACTCTATGTGAGCTTTGCCTTTAGCCTATCCTGGGTCTAGTAATTCCTCCCTTAAAGGTAAAGTTTTTTTAAATAGCAAAGAAAACCCATGAGGTGCTTTTTACAAATAAACCTCTTGAAAGCTTGTATATGCTTGCCTTCTACATTCCTCAAAACTCACCCGGTACAATTCATGGGCCGCCATAGGACGTGATGTGTGGGTACCATGCCTACTACAGAGACCCTTTGTGTTCAGTGTATTTCCCCTCTCTTGGGACGAGAGGAGTTTCCTTTAACACAGAAAAATAACCGCTGTTTACTTTGTATCGTATTTTCTCCCTCATATTGTCACAGATTTATTTTTCCAAGTTCTTCCAGATAGGCATGAAAAAAGAAAGTAATGAGTGACTCCCAGGCATGGAGGTTTGGGAACAAGAGATTAGTCTCGAAAGACCAGAGCTGAAGCTCTCCTTCTCTAAGTCCCATTCATCTTCTCTTTTACCCCCTTGCAAACCACTTGCCTTTTCTAGAAGATTTTTGTTAGACTCTAAAGAAACGAATTGTGACATGGGAGGGTGTTCAATCCTCACATCTGCCCTCCTGGTGAGGAAAGTAACTGTCTGGGTCCTTCTTCACACAGTTTGTCTATATAGCTTGGGAAAAGAGAAGGGAAGGGCTGGCTGTCTTGGAAGGCGTCAGATTCTCATGTCTACCATAAGAGATCCTGGAAAAAAACAGCTTGTGGACATTTACGTCCCCGGCACTCTCCTAATCCTTTTCTGTAGATAAGCTCTTTAAGGGTGGAGATTATAAAATGAGACCAAATAGCGTTTAGACGAGGAGCACCCGGAACTTCCAATAAAAAGCAATTTACAGCGTTTAACCTCATGAGTTTGTAAATGGTATCTGAAGATAAGACTGTGGGAAACTGGAATGTTCAAAGTTATTGTCAGTAAAATTCTACCACTGGCAGTGCGTAGCACTTTAAGGAAATCAAAAATATTTTATAGATGTATCAGCTAGGACACCTTCCTCAACATTCTTAAGAGATGAATGTTCATTCTCTCTCCATCTCCCCAAATTCCATCTTATCAATGGGAACATGGGGCAGAAACAAGAAAGAACGAAATTTGGAATAGCTGAGATCAATACTCAAAGACACCTGGTCCCGCCCTACATTCAGATGTTTTCGCTTAAAAGTTATTTTAAACTTAAGGAAAAAAAATACTGCAGCATCAGCAAATCCAAATGCAATCGGACGTCTTCACTCCCCACCGCCCCTCCGAAAGGCACTACTATTTGCAAAGGCTTTGCGAAGCACAAAGCTGTGAAGCCAGCTTTCCCCTCTGCCTCCTTCACCCCCACTTAGGTTGCCGGTGGCTGGGAGAGACCTGCAGGATACATCCAACATCACGATGTTGTTCTTAACAGTTTTTACCACATTCAGTTCTAAGTGGAGAGAAATCTGCTTCATTTGAAATGAATATAAAAGGCGCAAAACATTATTAGATTTCTTATCAGGGATCATGGGTTGGGCCTGGTCTTTTCCATCACTCTGTACCCCACCCTTTTAGCATAAAAGCAAGGAGCTAAAAATGATGAATACACGCCAAACGAGCAACCTGGGGGCTGGCAGTTCACTTGGTAAGAACAACTGGGGTGGTGGTAGGGTTGGGAGATTTTCTCTCCTCTCCCTTCTTCTTAGTAATAAACCACCCTGCCAAAACAGGTTCAGGAGCGTGGCCCCTGGTTCTTCTTCTCCAGCTACCATTGAGCACAACTGTACTATATTTTCTAGCCCCCTCAATGGGAGTGTTCCTAATTCCAAGTTTGTTAGGGAGAATTCTTGATCAGAAACCATCTTGTTCCCCATTGGAGGGACCAGGTGCTTTTGTGGCTAGGGGCCTCCCTGTTCATTTCAGTCCTCAAACTGTAGAAAGGGTGTCCTCTCTCTCTCAGGACCCCT
Source organism: Bramus lutescens (assembly GCA_001685075.1). Classification (NCBI taxonomy): domain Eukaryota; kingdom Metazoa; phylum Chordata; class Mammalia; order Rodentia; family Cricetidae; genus Bramus; species Bramus lutescens. Next base: position 73,326 of record LOEQ01001357.1, read on the forward strand.
CTGACACTTGCCTGTTCTAACGGCTGTATTCGGGCTGCCCGCTCTATTCTTTCCTGTCTTCCCTGTGTACTCGAGATGACTCCATGAAGCCCCACATCTGGACCACCCCAACCCTGACGCAAGCGTGCTGTGAAAACTTTGGCTCTGCCTAGCATTCTGTCACCTCACAACGTGCTTTCAATATGGCCTTTCTGTGGCATCTGAACGTCACTGTCCTGGGCCCTTTTCCTCCCTAACAGAAACTCAGCCAGTCATAACAATCCTAAGTGACACCGCAAGAAGCCCCTCTTTCAAGGCAGCCCTAATGGACAGAACAGACCTGGCCATGTCACTTTCTGGGTCTCTGGAGTCCTCAGAGGCTGCACTTTATCCCACAACAAGCCCTCTGGGCCCAGGCCTTCCTCCCTCATGCTACACTTCATCATAAAGACATGTTTACTAAAAGAAAAAAAAAAGCTTTAGCAAGCACATTTTAAATATCATAGCATATGATTTTATATTTGTGTATACATCATGGTTTAAGTGAAGAATGTGGAGGGTTAGCAAGCTCTGTGGGAGTGAGGCTTGATGATCCAGGGCCACCCGAAGACAAGGAAACTATACAGTCAGAGTCGGTTTCCACATATTTGGTTAATCCCCAAAATACTAGGTGCTAGCTAATCTTATTGCTTTTGCTTTCTACTAATTTATTACTCTATAATCTTGGATGAGATGGAGATGGAGGGTGAGGAGTAATTTGGCTTTGAAACCAATGGGGGTGGGTGGGACAATGAGTATTTTAATTCTCTATTTCCATCATGGGAATATGTGTTTTTATACAAAAAGTTCAGACTGTTCCCATCATTTCTTCTTGAAATAGTTAAAACAATTTTTGCAGCTTCCTTTCCCTCCCCAGATTCTCCAGTTGTACTTTGTGCTACATGATTTCAGTTTCTCAATCCCACGAGCAGGAGAGACACAAGGACATGAAGCCTGCTTTACACAAACACTCGAGTTATAGTTTTAGAATATTATTTGCATAAAAGCAGTTTTAAAAACACTCTAGAAAACAAAGGGTGGATCATGTACAAACACAAAATAACAAAAACTCCCCCACCCCCTCCAAAAAAAAAACCCACAAAAAACAAAACCAAAAAAAAAAAAACCCATGAAGTGCCCTGGTTAATTTGTTTTCCCTCCAGAGGGCACTGGGCAGTGAATAATCTTGTATGGAGAAAGCAGCATTGGCCTCAGAATACAGTTAATCCTTTTAGTCCAGAGACGTTGGTGGCTGTGTGGTGTTAGGTATTGCTATCCCAGTTAAGAACCCATGCTGTGTTAGAGCGATGGGTCAGGCTTTGCTCCATGGCTTGAGAAAGGACTTAGGACTAGCCTTTAAAAGGCTTGTATGGCTGCCTCCTTTTGGTAAGCACCCCGAAGCTTCATGAGGGGTTAGGAATAAAGTGAGCTAACTTTCTGGAAACCGTATTCTACAGCTATGGAACCAGAAAGAACTGCTACGTGGCGCACAGGAGCTGTAGGAAAAGTTTCTATGTGCCCTTTTGTGTGAACTCGTGATTTCCATCTACCTAAGTCAGGCCTGGTGTGGACATAAAAAACAACCCCAACTCTTACTAGATTTGGACTTATTTCCTGGCTTTCCCACAGGAAGAACTCTGAGTGATCAGAGAGTTCAGGGGGAACTTTCGACAAACAGAACCTCTCTTACTCAAACAACCCATGATGGAGGGGAAAATATTTCATTCACAGATCTCAAAAGGGTCACATTGCTTTCTCTTAATACACAGGTTCTGATAAAAGATTTCTATACAAGATTTATAAAATGCTCTAAAAAACTTGTCATCTAATTGTGCTTAGTCAAAATAATGCAATGCTTCGGTAAATAAATTACTGTCTTAACGGGAGCACTCAAAGTTACTTATGATTGATTTCATATAGAACTCTATATTATAAAACTCTGAAACCTGAATGGGATCTATTATACTGTATGTGTATATGTATCCTGTTAAGAAACTATATCTAAGCCATCTAAAGCAGAATAGTTGACATCTCTGTTAAATAGAACTTTTAGCTTAAATTTTCACCGGAGTCAGAAACCGACTATCCTCCTCACGGTGGGGCGGACGGCTTGCCCACTTAATCACTCATTTTGGAATGTACAATTAATATTTTCTACTAACTACTATCTTGTCAGCCTTGCCCTTTCTCTTTAATACTTCCTGCAACTCTGCATGTTTACTTCTTCGGCAGGACCTTCTGGAATGCTCCTGGGATTAGGGTCACTCTTCTGCCCCTCGGACCTCGCGGAACCACAGACAAGGTTTAAGGGAACCAACCGCCTCTCAATCCAGAGAACCACATGGAGTGAAATGACGACCACAGCTATTTACAGACACTTTTAGTCTTGCTTTGGTTCACACGGCACTTCTATGTGAAACCTCAGGGGCTGGGGGATGGCTAGGTCCCTTGGTTCACCCTATTGACGATGTAACTCTTGACGTTGGGAATGGGCCGCACATCATTCTGGTGCTTGCGGCGCTCTATGAAGCAGGCCAGGCGGGAGGTGTCCAGGGGGATCTTGGAGTAGCTGCCATTGTGGGG
>LOEQ01001357.1:75978-86110 GCA_001685075.1 Bramus lutescens
AGGCACGTGGCTGCTGTGGGCCGCCTCCGGAAGTCTTCCTGTAAGATGACATTGATGAAATCCCTGGCGGCGTTGCTCACACCACAGAAGTACTCGTGAGGGAAGCTGAAGTCCACCCTGCACACATTGATACAGGTCTCCTCTTTGCTCTCATCTAAGAAGGGGGAGACCCCACTAAGCATCACATACGTCAGAACCCCGATGCTCCAGATGTCTGTACTCAGTGAGACCGGGATGCCTTGGATCACTTCTGGGGCAGCGAATTCAGGATTCCCCAGCAGATGGTGGATGTGGAAGTGGCCTGAGATCTGGACAGCATCTTCCAAGTCGATGAGCTTCACTCGAGGTACTGGGATCCGGAGGTCAATGAGCAAGTTTTCAGGCTACAGGAATCCAGGAAGGCAGGGAGAAAAGAGGCAAGATCAGGGCTTTGCTGACTACCAGGTGGAATCTGTTAGCTAATTAGGATTCTGCTATTCTTCAGTAAGCTTGTGCATGTGGGATAATCCCTATGTAAAGGCAAAGGAGGTTTCAAAGCATGGCATTGAATTCGCTAAGCTCTGAGTTCCTGTAGTACTTTAGATAAGTTGTTTGGCAGTGAAAATTGTGCCTTTGGGGGAGGGATACAGGGCTAACTGTGTATTTCTGGCTGGCCTGGAACTTACGGAGATCTGCTATAGTCTCTGCCTCCTGACTGCTGGGCTTAAATGTTTAGGCCCCTGCACCCAGCCTATGCTCCCCCACCCTAGTGTTAAGGATCCAACCTAGGGCCTTAGGCATGCTGAACAGGTGTTCTGCCACCAAGTCACATGTTATTCCAGAATAGCATGTCTTCTTATCCAACTTTGTTTGTAATGAATCAAGAAAATAAATAGCCTTTTAAGAAAACAGAAGCTTTTCATTAAAAACAAAATTTCTGGGCAGTGGTGGCAGACGCCTTTAATCTTAGAACTTGGGAGGCAGAAGCAGGCAGATCTCTGAGTTCAAGGCCATCCTGGTCTACAGAGTGAGTTTCAGGATGGCCGGCCAGGGCCAGAGAAACCCTATCTTGAAACAACAAAAACAACAACAACAACAACATAAAAACCAAACCAAGAAAAAAGAAAAATGCAAATGGACACTCCTCAATTTAGACTCTGCTATTTTGCTACAGCAGGTACTGATTTTGCATTACCTTTATATCCAAGTGTGCCACCCTGCAGTTATGGAGGTACTGCAGAGCTTCCATGATGTCTCGGATATAGAAAGCTACTTTCTCTTCCATCAGCTCATCATGATTCATAAGGTAGTCCAAGAGTCGGCCATCATCCATCCTGAAAACAAGGAGGTGGGTAAAAGGATGCTTGAGAAGAGACAGAGAATTGGCCCATGTAGAAGGCTTAAAAAGCTCTAAGATGTCTCTTAATGGAGATTGGCACTGCAACATAGACACACATGTCATGGAATATTAGCTGAAGATGGGTTACATTCATTTATGCTGTGGAATATTTAATGATGCAAAGATGTGTTGCATTCTTTTATGTTGCATTTGTTTAACTCTGTGAAACTGTGTTACTTTGCCTGCTTAAAGTACCGGATTAGTCTACTAGAGAGCTGAAGGGCCCGTAGCTAGGCAGGAGAAAGGATAGGTGGGGCTGCCAGATAGAATAGACAGAAGGAAAAAAGAGAAGGGGGGCAAGAAAAGAAGGAGAAGAGGATGCCAGGGGCCAGTCACCCAGCCAGCCACAGAGTAAGAAGGAAAGAAAGGTAAATAGAATAGAGACAGGTGAAAACCCAGAAGCTAAAGATAGATGGAATAATTTAAGTTAAGAAAAGCTGGCTAGAAATAAGTCAAGCTAAGGCCAGGCATTCATAAGAAAGAATAAGTTTCTGTGTGATTATTTGGGAGCTGGGTGGTGCCCCCCCCCAAGTAAAAGAGTAAAAAAAAAAAAAACAACAACAAAGCCTAAAACTAACTACATACATATTTCAGATCCCAAAATGAGTGCCATGCCATGTTCAGAACAGAATGAATCATGTTACAAATGTGTTAAGCTCACCAGAAATCCTTAGACCCTTGCTTATGGAATGTTGACTTTAAGTTCTAACCTAGCTTTAAGGTTAGGATGAGGGAAAAAAAATTGGTACTTATAGTTAGCCTCATCTATGTTAAAAAGTATTTTCACTTTTAATATTTTTAGATGGGAGAAATGTGAAGTAGGGTAAGTTTTGCCTTGGCATATTTGATTTCTTCTTAACTCCTTCACCTTTCTGGACAGCTTGCCAAGTTCTAACCACTGACGGGGAAAGTGATAAGTGGAGCCAGCCATATGCAAATTTAACTTCTGGTTCTGCCACTTCCCAGATGGTGGCTGCAGATAATCATTTAAACTCTCTGTGTTTTGGCTTCCCTGAAGCACACCATCTTTTAAAGTGGAAATAGCAACAGGACAGTGACAACAGTGATGTCAACAACAAAATAAGATCTACTTCTTTGTCAGCCTTGTGCAAGAGCTGGGCAAAGCAATGAGGAATTAATACAACCCTAGTGTAAGAAAGTGCTTGTGGTAACTGAATGACAATGGCCGCCTTAGGCTCAGGTTTGAATACTTGGTCCCCAGTTGGTGTAATTGTTTGGGAAGGACTAGGAGGTATGGCCTTGTTGGAGGAAGTGTGCCACTGTTTGTGGGTTTCAGAAGTCTATACCATTCCTAGTTAGTTTTCTGCCTTGTGCCTGTGGATCAAGAGGCGAGTTCTTAGCTACTGCTCTAGCATTGTCTGCCTGCTGCCATGCTCCCCACCATGATGGTCATGAACTCTAACCCTCTGAAACGGTAAGCCCCCAAGAAATTCTTCCTTCTCTATGTTGCCTTGGTCATGGTGTCTCATTCCAGAAATAGAGAAGTAACCAAGACCGTGCTCAGTAAACAGCAGCTATTTCCAGGCTCCCTGTGCCCTTTCGTAACAAGAAGTGATCAAACTCTTTAAGGAGCAATGAGTCATTTGAGATACATCTCAGGAAATGCCCGTGTCAAGGAGTGTGAGCCAGGGTAAGAATAACTTCCAACCACATCTGAAACTTGCCTGACCGTTTTCGTTTTCTCCTCTAGTTTGTTCCTTGCTATGAGACTATTCTACTTTCTTGACAGGAGAAAAGGATGGAGACCCTGGAAAGTTCCCTACTTCCCTCTGACCTACTAGGTATGAGGTAGGAGAGGATAGGACAGAGAGGAGTGGCACTGGGTTCACTACATGCAACTCCCAGAGCAAATAAGGGGGGCATTTACAGCAACACTGCTCCAAGCCCACAAAGCATCAGCCACCCCACCCATCTTGGAGCTCTTCCCTAGTGTTCATCCTTCCTAGACCAGGGAATCAAAATCTCAGTTGCCTGGGGGAGGGTTCCACTAGCCATCCCTACTGACCATACAGGAGACCTACAGGCAGAGCAAGATTCAGGGCATGGTTCTGCTCAGGCCTTGCTTCTTACACATCTTCCCTGATGGTCACATCTAACAAAGAACTGTTGTATGTTTTTGTAGCTCTGTCTAATGTATGATCCCTAGCATCTCCCATGCTGTATTTCATATATTATTTATCTCTTGGTCTTAACTGTTGGATTTATAGCCTCGGAGTTTTAAAGAGCTGTGTCTTTCTAAGGATATTTATTATCTAGATAATCTAGATAATTCCTGGAATGTCTTGGCAGGAAAAGTTCCACCCTGAAAGAATAGGGTAGTAGAGTGGGGGGCGCCATGGCTATTGACTGAAGGACAAACTCCTGCCATTCCAGCTCCACCCCGTCCATCAGCCTTCCACCAGTAAACTCTTCTTAAGTGTCATCAAGCCTGAGCGTGCACAGTAGGAAGAAAATGAAATGTAAGTGAGAAATGAGTATAGATTATGGCTAGGGAAGGGAAATAAGTTCTGGCGCTCTATAGTATGGTGACTAGAGTTACCAATGTGAACTGTTAATATATTTCAAATAGCTAGAGAAGAGGTTCTTTTTTTAAAAAAAAAAGTTTTTGTTGCAAAGAAATGATGGATGTTTAAGGTGATGGATATGCTAATATCCTAATTTGATGATCACACGGTGTATACATGCAATGAAACACTGTACCCGATAAATATAAACAACAAAATAAATGTTAGAAAAATAAGAAAAAGTGGAGTGAGAAAATGTGGGTTCAAGGCCACACTCATCCATACTTTTGTAGAGATAGCAGTAAAGACCTTCTCTAGTCTCTATTCTTGGTTTTCTAGTCTATAGAATGAGACTACATTTACACAAAACAGGAGGTGAAAGGCTTATGTAGCACTTTGTAAACCATAAAACATGGTGAAAATGTAACTCTTGTCCATTAATTGTGGGCAGTGGACAGCCCCAGCAGATGGGGACCCCTTTAGAGATAAGATCCCTGTACTCACAGTTCCAATATCAGGATGTAGGACGTGGGGGACTCATAGGTGTCATGGAGAGTGACATACTGGGGGTGCTGCAGGTGCTGAAGCAGGGCAGCCTCGTGGGCAGCCTGTTCCTTCTTCTTCATTTTCTTGCTCACAAATTTCACAGCAACATCTTTGCGGGTAGCTTTGTGAATGCATTTCTTTACAATAGAGAACCGGCCTCTGCGAGACAAAATGGGAAAAGGTTCTCCAAGGTTCATCAGTCAGCAGGGTGTCATTTGCCAGAATATGTTATGGTGCATGCATGCGTGCGTGTGTGTGTGTGTGTGTGTGTGTGTGTGTGTGTGCATGCTCAAGCATGCGTGTGTGCTCGAGCATGCTGTGTGTGTACGTGTGCATGTATGTGAGTACTCAAGCATACTGTGTGTGTGTACATGTGTGCTCAAGCATGTGTGTGTGTGCATATATGTGTGTGCTTGAACACGTGTGTTTATGAGTGTATGTGTGTGGTCGGGCATGCGTATGTGTGTGTGTGTTTGTGTGTGGATGCATGTGTCACATGCTTACTTAAATTGCTGAGACAGTAACATCATACAGGTTGAGTGTCCCTAATCCAAAACTCTAAAGTCCAAAATGCTATAAAATCTGACAGCATTTGAATGCAGACAGGAGATTACTGTGGGAAGTTTCATACCTGACTTCATGTTGTGATGATTGACGGTCAAATGCAGTTCCACTAGACATAGCACATAAAATTACTTTCAGGAAAAGGTGTGCATGAAATATGAATTATTTTAGACTTGGATCCCATGCTCCAGACACCTTGTTGTGTACATGGGCACATCCCCCACTATCAAGCAGTAGCAGAGATCTTTCTGGGGCTGGAGTCATAGCTCAGAGGTTAGGATCTGGGTTGGATTTCCAGCATCCAGTTCCAAAGTATCTGATACCCTCCTCTGGACTCTTCAGTCACAGGGCACACATGTGGTGTGGGTACATACATGCAGGCACTTAATCATCCTCATGAAATAAAAACAAATATATCTGAAACAAAAAGAGAGACCTTTCCTTCTTGGACCGGTGATTTGGCTTAGTAGAGAAAGGCACCTGCTGTCTGAAGAGATAAGCCTTACAGTCTGAGCTTGATGCCTAGAACTCACATAAAATCAGGAGAGCAGTGACCCCACAAATTGTCCTATGATCCCTACACATGGGCTGTGGCATGTGTGCACACATCTCACATACTATATACACATACATACTAATACATAATAAAAGAAAAAGAAACCTTTCCTTTTGTACCTTTAATTATAATAATTTTTTTAAAAAGTCATCTCTCTTTCCTTAGCATCCTAGGGTTCTTTGAGATGTCAAAGTATCATTTTTAAAAAGATTTATTGATTTATTATGTATATAGTGTTCTGTCTGCATGTTTGCCTGCACACCATAAGAGGGCATCAGATCTCACTATAGATGGTTGTGAGCCTCCATGTGGTTGCTGGGAATTGAACTCAGGACCTCTGGAAGAGCAGTCAATGCTCTTAACCTCTGAGCCATCTCTACAGCCCCCCGAACTAATATTTTCTTAGTCAAGATATTTTATGCCATTTTGAGCATTACATAGAGGTGGGTTTATTTTCTTTTCTAAGCAGAATATACTTCTGTGCACAATGATGGAGCTGGAGAGATGGTTCAGCTGTTAAGAGCACTGTTGTTCTTGCAGAATACCAGTGTTCAGCTCCCAGCACCCATAGGTGGCTCATGACTATCCATACCTACAATTCCAGGAGATCTAACACCCTCTTCTGGCCTCTTCAGGCACCAGGAATGCACGTGGTGCACAGACATACATGCAAGCAAACTAGTCATACAGATAAATAAAATTAATAAATTAAAATTAAACCTTTTATGCTCCCCTTTATTTTAATTTTATATGTATGGCTAATTTGCCTACCTGTATGTCTGTCTGTGCACCAAATGTGTGTAATGCTCCCAGAGGCCATAAAAGAGTGTTAGAACCCTTGGGACTAGAGTTACAGATGGTTGTGTGCTGCCATGTAGGTGCTAGGAATTAAATCCATGTCCTCTGGCCAGTGCTCTTAGCCACTAAGCCTGAATACATAAAACTTTTCACAAAATTTTGCTATATTTTACCTACAGAGCAAGGCTGAGCAACTTCTTTGATCATAGGGCAATGAAATTAGAAGTGAGTAACAAAATATAATTTAAAATCTCATACATATTAGAGCATTTTATGTAATTTGTAATCTATTGTAATTGCTTCAAAAATAAACCATAGTTGAAAAAAATACCTATAAACAACAATGATAATAGAAATATCATATATCAAAACTTGGGACATACAGCTAAAATTACACCTTTAAGGACTACTTTGAGGTTTAAAAATCTCCAGACTTCCTTAGAAAATGTTAATGAGACCGGCTTCCAACTCAAGTAAAGAAAAAGAAAAGTAGAAAATTTCCAGGAATGCACTAGCTGTTTTCCAACCTCAGAGAATGCATCTACACAAGATAGAAAGAAACCCCAGCTGAGGCAATGTGACACACACCTTTAATCACAACACTCAGGAGGTAGAGGCAGGCAGATCTCCATGAGTTCAAGGTCAGCCTGGCTTATAGAGCTAATTCCACACAAAGAAACCTTGTCTCAAAATTGAAAAAACAAACAAACAAACAAACAAAAAGAAAGGCCAACAAAACCAAGTTGATCATTCTCCTGTTGTGAGGTAGTTGGTATCATTACCTGCCTATCTCATTCAGTTCGGTGTAAGCAGAATCAAAATTTTCCTTCCAAGAAATGGTGGCACCATCAGCGGCTGCATCTATGGGAGAGGGAGAATCCGCAAGTGACATTATGAATGTCATATAAAAAAAAGAAAAGCTTCATAAAGAAAATCCAGCATAATAACCCAAGGAAAATAGCCCATTCCTATGACTAAATTTGGAGGCCTCCCAGTGGGAAAAGGCCGTGACTCTCTGGAAAGTTATTGTTTAAATGTCTGAGAGGAACTGATATGGTAGAGGCAGACAGGCACTCTCTGTCATCTCCTCGAGCAAAGGGAGAACATGGGACAGGATCAGAAATGTAGTTTCCCAGAAAGTTAGAGAAACATAGAAATGGGGAAGAAGAACACTTTGAAGGAGAAGGCAGTGAAGGTGAGGACCAGGGGAGGGTGCAGAGAGACTGGAAAAGCTGAAGGTCACCCAAGGAAAAAGGAAACGCCATGAGCAGAGCATGCTAGAGTGTTCTCTGCCTAGCACCAATGTTCTCAGCCTTGGGCAAGTTCACCCTGGATACAGGATGACTGAACTTAAGCCATAATTGGTTCTTATGTGAGATTTGGTGGTTCAGCTTGACCTTGTATGATGTGTTAATTGTCTTACACAGACACACACACAGACACACAAGCATGCACGCCCATAGGGATTTGTATTGTCTGCTGGGGATCAGGTCTTAGAAGTAACATAACAAAAATGGTGGCCATCCCATGCCACATTGAGCTGGTGGCTTGGAAAGAAGGGACTCATATTAGTAACTCAGTTCTTAAGACTCCACATTGGTCCATCACCTCAGCTCTCTCAAACATGAGCTGGTGACATGCCCACAATGAATTCTGAGGATGCGTGGATCCAGGGTCAAGGTTTTCCAGAAAGTCACACGCCTGTAAGAATAAGTCAAGGCCACTGCTGGTAAGCAATGGACTAGGCTGACCATGACCTGTATGGTCATTTTTGGCCAAGGCCCTGTGGAGGACTCTAAACTTCCTTTAACCCACAGAGACACAGGTCTGCTGCTTTTTAAGTATGGTGACCCTCCCACTCTTTCCTGTCTTGTCCTCAGCACACACACGCCACATCTGTGTACAGCTTAAAGTGTCACCAATGGGATGTTTCTTCAGACCAGCAAGCTTCCTCTTTTAAAATGTCTACGGGACCAAGATGGGCAGACAAGGTAGGTCAGAGAGCACGGTGGGCAGAAGAAGAATCACACCACCGGTAATATCCATTTTTAGCTAGTTACATGTATGTCTTGATTTCAATTTTATGTAGATAAAATAGATCTGTGGGGTAAACTAAATTCTGGAAGGGTGGGGAAATAACATTTCATCTGATAGCAAAGTCCTTTGCCCAGGTTGCTTTGCTCTCTCTTTTAAGTTGTTTAATACTATAGTCCTGTGTTCAACACATTCTGGCCAGAGGCACCCAGGGGAAAACAGTCTTAGAATTCCCAAGAGGTCTCAGAGGAGGTCCAGAGCCAGAGAGCAGACTGGGACACAGGTCTCCTGCCTGTCCATTGAGGTTCCCCTGGAAAATCCCAGAAAGCCCAGAGTCTGCAATGGTGGTAGACCTCATGTTGGCTCTGGGGACACTCCATCTGGTCTTTCAAAGGTGGCTCTGATGGAAGCTGCCATGCAGCCCGAAGACACCTCCCCATGGTGCCAATGATTTTGCAACAGTGGTCCACTGCCTTGCTTCTGCTGGCTAGCTGCCCTAGGCTTGCTGGGACTCACCATACTCTGGAAGGCGCACAAACTCTGAGGCTTCACTGGGGAGGCTGATTCCCCAAGGGTTGCTGGCACTGACCCGGAACTGATAAGGGCATCCGGGACTGAGGTCTTCAATGACAAGGTAAGTGTCCAAGGTTGAAGCTACAGACTGCTGCCAGACTTGGGAACCTAGGGGGAGAGGGAGGGAGAGTCAAAGAGACATTGTTTCAAAGACCATCAGCAGCCAAAGATAGGAATATGGACAGAACCAGTTCAAAGGACAGGATGGCCACTGTCAGGCTCTGAAAGTCTGCAGTCCAATGTAGGGGATTTTGGCACAGTTTCCTAAATAACATCAAATAAAGGCTGTGCCAGAAGTTGGCCCATGGACTCTATCCCTTCTCAAATGTGCAAATTGAGGAGCTAGCACTGACTTTATGTGGGGATATGTGGCAGCGTGATTGGGCTGTAAGAAAATACAGCAAAGTGAGAGAAAACATGCCTCTGGAAATTGAAAGCAAAATTAACACATACAGGAGCATATAAGAATGTGAAAATACTCTAGAGCATGGCACAATTCTCCCCTTTGACTCCAGCTAAAGTTCACAGAAACCCAGCGGAGAAGGGAGCGCTAATCTTACTCGACAGAGGAAGAGATAAAGTCTCAGAAGTACTAAACAGTTTGTCTATGAGAGCTTAGCTTCTGAGGGAGCTATGAACAGAACTTGGAAACACTGAAGCAGGTCCTCTGGCTCAGCAGTCACAGCTGTACTGGCCTGCACAGCCTGCGGCAGACAGCTCAAGGAAAGGCTGAACTGAAGAGTCTTATAACCGCACAGCTCCTGCTTAATAAAGAGGAAGGAAGAGTGAAGGTAACGATAGTGATGGAAAGAAAGCAAAGTAAAAAAATGATCCTGAATGGGCAAGCCGGTTGCTTTCAGTCCATTTGGGTATTTTGTGATGTGCCTCAGAGCTATGGTTGTGACAAGCACAACTTCCTGGAAGCGCCTTTTTAAATATATTATTATTATTTATCATTTTATTATTATAGAGACAGGGTCTTACTATGTAGCCCTATCTGACCTAGGTCCTAGGTCACCCTGTAGACTAGGCTTGGCTTCGGACTCATGGAGAACCTGCCAGTACCTTCCAAGTTCTTAAAGGTGTGAGCCACCACATCTGGCTTAAACTTCCTTCCTTCCTTCCTTCCTTCCTTCCTTCCTTCCTTCCTTCCTTCCT
>LOEQ01001357.1:103766-116861 GCA_001685075.1 Bramus lutescens
GAGAGAGAGAGAGAGAGAGAGAGAGAGAGAAATAGTGCTGTTCCCAAGAGGTCCCAGCGTTTCATTTTTATCCTCATTTGGAATTTTTTTGCATGTAAATGTCTTGCACATTTCCCCTTCTCCCCAGGAGTACAAGGAGAAGCTGAACTGCAGGCATTCATTTTTAAAGCAGTTCCCCATGCGTCTGGTGCCAGATGGAGAGACAGTCAGCCTGAGAGGGGATTGCAGGGACCTTGTACCAGTCTTGCTGTGGCCAGTGGTATGGCCTGCAGTACTGGTGTGTGTGTGTGTGTGTGTGTGTGTGTGACTATCCACAAGCACTGGCTGACAGGGGAATGAAAAGCTATGAACAGTCTCCCTTAACGTTAGGTGGCTAGTTGAATTCGAGGATTCGGTGTGTTTGACTCTCCTCTTAAACTTGTCTCAAGGTCAGCCTGTGTCTTCTTGAAGCACAGTGGCAAGGCAAATACATGCTTGGATAGGACGCATCTGGTGAAAAGATCCCAGGAAACTGTCCCTTAAAGGAACACAGTCCCCATTTGAAAGAAGGGAGAAGATGCTTTGGTGACGTCATTCTCATGGAGGCAGAGGAGTCTATTCACAGTGTGCTCTGGGATGAAGTCAGCAGGGCGGGACTTCACATTTGGAGACCGGGCTTGGAGCAAGCACATGGGTGCACAGTGCCAGGTTTCGGGGTCCCAGGAACAGAGGCAGAGTATAGACTGGTGGGGCTGCTGTTCAGCTCACCGGGAATAGAATACACATCCAAAAGACAAGGTGAGGTTGGGCCTGTGGGACTTTGGAAAGAGGCCCCAAACTATCACCTTTGCAGCAAGAGGTTTTTTGGAGGTGCAGCCATCTGGATTTCAACCGGTCTTCAGCATGCACTAGCAGCCACTTTCTTCTGCCATCTTTGCTGCGATGACGTTCCATTTCCAGACCCCTTATGCTTAGCAGCTTGAGGTTCAAGATCCTGTTTGCTCTTTGTATCTGAAGTGGCTAAGCCAGCATCCGAGATGACAACTACTATCCATTCAGAAAGCTCATGGACGCTTGGGAGGGTGAGCATGGATGGCCAAGGACTGTGGGGCAACTGCTTTGGACTTGCTGGAACCACCAGCATATTCATAGCCTCCAATCACATTCTTCATTGAGGGGATGGGCTACATGAACTCCCTGCCTACGGGAAGCTTTGCACCCCAGTTATCACCTTTAAAAAACTTTGTGTTCATGTAGTGGCACGCTTTGGGGCTTTCTTCTGCCACCAAGAACATCCTGATATCTTTGCTTGGGTGGCCAGTAGCACTTCCCAGGGGCCCATCTCACTCAGTCCACAAAGAGAATACCCATCTTAGAATATTTAGAACCTTAAAAATGGGTTCAACTTGTAAGCAGGGCTAAGGTGTGTGTGTGCATGTGTGTGTGTGTGTGCATGTGCACATGTGCACACACACACCTTATGTAAGTGGGTACAGAGCATCTGACTAGACCGATTAACTTTCTCAGTGGATGACAACCAACACATCCCTCTGTATCCACCTCTTCTTTTGCAGTGTGGGAATGTCATTCTGGAACACAGATACCTGAATCCTCCCCTCCCCTCCCCTGGCCTTCCTCTCCATTTAACTGACTCCCCCAGTACACGCCAGTAACATCTAGGCACGGTGATAAAAGTGCTACTTGTATCTAAACATTGGCTGGTGTGGGACCCAAGCATGCAGCTGCCTGTCCTATGAAATGCGTGGAAAGAGGATCAGGAATCCCCTGGCTCCCCTATTGCTCAGATACATTTAAGCTGTGAATGCCATCACTGCTTCCTCCCACACTGGAGTGCTTTACTGGCCCACACCTGCCAGACTTGGCTTCTGTGGCAGAACCCACACCCACAGGACACTGTTCTATTCTGGCAGAGCTCCCATTTCCACCACTAGCCTCCCCAGCTCAGTTCAGTTCAGTCGGCTTCCTCTACAGCTGACACACCTGTTCTTAGGCCGCATGGTCTCTTGGGTTTTCTGTTGCTTTCATAATATAAAGGTGGCTTCTTAGGGATTATGTCAAATAATAATAATAATAATAATAATAATAATAANTATCTAGGTAGGTGAAAAGTTTAGGGCTACACATAAAGGGTTTAGGGGAACCTACTGCTGTTGTTATTCTAAATGGACATGTTGTCACAGTGTCTTCTAAATATTTATGTTTGTAGCCATGCTTGTAAGATCTGGAGGAGGCAGAGGACTTGATATGGCCGTTGCTGTGGTTACCTGCACAAGACTGGACCTGACAACATTATATCAGGAGGGGTTGTGACACATAAGGCCCTACCCCTGAGGAGTTATTGTCATTGCTGGGGATAGTGGGAGTGGGGTTGTCCTTTTTCTTCAGTGGTACAGTCACTGGTAGGCAGGGTGCCCATGCTCCAGTAAATAACACACCCATGCTCATCTGAGGAACCCTAACTTAACCCAGTGGGCACTTAAGAATAAAACAAAAACCATAAACACGGGAAGGCAAATTACTGGGAAGGTAGGGTTTGGAGTAATAGGGGGTAGATGTGATAAAAATACATTATATACATTTATGAAACTGTCAAAAACACATTTATAATTTATTTTGCATTAGAGGAATTCTGTAATTTTCAATCTATTGCTGGGGGGCATAGATCCCATGTAAATGACATCTAAAATGTCTTTTTGAGAAAGACATTTCAATCTACTCTGAAAGTCTAAATGGCAAGCCAAGCTAGCTCATGTTTGCTGATTCTCCAGGGTCTGTGCGTATGTAGAGACTTGGCAATGGAGGTTCAAGATGCCAGGGTGCTGTTCCAACTCCCATATACATTCAAACTGGGGCATGGGAAAGGTCTTCCATGTGCCCCTCCTGCCTCCCTGTCTCTAGACCAAGACTCCAGGAGAGATGGTGCTATGCGGGGTTCTTCACTTGGAAATCATTGTCACTGGCCCTGGGCCCTGGGTGTGGGCAAAGGAAGCCTTAGAGTTAATCCTTTCTTGCTTTTGTTCTTAACCAGGTGCACATAGTAATGAGGAGCCAGGTCACTCAGAAAAACCTAGAGCACTGAAGGACTAGAGCCCAGAAGATCAAGATGAAGAGAAAAGGGAACAGGGGAAGAGGCAAGAAAACAGAGGAAACTATAAGAAGAAAAACCAAACCAAACCACCCAGTGGCTCTTATCCTTCAGCTGTGAATCAAATACCAATTATGGCTGTTTTCTATGGAAAAACACGTTCTGTTTCAAATAATAAATCTGGGTATTTTCTACAAAAAGCCAAAGCTTCCCAAAATATTAAGGAAGCATTTGAGAAAAACACAAGGTTTTGTTTTTAGAAAGATACCAAAGTAGAGTTTCCTTCCCAAATCGAGGTGAATTTAGCTTTTGTTTTGTTTTGCTTTGGTCTGGAAGGGACACCCTGAGACTCCCCTAACATTACAGAAGCACAAGCATCCTGGTCTCTAGCAAGGTCATTGTCACAGAGCACACGGGAAAAGGCAATCATTGTAGGAAATAGGACAACATAGCTGCTTCTACCTCCATACTAGTATTAGGGTCAAGATCATCACACTCAGACTCCTCGGAACTGTTCGTCTCCTGGGTTGGCAGCATGGAGAAGGGGAAGAAAGAGAACACAGTTAGAACACAGGCACCTGGCTGGAGAGAGGAGAACGTCAGAGAAGCATGGACATGGGAAACGGGGCCGAGAAACAACCCGAGGCTTTTCAGGCGGAGTGTGGGTCGTCATGGCAGCGGCATGCTTTTGCGGGGACTGTGGACACCTGCATATCACACCAGGAAGAGCAATGGGAGTGTCGAATGAAGCCTGAGTGTTGGAATGAAACTGGCCTCTCCCACGAAGCCGGGCTTCCCACTTTCTTTTCCCCAAAAGGCTGGTAAAGAATAGGTTCTGTAGCTCTTTTACTTGGGAAGGCAAAGCGCTTAGGACATAATCAGTGTGTGATTTTCACTGACCCCAGGCAAAGCATTTCAGAGGGGGTCATCTTAAACAGGGAGAGCACATCCACATTGCTTACAGATGGGAGAAACCCTGGGTCTGCCACACTCATGGTTGGTGAGTTCAAAGTAACAGATAATTTACAAATGAACTAGGACTTCACCAGTGTGCCTCCCTATTCTTTCCATGCACAGCGGGAATATGAGGACATTGCTTAGAGGTGATGCTGGGGAAAAGAAATGAAACTTTACTAAGGACACGGTAGCCTTAAGTGCCAAACCTCTGCCTTCGCAAGATCAGGGGTTTGGAGGGTGACCCTGTAATCTGAACGCGTTCCCAATCCTAGGCTACTGGTAGCTTCGAGACGTTTAGTATGAGCCAAGCATCTTGCATTTCTAAGAAAAGAATGCAAGATGATTTTGCGGTAAAACATCTGCTTAATCACAAAACGAAAGGAAATGAGAGGTACTTACTTGAATTGAAGGTGCCAGGAGAAATAAAAAATAAAGAACAAATTGATCTTGCATGCAAAATCCTGCTAAACTACTTCCCCTTTGGTCCCCACACTGGGCAGTAGATAAATAAGTAACCATTCTCCACCCACCCAAACTGCCTGTGATAATGCCTCAGGGAAGGAAGAGATGAGAGGGACCCAGGTCCAGAACACCTACTCACTTTAACAGAGACTCTGTTGCCCAGAATATCCTTGGGTTTACGAGGCCCTGTGGCTTCATTTTTACCCGTGTTCTCCACTTCTGCCCGCTTTCTCATGCGTAGAGTATGCCATGAACATGACTTCCTGTTATACCAAAAAACGCACCAATCAAAATGGCAGGATGGGGCAGAGTGAGGTGGTGGGCCGGCTCACCACTGTCTATCAGATGAGATGCTCCAGTGAAGCCCCTGCCAGCTTTGGGGCCTGAACCTTCCATGTCAGCTAATGTGGTGGCTGGGGCTGACATCGCCTCCAGCTGGATGTGAGGCTAACTCTGACCCTTCCTGAAAGGTTTACCAGGTGAAGTGTAGCATTTGGAGAAAATGGGTACCAGGTCACCAAACTCGGAGATTTTTGATCATCCAGTGAAGACTTCAAGGATTGGGGTGATGTTTTGACAAGGGCATAGTGGATGGGGAAGGATGGAAGGGGTATAGAACAGGAAAGATAAAGAAAATACATTTCATTCTATAAAAACAAGCCATAATACCTCATACGTAAATAAGACCCAACAGAATGATTTTTGAGGTTCCCATGTTGTTATTTGTATCTGGGGCGTAGTACTGTCAAGCACTGGGGAACCACCAGGGTTTCTGAGGAAGTTGCCTCCCACCTCTGGATACTTCAGGGCAAGGTTTCAACTTGTGTCCTCCATGCTACTCAGTGCTTGTGACTCCAGGGCTCTGTCAGCCACTAAAAGGTGTCAGAGTTTCCCTGCTGGAGCAAGGCCCAGTGTGTGCTCCCAGTGAGGTGACAGTAGCAATGCTCTTTCACATCATCCTGATTTGGGGTCACAGCTACAGAGGACAGGCTCAGAGCAGAGCCCTGGAATCCCACATCTGTCAGAGTCGAGGACAGCAAAGGCCAAGACCTAAGCAGC
Source organism: Bramus lutescens (assembly GCA_001685075.1). Taxonomy (NCBI): domain Eukaryota; kingdom Metazoa; phylum Chordata; class Mammalia; order Rodentia; family Cricetidae; genus Bramus; species Bramus lutescens. The sequence continues at coordinate 109,330 of LOEQ01001357.1, forward strand.
ATCAGGGACCCGAGCAGCAGCTGCATTTCATGCTTACAGGGTTTACATGAAGTTAGTTCTTACACGGACTGGGTCCCGTGTTCCCCCTTCGGTGTTTCCTGGTTAAATATGGGGCTCTGCAGACAGGGCTTGAGGAAGAAAACCTTCATGAAGGAAGAGGCGGATGAGATTTAGGAGAAAAATATTTCAAACTATAATAGTCAGCCCCTTCTCCATGGTATTCCAGAGCCACCAGGAGCCTAAGGAATCCAATGTAGGTGGCTCTGGAAACATTTGCTGCCTAACATACCACCTGAGCAATTAACCTGAAGAAAAAAAAATGCAACCGCAATTGTGTTCTTGCATGTTGGGGGAAGTGGGGTCCTCCTGAAGGCCAGAGCTCATCCCACAGCCTTGACCAGAAGCTCTCCAGGACTTCCCAGAGCATCAGGCTCCAAATCCTCTACCCCAATGAATCAGACACGGACGATGACCCTAGAGGACTCTTAGAGTGCAGACTTTGGTCTCTTGTCTTTTATTCCCAAATCCACGACCCTAGATCCCCAGGATTATCAAGGACGTCCCTGCTAGAAAGGATTTCAGGGCAGGAGGTATACTATTTTTGTGCGCAGGTGGGGGTTATGCCTGCTTATTGCCACCTCTGGGCTCCTCAGTGTGCTTAGTGAGAAATAAATGTTAAAAATGGTGTACCGAGGAGCACAAGTGGCAGGAGGGGTTCAATTCCAAATTCTTCTTCCCAGAAGAACATGTCACCATGGTTTGGGGAGCTTCCATCTCTTGGCCACAAGCCCAGTGACTGATGTGGACATAGTCTGTGACATTTATCCTGGGCACCATCACCAGTTCTGATCCCTGTAATCATGCAGGCCCAGGGAAGGGGGAGCGAGTGGTCTTTGCTGAGAAACACTCACCTCTAATGCCACCAAGCCTTGTGAAACCCTGGCTGGCAAGAAACCCAATGACTAGTGGGTGCACCTATCTATTCTCTTTGCCCCTTCATCCTGTGACCAAGACATCCAAGGTGAGGAGGAAGGTAGGCTCAGTGTCTGGGTAATGAGAGCACTGCCCATTAAGAGGTACCTTAATGGTGAGATTCTGATACGTCAGGGCTCTGTAGCCTTTCCCTACAGGGTTTCCGAAATGCACATCTCTACACTAAAACGGGCTGGGCTGATTTCACTGAGGGGCCACTTCTGGTTTCTGTGGTCACCTGGAGAGGCCAGGTAACATCAGTAGCTTCAGTTTCCTGACATAGAAGGGCCAAAGCAGAGCAGTTCTGCTGGTGCTGCTGCTCTGTCACCTCATAGAAGTTCCTTGGACCCTCCCATGGGTGAGTGTGAAGCATGTGGGAAAAGCTAAGGCTGCCTACACTAGTCACCCAAGGACATCAGCACCTCAAGGTCACCCTGCTGCTGGGAACCTTCCAACTGCACCGACTTTGTATTGTTCCCCTTCTCTGAAATCAGAGAAAATCCAGAGAGGGATGCTTAGAGGAAAGGGCAGGGTCCAAGGTTTAGCAACAAAGGCACTTTTTATATAGGGAAAAACTTCCAATACAGTCAATCAACCCATAAAACAAAGAAAAGAAAGGGAAAAAAATCATTTTCACACTCAAAAGTCTGAGAATAATGAGATGGGGGAAAAAGGGTCAACTAGTCTTTAACCTCATTAAAACATGCTCATGGTGAAAATTTATTTTACATATTTAAAATAGTACATTTAAAATTATTAGTTACATTACAGGTACAATGATGAACATTGTGGCTCCTCATTATATTGCACAACCTGACTTTATCCATATGGGTTTCTTTAAATAGTGCAAAATGCTTTATACAGGAATGTGTTCAGAAGGGTTTTTGCAATCAAAATAAGGAAAAGAAATATCTTACAAATTACCATGAACATATATTAAAGTGACAGGGGAGGAGAGAAATAAAAATAAAAAGTTACAATCTGTACAGAGGAATTGCCATGGACAACCAAAAAAAAAAAATCCCTTTTCTTTTGGGAGAAGCAGCAGGCTCTGGCCTGTCCAGGCCTGGCATTTGTGCTAAGGTCGTTTTTGGGTATCAATCAAAAAATATATATATATATATCAGTAACTTCATACAATATAAATAGAAGTCCAGTCCAGTGAGTCCCGTGGTGGGTCAAATGTAGCAACGGAAGGCATGTCTTTTGTCACTTAGGGTTTCAGTAGGGTTCTTTTCTTAACGAGTGGGGGGGAAAAGAAGGGGAAAAATGAACAGAAAATTATAAACAAAAGGGAAAGAAAATTCACCATCACCACCATTACCACCACCACCACCACCACCGTGACCCCAGAGCAATCCAGACACCCAGAGCTAGCAGCAGGTCTGTTCCATTCCTCTCACCATGACCCCACTGACATCATCACAACAAGCAGCAGTGGTTCCCTACTGTGTGTGCATTTTGTGATCTTTCGGTTTTGATTTTTTTTTTTTTGAAATCCACATGCTTCTCTCCTGGGAAGCCATGGAGGCACTTACTTGATGTTCCCGTCACTATTTTCTGCCACTGTTGTGGCTTTGGTGAGGGGTGCCAGGATGCTGCCTGGGACCCAGCCTTCCGCTGCTGGGGAATGGTCGCTGGCAGGCTGGTATACCAGGCACATGTTCTGCTGGTTGATGGCGAGGACCTGGACCACCTCACCTTGGCTCACACAGATTTCGTTCTCTTTCAGGGCATAGTAATCTTTGATTACAGCCATGGATGAGGTCCCGTTGCAGCCTCCCAGGTCGTTTTGCTAGGAGACAGGGGCAGAAGGGATACAAACACAAGGAGGATGGTTTACACGGGCTTGCTCTGCACCCTTCAGCACGGCTAGAGGCCAGATGGCCCGCTGGCAGGATATAGAGCAAGCAGAACGCTCCTGAATGAGGCCGTTTTTGTCAGCATGCTCTGAAAGCCCTTTTGACAGCAATACAGTATTATAACCCAAGCGAAAGGCTTTGGATGATGCCCGGAGAAAGATACAGACGCACATTCAACCTGGAAGCTCCTTCCTAGCATGCAGGGTTCCTGATGGCATCCTCTTGCTGATGGCAGGAAGAACCTGCTATCAGCACAGGGACGAGTAAGCACTTGGGCAGAGTGAGGTCAGGGCAAAGGTCAGGTCAGGGGTCACAATCTCCCTCTATAGAAAGAACGGGGACCCTGGAATGCTACATTTTCCCCCCTCTTTTTGGAGACCTCACTTGACATGTAATCCAGGACCTTGGACTTGTAATCCTTGCACCTCAGCCTCTCCAAGTGCTGGAATCACAGGCATGCATCACCGTGCCCAGCTCTCTTTATCCTTTGAAGAAGCATCGCTTGCCTGTGCTCCTCATCCTGGCCCTCTCTGACACAGGAGTAAGAATGGAGCTAAGTCCAATGCAAAGGTAAGGCCCTGGGCTACCCTGTGAAATGGGAATCCTGACATATCCCGCACTGTACGGATTAATACTGGAGGTGCTGCCCATGTGATCTCTTCATGCGAATCTATGCCAGGGTGGCTGTGTCTAGACAGACCTGTAACTCCCCAGGAGGCCAGGCTACCTCCTAGGGCATGATGAGAGCCAGAAAATCTTCCATAGGGCTGACAAAATGTCAGAGTGACTTCAACTGATTCACACGGGCAGGGTTTTTCTAGGGCAGAAAATTATTTCAGGTGATATGATGAAATAGGTGGGGGCGTGACTGTGTTACAGGACTGAACTTACACATCAACAATATATTTGAACAAAATCAGCATCAACTAGTGATTTGGGAAAAGAACTGCATCTAGGAAACCGGACCATGTAGGTAAGAAAGGCAGGGGTTCTGATTCCTAAGTCCTAAGGTGTTCTGGAGAATACTTAGGGCCTGATGGACAAATTCTCTAAGGTTGAAAAGTAAGTGAAGTTTCAGAGCTTGGAGTAGACACCAAGTCAACCGACTTCTAGCCCAGCATTTTCCCATTTCTTTCCTATTCCCACTGCAGTTTAGGATGAAGCCAGTTGCGCAGACTAGGCCTGTGGTAGAAGACCCCTCAGTGGTGTTTGAAGTATGGACTGTGGAGCCTAGCTTCCGCAGGTGCTTATCAATGATCAGCTTCCTCTTGCCACATCAGCCAATGGAGGGTGAGCTTCCTTCTGTAGGTGCGGGTGCGCATCGCTGTTAGATGGGGCTGTCTCTTTCTAATATGGAAACAGGAGCTGTGGTTCCTATTGTCACAAGAATCCTCCACATTTAGATGCTATCCGCCCTTTAACGCACAGTGCCTCAGCCAGGGGAAACTGGTTTCAGTTAATTACATGGGAAGAAAGAAAAATAAATGAGGTTCAGTTATACTTAATGGATTGCTCCTGCTAAGATAATCGACAGGAAAATAGGCTGTGTCCTTAAGTGACCCCTGAGGTCTTCGAGGTGGTGAGGGTATGAGTAACAAGCTGTCGCTTACCTTGCTAGCTTCAAACTTGTCCCCAGGCTGGTGGTAGTCGAACCCCGGACTGCCATTGGAGGTAGATAGCTTCAGGGGTGGCAGAGGCGGGTTGTAGCTGGAGCCCTTGGGGGGCTTCTCGGAGCCCACAGGGACAGACGTGTAGGGTCTGGGGCTGGCTTGTGGGACCCTTGGGGGCTGGGAGCGGACCATAGCTGTGCCCCTTTCCTTCCGCTGATACTCAATGGGTGACTGTAGTGCTGGTGGGGGGGTAAGAAGAATGAGTTACTCTACTTTCAGGAAGCCCACAGGGAGGCAGAGGCCTTATGCTAGGCTATGTGTGTGTGCGCGTGTGTGCATTTAAAGAGCTTCAGAAGGGGACTGGCTGCTGCTCTGACATTTAAATCGGCCAGAAGGAAGCGTGTGTAAATGTTGGGAAGAGTCAGCACTCAGAATATGTGAGTGTAGGGTCTCTGTGAAAGTGGAGGGAACAAGACAGGTAAGGGAAATGGGGTGCACAGTATCTAGAAGGCTCAACTGAAGTAAGATGTCCCTCTGAAGAAGATGAACAGTGGCTGTATTAAGTAAACTTAAAAGCTTTAAATTCAGATCCCATTGCTGAGGCGCACCTGAAGAACCCGCACCTGGCAGCAGTTAGCAAACAGATTTAAAAGGAGTAGGCCGAAGGCTTCCCACCTCATTCAGGAGCCTCTTGGAGGCCAAAGGCAAAGAGGAACTAAGCAAATGTGGAGGGAGGAGAAAGCCTAGCTGGGAAATAAATGCACATGAGAATGGAAATAGCAGGCAAGAGACCAAGCAAATGACATTGGGGGCAACTCAGAGAATGGAGAACCACTGGCTTGGAGGGAAGGGTCAGTTCTGCTTCGCTTTACTGAGTTTAAGATTCAAAGCTTCAGGTCTAAGCATTAAAGAGTCAGTCAGGAAAAGGAAGTACAGTCAAAAAAAAAAGTACAGTCATGAAAGGTCACCATGGGCAACCACTGTATGTAGGGATTTCAGGGCAGGTACAATTAGGGCATTTTTATTGGTGTTTACTGCAACGACTGTTTAAGTGGATTACCAGCTGCAGCCCCATACACAGCGATGGCTGCAGAATGCATTTCAGTAGACTGGACAGGGTCACGTACCCCTTTCTCATCAGGTCTCGGAGGGGAAGATTGGCTGAGACGCCTGCACACATGTCTGTAAGCAGAAGCCTGGTCCTGTTCTGTTTTTGAAACATCTTTCTTGAGTGTAGGGAAATATATAGTGGGCCTACCAGAGCATAGCCCCTAAGGCTCCTGGGAGAATTTTGTGGGCAGTAACTATTTAGGTAACGATTACCTTGTTCAGCAATGTCCCCATCATTCACTATAATTAGGAGAAAGGTCTACTGGGACCACGTAAAATCAAAATCATTGACTGGGCCAAGAGCAATGTGGTTCCACGTTTACACACATCACAAAACATTTCAGTACTTTCTTGCTAAGTAAGTGCTCTACACAGAGTTGAGAAATCTACCCATGTCATGGAATTGGGGAGCCACGTGGTTATGAGCAGTAACTACTCTCATAACTTATAGTAGTTATGGGAATGCTGTTATAGTCAATAAACTATGAAGACTGGGCCTGCATTCTTTCACTAGCCTTAATTGGAATAACGACGTCTTAAGATCAGAAACTCTCTCTCACTCAGTTCTGCCTTAGCCTCCTGATTGGCGCAATTACAGACATGTACCACCATGCCAAGCCCAAAACGTGGGCATTACTAACCGTGGGCTTTTGTCTTTTGGATTCAGGTTCTTACTGTTGGTCACCTGCCTGGCTGCCCTGCTCCCATATCCCCTCCCTCCCTTCTCTGCTAGGGAGCACAGGGTGAATGTCTGCTCTGACACGGGGAATGCGGGGAACGCAGGGAACCTGGGGAACCATATGGGAGAACCCGCTCTGAAGTCACCTGCTAATACCTACTGCTTTTGTTTAGACAACTTTCTTAATGGCTCCAAGTCTATCTTTCCTCATCTGAAAAAAGGCAGAATGATAATCCAGCCATGTTTTGCTGGTGTGGGGATGAAGGGTGAAGAAACAGACAAAATGCTTAGTTTAACTCCCGATGCAGTGAAGGTGTGAATACACGGGAGTCACCACTGTTAATTTACCTCTAGTTTTAGCTTATTAATTTTTATTTTACTTTACGTCTGAAGTGATTATCTTAAAACCCTCATTCCCACTTCCACACTAGAATCCATCATAGAATGCGATTTAGGTGACTCTATATATGCATGTCTTTTACATTAAATCACCCTAGCAACAAGCTGTGTTCATCTAAAGTTGCATATTTGGAAATTATAAACTATATAGATTTCAGTTTTAGCCCAGGTTGTTTAATTGTCAATGTTTGAGAATAAAAAAGAAGCTTGGGAGCTCTTAGTGTTCCACACCTTTTTCATTGGAAACATGGCCCCTAAACACTGTCTGTGAGCTAGAGACAGCAATGAATTTCCATGTGTCTTTAAAAGTCATGGGATCTTGAGCCAGGCAACGATGGTGCACACCTTTAATTCCAGCCCTGGGGAGCAGAGGCAGGCAGATCTTTGAGGCCAGCCTGGTCTACATAGTGAGTTCCAGGACAGTCAGAGCTACACAGAGAAACCACGTCTTGAAAAACAAAAGTCACAGAATGTTGCTCATAGCCTTCTCTTGTTTAATACTCAGGCTGGAACTCAAGATTCCACAAGAGCATGCTAATAAGTAGGTATAGTGTGGGAAGTCCTTCTGTATAGATGTTGCTTCTATTGGTTACTGAAAAGTTGCTTTGGCCTACAACAGGGCAAAATAGAGTAAGGCGGGAATTCCAAGCAGACAGAGAAGGAAAGAAGGCAGAATCAGGGAGACATCATGTAGCTGCCACAAGAGACAGATGCTAAATGGAACCTTGCCAGTAGGCCACAACCACATGGTGATGCACACATTAATAGAGATACAAGAGCTATCTAGAAATATGCATAAACTAAATAGACCATGCATTAGGTGTAGTGTGGGTAGGCCTGTCTTGAGGTAGGTGTGGTGTAGGTAGCCATGCTGTCCTGGGGTAGGTGTGGTGTAGGTAG
>LOEQ01001357.1:136223-158899 GCA_001685075.1 Bramus lutescens
GTTACTTTCATTGGTTAATAATGAAACTGCCTTGGCCCTTTGATAGGCCAGCCCGCCACTCCTATCACTACACTGGTGATGTGAATGTGTTCCCTAGTCCCTGGGTCTTGGGACATGCCCTCCCTCTGCTCTGGTGAGCATTTTCATTCTCCCTGCACACCACTCATCATGAAGCATAGCAATCAATGCCTTATTTGCAAAAACAAAACAAAACAAAAAAACAAAACAAAACAAAAAAACCAAAAGTATCTATGATATTAAAGGCTGAATACTTGAAAACGCTGGAGAAATGAGGCTGAGTAGGAGTCTCAGACCTCCATGATCTATCGCACACTGGGTGTGCTGATGGAAGGACACGGAGGACAGCGAAAGGGCCAGGTGGCTCCAGAGCGGGAGGGAGAGCGCAGAGAAGGACTTCATGGAAAAGGAGAAGCTCAGTGAGGTTATCCCTGTGATGTTTTGGGGGATTGTTCCAGACTCCCCAGGCGTCCCCAGATTCAGGGATGCTCAAGTCCCTTATAAAATGGCTTAGTGTTTTCATATAACTTACATTCATTCTCCTATATAGTTAACTAATTTCTGTATTATTTTTAGTATAAAACATAATATAAATGCCATGAAATGATTGTTATACTGTCTTGCTTAGGGACCAGTGACAAGAAAAAAAGTCAATACATGTTCAGTGCAGACGCCATTTTTCCCTAAAGATTTCTGATCTGAGTTTAGGTGAAGCCACAGAGGAGGAACACAAGGATGTGAAGGGCTGGCTGTTCTGAGATATTAAGGCAGGGAAGGGGGAAGGGGGGAAGGGACTTCACTGGATATAGCAGCGGGAGAGCATTCCTGGCAGGGACTGCACTGTGAGAAAGGTCATGGAGTAGAATCACATGGGATGAGCTATAAACCTACAGCAGGTAGAATTGGATGTGTGTGCAGAGGGACTGGTAGAAGACTGTATTAGTGAGGGTCACGTGTGTGCGCGCGCATGTGCATGCATGCTCTAGTGAGTGGGGGTGGGTGCTGGGGAGCAGGGGTTGGGTGGGAACCAGAGAAGGAAGAACTGACTTCACAAGGAATGACATCAGATCTTGGAGACACACAGATGACATCTTAAAGAGCCTGTCCGGGGCAATTAAGCAGGAGAGTAACATTGGACTTAAGTTTTAGAAAGATCACTCTCAACATTCCAAAGAGCTTTTCAGTTTACAGTAAAATGTTTCTGACCGAACAACAAAGGAGAGCGGGATTTAAAATCTCAACACTATGATTACATTATTGTCCAAAGGCTCTGACAGAAACACATAAAACCCTAACACTGAAAGTATCCAGATAATGATGATCTCTGCTCAGACTCTTGTCATTTTTCCTGAATGAGCATATATAATACTTTCATTAAATGTTTTAAAAGGCAAGGCATCCCTTTGCCATTCACACAGAGAGATGCCGGACTAAAATCCGGGAGGGACTGACAGCAACTGTACAGGCTGGAGGTCCCTCGGAGCATTAATCTTAGCGTGTGGACTCTAAGGAAGACTCCATGCTGGATTTCAAAGCTCAAGTGACTATCCTGTGGCCTCCTGAGTGGAGATCAAGGCTCATCCAATGAGATAACAGGGAAGTTGCCTAGCACCTTCACCACGTCAAACAGTCCCCTCTTAGCTGCTCCTATTATAGAAGCTTCTTCGTCACACCCTTAGGATAGTTATTATACATTGGGTGGGAAGAAGCAGAGGTCAGAGAAGAAAACAAATAGTGGTTGGTGAGAGCAGAAAGAAAAGGAAACTTTGCATGCTGTGGGTGGGAATGAAGGCTGGGATGCAGTTCCTAAGGAGATGAAAGCTAGAACCATCGTATATCGCACTCCAGCTGGGTGTGGTGGCACACGCCTTTAATCCCAGCACTAGGGAGACAGAGGCAGGCAGATCTCTGAGTTGAGGGCACCTGGTCTACAGAGTGAGTTTCAGGACAGCCAGGGCTATACAGTGAAACCCTGCCTGGGAAACAAAACAAAATTCTGCCTTTTGCCACATTTTGGATAAGCTTGGAGAACCTGATGTCAAGAGAAATAAGCCAGACACAGAGAAAAGAATGTCACATTATCTGTCTTATAAAGAAAATCTTTTTCAAGAGTCAAGTTTACATGGATTCAGAGAATGAAATCGAGACTACCAGAGAAGGAGAGGGAGGGGAAGGAAGGGACAATAGAACTCTTCAGGGAAAGGGTACAGATGTGTGACATGAATCGTCTTAGAGATCTAACTCACACCCTGAGGGCTGTACTTAACATCAAGGACCTCTGCCAAACAGATTTGGGTATTCTCGCCACACGGAAAATAACCATGTGAAATTACAGCTGTGTTAACTTGCCTCTCAGTAGAGTGTGTGTGTGTGTTTCTCATGTTGGAAAGCTCACATTTAGACACTAATGTATTTTTTAAAAAATATAGACTCTCTCCCGGACAAAAAAGCATTAGAACTAAGCCATTCTCACCAAGGTCAGCTATAGAGCATCTACACAGTGAAAAAAACTGAGGTGTGGGATCTCCAGGCAAATGATACTGCAGGATGGTGATTTGGGGTTTTAATTTTTATTATTGTTTTGTTTTTTGATACAGGATTTCTCTGTGTAACAGCCCTGGCTGTCCTGGAACTCACTCTATAGACCAGGATGGCCTCGAACTCACAGAGATCCATATGCCTCTGCCTCCCTTGCCCCTGAGAAGGACTGGGATTAAAGGTATGTGTTACTACCAGTGGGCAGGTTCTAAATTTTTGTTGGAATTCTAACCTTTCCTACTCTGAACTTTACGAATCCTTACCAGAAGGTTACCAGATGACCCAGGTCCTGAAAACATGCACCCCCAGACGGGATATGATCGGCCATTGCTTCATCTCCTCTAGATTCTGAGCTTGTACTAACTCTACAGGGCTATCAACTAAACAAGTTGATTGATGTAAAGGGACGGCAAAGCACAGACATACACATACCCTGGCCTGAGCTGCATTCTGCCACAAGCTACAAAGCTGCTCTCAAACCAGCAGTGACAGAGGGTAGAGTCTTGCTGAAGCCAACTTGTACATTTCTCAGGCCCCCAGGGAGAACAAACTAGAGCTCCTACTGGCCAGCCCGGCTACCTTGGTGGTGGGAGATTATCAAGACGCATCCACTGGGCCATGAGAGTGGAGTGAGCTGCTAGGGTGTGCCACCAAAACAAGCACTAGGTGGCTTTCTTTCCTAGAGGTTCAGTCCTGTGAAACAGGCAGGTGGCAGAACATACTACATTGTCACATGGCCAGAAAGGTATGGTTCCTTAGCCTTGAAGGATGAAACCAAATGATATCATCTACTAAACTGTAATGTTCACCCATGACCAATCTGCTGGTTGGCAAGTACCAAGTCTCCACAACCCACACTAGGTCTTGAAGCCAGAGATAACATAGATCTTTTTGATTGCCCAAAGAGCTAACATTTGTAGATGCCTGCATATCAGTGTGTTTAGCATGGCAGTGCCTATGCCATCATCTTTACTCTCTTGAGATTAGAGTCAGGCCAACAGATTCATCGCCATCAAGTCATTTCTCTGGGGCTATGCTATCAGTAGGAGCCCAGGACTGAAACCTTCACCTTCCTAATTCTTCACAAACTTGCTACCAGTCACAGAGCCATAGCTGCTAAAGAATAAAAAAAACTTATTAAGACACATATGGGTGAGTGGTGGCACACGCCTTTAATCCCAGCATTCAGGGGGCAGAGGCAAGCAGATCTCTGTGGGTTGGAGACCAGTCTGGTCTAAAGAGCGAGTAGCAGGACAGCTAAGGCTATACAGTGAAACCCTGGCTTGAAACTCTGCACCCCCACCAAAACAGACTCACATGGGGAAAGCAGAAAAAGTGTTTCTGGTTCAGAGTTTAAGCGAGCCCAGGAAAAGTGGGTTAGCTCTGCCAGGGGATGTGTGGGCATCCTCTCATGTAAACAGACACACAGGATGAAGACAAAGCCAGCAAGGAAGAATGCTGAAGGGTCCATCATGCCCTAGGCTTATCATGGAGACTCTCCAGGGATTTATCTGCACTGGAGGCAAGCCTGCAAATCTTACTTTTATTCTCCAATAGCAGCTTCTGGAAAGCTGATGGGGAGCCATGGTGTAACCATGCCCAAGGGACTGCACTGGGGCAGCCCTGGGACTTAGGGCACGGGAGACCTCATAGCCCTTGGGTAGAGCTAGGGAGCCAAATGACTTCTAAGTACAGAATTTGAGGCCATTCTTTGAACATTTAATAGAGAAATGTCTGACAGATTCTGGACCAAAGCAAGCTGTAAAATGAAATGAGACTCTTAATCGGAAAGAACTCTGCTGGTTCTTCCTCATACCACATTAAGATAACTGCCTCCAGGTCCAGGTTCTTTCCTCTGGAGCAAGTATCAGACCAACCTTTTCCTTCCCACAGCAGCGCTTCAGGCATCGGAAGACAGCCTTCCTCACATGTTTCTCTCCAAACTTAATCTCAGTTTCTTCAGCTTTCATTCAAATACCATGGACCACATGGCACTGGCTACTTCCTCCAGGGCCCTTCCAGTTCTTTTAAGAACGTGCTAGACAGCTGCATCTAGAATGAATAGATTACTCATACACAGCTCAACAAGGTGTGGCGGAGTGGCTTGGAGTTCAGTGGCACCATTGGCTCTTGACTTGCACACTGAACTTTGAGCAAGTCTGTGACTTTATCGTCGACACAAAGGCTCAACTTCAGGTGACCAAGTCTGTGAGGCCACTGACTACTTTGGCAGCCTCTATGCTGTGCTCCATCAGATAAACCCCAGAACTTTTTTTATGAGCTCTTGGACTCTTTCTTTAAAGTGAAAAGCTAATGAGGAATAAATAGGAATTTATTTTGGAGGTAAAAACGCAACTCTGTGTTCTCAAACATGGCTGAAATAGCCTCCGTTTACCAGTGTGCTCCACCACAGAGGGTTGCTCCATGGCTATGCTACAGTGGGATGGGAAAGAAAGAAGGGGAGAAGAAAAACAATCAAATTTTGGTGAGAAAATTCTAAGAAAAGAAACCACTACTCCTTTATTCTTTTCTTAGTATGGGTTTGGTTTTGAGAGGTCTCTGCCACTGTGGGCTCCACATAGATCTTCAAGAAGCAATTATTGGTGGGAGAAGTTAATGCTTCTCTATGGCAAACTCACCACCGAAAGAGCATTTTATTCGGTAGTTGTTTATTGAGAGCCCGGGATTGGGCCTGTGAACTCTGACCTCACCCCATACTCCCTCCTCTCTGTCTGGGACATTTGCCCCTGTGGGGTATCCTAATAATTTTGCTCATGTCTCTAATGCTAGTCCCACTGATCACATGAAGCAGAGCCAATAGTACGAAGGTTAGCAATAGTAAGCAGCGGGGTAAAGGTCACCCTGAATAGAAGCAGATACGGGTTTTTGGAACAAGTATTCGTGAAGAACTTACTAAGTGTAAAGACTATTACATATTAATGGAAGGAAAGAGCAATACCACCTTGAATAACTTACAAGCAAGGGAGAAAGTTGCAAATGCAAACATTCTGCTATTTTAACAACAACAGACCTATCGCTGATAGCAATGTGCTTTGGGGACTTTAGAGGAAATCTCACCAGGACTGGTATGGGATGCCTTTGTGAGAGATGAAACTGGGCGGGGCCCTGAAGGACTGCTACTATGCATCAGATAAGCGAAAGTAAGGAGAACATTCCAGAGAAATGAGAGTGATAGGCACAAAAACTTGAAGGAACAATAATAAGAGGGTGACTTTGTAAAGTCAATGCAGTGTCTGCGAAAACCCCAGAGATAGAGGCAGGAAAGCGGACAGCCTCCAAGAACTTGCCTTCTCACCCAACCACCATCTACAGACACCGTCTGTTCTCTATTTGCAACCATGAGGTGAGGTGGCTGGCCTGGGAGAGGACCACTGTCCTCCTGTCTCCAGGCTTAATTAGCAGTGCTGATTAAGGAGCCTTTCCAGCAGAAGTCTGGTGGAAAGCAGTGAATTAGTCACATCAGAATGGAAGGAAAAGCCAAACAGGTAGACCACAGAGAGAGACAGCAAGATGCTTGGAACTGCTGCCCTGTCGCTTACACTCACAAGCATAGGGGACCAGAGGGACAGCTCCAACCAAGTGATCCGCCTGGGAGGGGCATTAGCACACCACTGAAATCCTGAGCCAGCTCAGGCTAATTGCCCTTCCTTCTGGTACTGTGATTGGCCCATAAGATAGTCACAGGCTAGACCAGTTGCTTGTGGCTCATGTTTGTCTTCCCCATGTGACAGAGATACATTCTGGCTCTCTCAATTTCTTGTGGCAAGGTTACTCGCATACGCCTCAACTCCTATTTTAGCAATGGTCTAATTTCTAAGGCCTGGTAAACTAGAAAGTCTCCGAATGAACCTGCACGGTTCTTTAGGAATCCACAGTCTGTCTCAGCAGCACACGACACTGGCCTCCGGGCTAGCCTGAGACACTGCAGTCAGTGACTGAGTGCCATGTGTTGTATCTAGGAACCAGCTGCTCAGTTTTCAGCGAAGAGTATTTATTTGCCTTGGAAACTCTTCATGTTTCATTTACCTCAACCATAAAGGCCTCGTTGAGTCCCAATGCTGACCCCACAGAAAGCTGAAAAGGCTCCTGGGGCATTTTTCAGAAGCCACCATTACACGAAATTTACAGGAGGAATGAATGAAATTAGGACATGGCTGATTGATTTGAGGCCCTATTTGAGGCCCTGGACGCCATACGAGGTGAGACGCGGCACAGAGCAGCCTCCAGGATGCCCACTTACCAGCTTGCTTTTGACCAGCTTTTCTATGGCACTGACAAGGTCAGCAGCAGTNGGGTACTTCAGTGGAAGCCTGCCGAGCTGCTAGCAGAGAGGAGGACTGTAAGACATTGGACAGCAAAGAAAAAGCAGATTAGCCAGAAAAGAGGAACAGCAGTTAGGAAGCAAAGCAGACAGTCCAAAGCGTGAGGCAGGCTAGGAAAGTACAGCTCTGTGTTCAGAGGACAGAGACGACAGAGGGAGACAGGGTGGGGTCGGGAGGCCAGTGGGGTATAGGTAGGTCCACAGACCCCTTGTCAAAGTACTGGGCCTGGTTCTCCTTAGAGGCTGAGGGGAGGGGTCATTGACTCCTTCAGGAACCTCACAGGCAAGGGCTATGCAGACTGATACCAGGGCACGGGGAATTGCTCTGGGGAGATCAGGACTTCAGCCTTTTGTGGTAGCCCATTGCCGTTCCATGATCTGGGAGATATGGACTATTCCAGCCTCCCGTGTGTATGAAAGAGATAAAGTCCATGTTTTGCTACAGCCTTAGCTGGGGATCACCACTGTGTGTCAAGCAAGCTGGATACCTCTCCTCATCTTTTTCCTCCCTTTTCCTCCCATTTACACACCCACACTCACGCACGCACGCACTCACTCACCCAAGGCACTGGTAAAACTTTCAAAAGTAAGTACTAAAAAGAGTTGCGTCCATGCTGGGGTTCCCAGAGACTACCCTGCTTACATCAAAGGGAGCCTCAACTACAGGCCTCTCTATGTTCCTCCTGTAGACCAGTGGCAAGGCTTCGTGTAGTGGCTGTGTGTACAATGGCTGGGTATTCCTCCCACACATGGAAGAACTGTTCTTGTTTATTAGTCTGCTTGGTTTTTCCTTCTTCCATCCTCCTGAAGGGATATAATGGCTCCCTCTGCAGCCAGGAGTGTGCTTCTTGTCCAGGGCATCAGGGCAGAGGGCAGTGATGTTCCCAGGCTGGGACATGAGGAAAATGACTGTGAGTATAGAAAGAGCTGTGTCCTGGGCTTGACCAGGCTTCACTCTTCCCTGTCAGGTTGGGGAAGAGTTTCAGAAAGGCCTTTTAAGTCTTTGCTTCTAAGACTGGGGGAGTTCAAACAAATGCAATTAAAAAGACAACACTACTTTTTTTTTCCATCTTTTGGGAGAATGCAGGAAAAGTTTCTTGGTTTGGGAAACCGAGTTTCCATCTCTGATTTAGTAATCCTACTTCTGGGAACTCTTTCCAGGGTCGGATGTGAGAAGGACAGACATGGGATCCTACTCAGGGATCATCAGGGCTGTTACTCAGAGGTACAAAGACGGGAAACACCTGAGGCTGTCACACAAAGGGCCGGTCATGACAGTCACGGAGCATAAAGTCAGCGCAGTATTCTCGGCTACTGAAATTATAGTTTCACAGGTGAAAACTAAACAAAGCCGGACTAGATAAAGCATCGAACACGTCACACACATAGTGTAAGTGGGAAGCATCCATGTACGTGAACAAAGGGCTGATGACATGGAGGACAAAGCAGTCAGACATTAAATGGTTGGACTTTAAGAAGTTCCTGCCAGGGCTGGTGGGAGCATACCTGGAATCTTAACACTCAGTAGGCGGAGGCAGAAGGACTGTGGCAAGTTCAAAGCCAGCCTGGTCTACAAAATGAGTTTCAGGCCAGCCAGAGCTACATAGTGGGACTGCCTCCAAAAAACAAAACTGTTCTAATAAATCCAACTCTATTTGCTAGGAGTACTGAGACTTATCCCAATCCTGACTATTCCAACAAAAACCAAATGGACTAAACTCAAACAAGCCAGTGTGGGGACAGAGTTAATGTGTCTAAAATGGGACAGCTGCAATGTACTATGTGTGACAAAGAAAGGGACCACATAGATGCCTGGGGCAATCTGTATTCTCAGTTAAAATTTAGTCAGGAACTGCTTAACACACAGTCACCCCCAACAAACTGTTTGGGGGGACTAGGAGAGTGTTCATGACCTTTTTGTTTTATGTAGGCATGCAACCTGGGAACTCTACCCCCACCACACACACTGTAGTACTGTTCATAGGACGTTTTACAAGGTGGGGGTGTGCAGCTAGCAGGCGAGTTCTCATGAAGGTGAAGGGCAGTCCTCTTTGTCTCTGGGAATCCCTTCGGGCACAATGGCATGCTTCTGTTGTTTTATTTCCCAGTGCCCCAGAGTCAAGAGGCCTCAGAATCTAGGGTCTAAACACCTCTGTAGAAGGGGACACAACTGTGTCCTTTTAAGGGTAAGTATCACGGCAGGCCACCACAGCTTAATCCCCGGTTGTCACTCTAGCCTTCAGAGGGTCAGAGGAAGACCTTGAGTAACTACCGGTTAACAACCAAATGCAAAGCAGACAGAATCAAACTAAACCGCTGGAACACCCATAAACAGAGCCTATGAAAAGTCTGACACCTCTCTACGCTTGGCCTGTGGACTGACTCAAAGGAAGCTTTCCTAGTACAGAGCACAGGACAGAACACAGTGAGAGCCAAAAACAGCCAGGCCAGCTGCCACTACCTCTACCAAATGACACTCTGGAAGAAAACGGGAAGCACAACCCAGGGCTGGAACTCCCACATCAAGGACCAGAGTCACAAGTACAAGCCACTATATAAGAAGGCAAGCAAAACCCAATGGAGCACAAAGCATGGCTGTAAGGAAAGCAAGGAGAGACAACACAATAAAAGCTCCAGTTGGGCGTGGTAGCCCATGCCTTTACTCCCGGCATCAGGGAGACAGAGGCAATAGAGCTCTGTGAATTTGGGGCCAGCCTGATCTACATAGTGAATTTCTGGCCAGAAAAGGCTACACAGTGAGACCCTGCATCAAAAGAACAAAAAGCAAGCCCACGTTCCAGGTCAGTGCCTGGGAATCAGGGCCACAGGAATGGAGCTTCTGCTCTAGAACAAGCAGAATGACCTAACCGCCAGGGCATGTCACTGGACATGAACTTTTCCCGATGCCAGCAAACAGGGCATTTTACAAAACAAAGGGCTGTGGCAACAGGGCACGCTTCACTTTTCCATGTTAGACGACACCCTTCCACTGCCAGCATCTCTGCCCCGCATGCCAAGATGGCAGTTTTAGTGACACTGGCTCGAGCACAGGGGACTGCAATTCGACCCTAAAGCTGACCTCAGAAGACAACTAAAGCACAGGCTGTATGTCAGGTGTCACCCAATGATTGACACCTGGAGCCCTCACAGATCCCTTTGAGACAACCAGTTCCTTTTGGCGTCTGCTGCCTACAGATACATTACCATGACCCTCTATCAACAGCGTGTGTTCTTAGGCAGATTCCTACTTTAACCAGTCTTCATGTATCCCTCGACTACCCAGAACAAAGCCATGCCTCGGTAACTGTGGGAGAGGACATCTACCAACCAACAGCACCTTCGTCCCTGTGGGTTCTCTAGGGGAAGGCGCTGATGGGGAGGGCAGCACTGTTCCAGCACAGACTCAGGAAGAGAAATCTCAGCAGGGCTCCTACCATCTCATCCTGGGTGGGGTCATTGTCAAAGATCTTCATGGGCGGAGGGAGGGGCGTGTGTGACTCTTCGTCTGGTTCATCTTCGCCCCAACCCTTCTTGCTCTTCTAGAACAAAAGAACGCCATTAGGTACTGCTACATCAGTAAAAGACACCAATAGTTCAGGACTTGACATTATTAGGAAGAAATGCAAAGGGAGAAAGTTTGAAGACTAACTTTTAAACTATTTTTCCCCTCCTCTCCCATCCCCCACACTTTTTCTCCTCAAAAGTTCAGGCTGGTCTCAAACTCATGATCCTTGTGTCAGCCTGATGGGTACTGGGATTACAGGAATGTTATGTGTCACCAGGCCAGGTCTAACTTCAAATTTTTTCCAAAAGGCTATTAAACTACCATCCAAATCTCACCCGATTTTGTGTCATTTACAACTTGAGAAATGGCGGGTAGAACAAAATTATGAGAAGGGGTCTAGTTATGCATCGAGAAGACTGTCTTAGCTTCAGTTGACACTGGAATAGGTTAGTTATGCATCGAGAAGACTGTCTTAGCTTCAGTCGACACTGGAACAGGTTAGTTACACAGATAAAGCAAGCATTTTACCCTCCAAGATAAAAATGCATCCCCTATATTTTATTACAGAATCTCTGCTCTGCAAGCACTCAAGAGATTACCGAGCCTAACGTCTTGGCTAAAGCCCAGTTCTCTGTGACAAATGTGAAGTCAGAGGATCTCATTATGGCCCATTTCATCATCGCCAGTTGTCTCCAACCACGTTCCTCACTGAACTGAAACCTCTCCTGCAGTGATCTTCATGTATCCTTCAGAGCTACCCCTCTGCAACCCCTTATTTGTTTGTTTTTGTTTGAGATAAGCTCCCACTGTGCAGTCTCAGCTTGCTTAGAACTTAACACGTGGAACAAGCTGGCCTCGAATTCAGAGCCCATCTGCCTCTGGCTCCCAAGGGCTGGAACTAAAGGAGTGTCTCACCACACCCAGCATCTGCAACACCCTTGACCTGTGGCATTGCTCACACAATGCTTGACTGCAGCTCAGCCGCTGGTTTGATGAGTGACATAGTCTCAAGCCTTGCATTTTTACTCTGTATCTGGCCAGGTTTGATGCCACCCTCAGTAGAGGCAGGGGATCAACTGCCTCTTCTCTGGCTAGCGCCCTATCTCGGAATCTGGCAATCTTTGTTTCTGTCTACTTGATTGTCTCAGTGCTTATCAGTCTCGGGATGGGGCACAAATCAAAGTAATCAAGTCTCAAGAATGGAAAGTTCAAGATGACACAGTACTAGAGACGGCAGGCCTGCTTAATTACATGAGTGTATGGGAAGCATATCATGGCAGAAGAGAGACGGCCCTGGTAGGTACCTCGTCAGCACTGTCTCCCTGAGGGGTCGTCTCATCCCCAGGCTTGGGTGATCCCAGGTCGAAGCTCTTCCGCCCATCGCGTACTTTCTTCTGCTTTTTGATGTTTCCATCTGCTTTCCCACTGTTGAGCCGACGCACAGGGCTGGTTAGCCATTTTTTAAGGGTGTTGGTGGAGCGCTTGGGACCAGGCGAACTGTGGATGGAGTTCAGGGAGTGTTGAGACTGAAGGTTGGCCACCGATTCGGACTTGCCTCCATTTTCCCCAGAGGAATGAGAGTAAGAATCTGAGGAGAAAGGGCAGACAGAAGCATCCTGTCAGAAATGGTTAAAACAGGTGTTTGAACCGCTGGCTACGGAAGGTAGGTCCTAAGGCAGAAAGTCAAGGCTGGCTGTGGACCAGGCCAGGGACAGCAGTAACATTTGACACTGACACAAATGTTCACATATGAGATGCTGGTCCAAATTTTAATGGAAACAGGAACATCTGGGAGACAAAGGCTCCTGCTTCCATGAAAGTTATATTCTGGTGAAAATACAACAGACCACGAGAACAACAAAATCAGGAAAATGTAAAGTATGATAGGTGATGAGAAGCACTTTACCAAGAAAAATAATAAGATTGGGAAATGCAATGGGGAGTAGAGGGCACAAATTAATGCTCAGGTAGTCTTGTGACTTGGTGTCTGAATGTGGTCCTAACGGCCGTGAGAGACATGCCATGCGGCCATTTGACAAAGGGCCACTCAAGCAAGGGGAAGATGAGCAAATGCAGATGTTCCAAGGTAGTATGTGGGGTAGGCTAGGGATGCTATCAGCGCAGAGAGAAGGGGAACAGTGTTAGAATGAAGGTAAGTGAAGCAAACGGGAGGGACCACCAGGACCTGGGGTCTGATTTTATTATTATTATTATTAACATAACACATATGCCTTTGGTTTTTACTTGCAGGGAAAATTCTTAGAAGATAGATACCATCTATCATATATACTAAAATGTTATTCTTATTTTAACTGAGGACAGTGGACTCAGACTGTCTAAGAGGTCACCATATTCCTTTCACCTGAGAAACGCTGGTACCTTGGAGGATGGCACCAGTGGCTATCAGAAGAGATCAGATTCTGGATTTTTTTGTTTCTTTTTGTTTTGTTTTGTTTTGTTTTGTTTTTTTCAAGACAGGGTTTCCCAGTAGCTATGGAGTCAGTCCTGAAACTCGCTCTGTAGACCAGGCGGGCCTTGAACTCACAGAGACCTGCCTGTCTCTGCCTCTCGAGTGCGCCACTGCAGCCCAGTACTGTATATGTTTTGACAATAGGACAGGCAGAGCTTTCTGACAGATTGTGCATGACATATGAACAAGAAGAGTCAGGATAACTTGGTTTTTGCCCAGAACAACTATTAGGATGATAGTTGTTCATTATCGTTTCTGAGGTGGGGCAGAGTGTGGGAAGAGTGGCTTTGAGGGTAGACAGAAAGGAGGTCCGTTGTGGCCCTCTGAGATCCTTTTAGACAGATACTAACAGACAAGCTGACGCTGCTGGACTTCAAGTCTGGAGCTCAGGGCCGAAAGTGCTGGTAGCCAGAGATGACTGAGGGCTGTCCGTGAAGAGATGGCGCTGGAAGCCATGAGTGAAAATGCCAAGGGACATGAGCATTGGGAAGGGAGAAGCCTGGAGACTCAGCAAGAAGCAGTGGGATGAGGAGACGGGAAATGTCAGAGAGGCCAGGGGGATTGAGAGTAGTCGTTGGCCTGGGGCTGCGTGAGGGAAGCTTCTGTATGGAGGAAGGAGATTCAGCTGTGTCAAACACTCCTTGACAGGCCAAGGGTACTGACCAGAGTTAAGACTTAAACTTAGTTACACCGACGTCACTGGTGACTTTGGAAAAAAGCAGCTGTGTGATGGAGGGGGCCAGGCTGATTACACAGAGTGGCGAAGAACGGAGAAAGGGAGAGAGGAAGGCAGCAGAGTGCAGAGAATTTTTGTTTTGTTTTAAAGGGACAATGATTGGAGATCAAGAGAGTTTGTTTTGTTTTGTTAAATAGGAGAAATCAGCATATTGTCTGTAAGCTGCTAGGCCATTTGTTGACTATCTCACTGCTTTAATGAACTTGCAATAGCCTAAGCATTTTACATGGGCCATCTTATTCTGTTCTTTGACAACATCATGAGCTCATGGGGGTGTGTGTGGGGTTAGTCTTATTATCTTCATTTTACAGAAGAGGAAACTGCCCATTTAGAGACATCGATCAATTTGCCCAAGGATGTACAACTCCCAGGGACAGGGTAAGAACTGTATGCCATTCAGCCAGATGGAGCAATAAACTATGCTACTGGTCCTTCATTCATTTCCATGCCCAGTACATCAGTTTCCACCAACTACAGGCACAGCAAACCCAGGGAAGCCATGCTATTGGAGTGAGACAGAGAAAGCACAGCACAAGGGAAGCATGTAAGACAATCCCCATTTAATTCCTCCAGTTACTGACATCTAAATACCTACTAATCTCTGAAGAAACCACCATTAGTTGTACAGAGTTCAGCCTATAAAATCTCTTGACTAATTCAAGGACATGATTTTAAAGTCTGCTTCAGGTATTGTTATAGCTCCTTCTGCTCAGTGATGCTCATTTTTTTTTGTTTGTTTGTTGCCTGTTTTTTTTTAAGACAGGGTTTCTCTGTGTAACAGTCCTGGCTGTCCTGGAAGTCACTCTGTAGATCAGGCTGGCCTCAAACTCACAGAGATCCACCTGCCTCTACCTCCTAGGTACTGGGATTAAAGGCGTGTGCTACCACCACACAGCCAGTAATGCTGTTTTTTTGTTATATTGGCATTGGAAAACAGGGTTTGTAGACCTCTAGATGTTGCCCAGCGACATCAGCATATTGGTACTCAAGTCAAGTACCAAGCAAGCATTATTAACCAGTAACAATGTCACAGAGAAGGAGGTAGACAGCGAGTTCTAAAAATAGAAGACACAGGCTGCATTTTCATTGGCCTCTTGTCTAGCTACACACACGCTCACATGCACAACAGCAGAGAGACTTGGGGAGAGAGAGAAAAAGAACAGACCAGCAAGGCAGAGCATGAAAGACAAAGATATTTTCGCAAAGCAGTGGGTGATTAATTGCCAGCAGGATGGTATGGCCAGACTTGCCTGATAAGTGAGCAGAGTTCAGAGAAGGGTCATATCTGTGTAGGAGGGACTGGCCTGAAGAGGCTTAAGGGAAGAGATGTTTGGAAGGGAGTGTTCCCAAAAGGTAGGATAACAAGAGTAAAAGCACAGTCGGGGAAATGGAAAATAAATTAGCCAGGCTAAGGTAGGTCCTTGGTAGGGAATAAGATCAGTGGGGGAGAAACTGCAGGTGGTAGAAAACACTTGTGAAGATATTAGATGATGAATATGAATGTTACTATGAGATTCTGGTGGGAAATGACATGACAAAAAATAGGTAGTTTTGTTTTTCAAATTAATCTGGCAACTCTATACCACTATCTTGGGAAGAAGGGTTTGGAATCCAGATGGTCCTATGAGGCCCATGTGCCCAGGCTAGGGAATATGATACTGTCAGTGTCTGGGAGACAAGTTAAAGGTAAGTGTGTCATGAGTGCTCATCACTGGGGTCCTGAGACAGCTGATCTCCATCCCAGACACATGGCTGCCAGTTTGTATACTGGTATTTAAACCAAGAAAATGGCTGGGTATTTAAACAGTGTTCTTGTGGCTTTTCATGCCTACTCAGAGACTCATGATTTCCTGTGTGACTCTGCTTCAGACCTGGACAAGCCATCTCATCTGGCCTTGGAAACCCTCAAGCTTAGATGAAGCCAATAGGGCAGAAAAGAAAATCCTAAAACGAAGTTAGCAAATGCATCTGCCAACAGAGAGCTGCTCCCAGCATCTCCCATGGCCCAAGATCCTGAGCTCCAGGCTGGGGCTTGCTGAGCCTTGGCCCTGCCGGGGCCTTTCTTGGGGACTATTAGGGATTTGTGCGTATTTTGGAAAGCAATAGCAGAAGCACAAACGCAGAGTTCCTAAAATTCCATGGTACAAAGGAGAACCTAGGGGGCTGCTCTGCTCGGGGTAGTGGGGGACATCTGAGGATTCACTGGTACCTCTTTAAGGACAATGGTGTAATCTTATCTCAGAAAATTCCTCCCTGGCTGTGGTCTGGTGTGTGTTGACATTATTTCTCAAGTGTTTGGGATGGGTGATAAGCATCTGCAGTAGCACTGATAGAAGCAGGGCCTCTCTGCAGAGAAGTGGCAGACTCTCCTCATTCACCAGGCCCCAGGGATGCAAAGGACTCCAAGTTTTCAGAACCTAGATTTATAGCATGTGCCGTGTCAGCAAAGTGAGAGGCTCAACCACAGCCACTTCTCTTTAGTTACCAAGCAAAGCAGACCACGTTCCAGGATAAATCATGGCCTGCCTTTGACATTCACAAACGTATATTAGGAATGGCCATTCCTCTTCCCCTGCTGCTGTTGATTTCTGCTTTTTATGCTTTTTGTATAAAGTAATGACAAGAGTAAAGAAAATGAAAGATCCAGAATATTCTCAGTGTTGTTTCAAGTTGGTTCTAGATAAACAGCAGGAGTCATTTAGTGGTTGGTGGTCTAAGCAATGGGAATCCCAGTCGGAAGCAATTTTTGATTCATCATCCTAGCCACTGCCCTATCATAAGACAGAGCCATTTTCAAATCACTTTGGGAAGAAGGAGATGGAGTGAAGGGGAGATAGCCCTGGCTGTCCTGGAACTCACACTGTAGACCAGGCTGGCCTCAAACTCACAGAGATCCGCTTGCCTCTGCATCCAGAGTGCTGGGATTAAAGATGTGCACCACCTTGCTTGGCATAAATCACTTTAAATGTCTGGGTAGAAAGAATGTGTATTCATTTGGACAATGAAAAACTTGCAATCTAACGGTCTCTCTTCATGGTTACATGCCCACACCATCTTTGTAAATTCGCTGTGATTAGCGAAATGAATTCCCGAGGCTGATTCGCTACAACAACAACGCTATTTCTCACCCAATCATCATAGCTGAGGTAGGTACCATGCATTAGGAATCCCACACTGGGAAATTATAGTGGCATATTATTTGTATTTTAATATAAATCTTGCCTGAAGACCAGAGGCAAAGCTAAGGCCACTATAGGTCAGGTCATGGTGACACACACCTTTAATCCCAGGATTTGGGAGACAGAGGCAGATGGATCTCTGTGAGTTTAAGGCTACTCTGGGCTACACAAGATCAACACAGAAACAGATCCAGCTAGGTGGTGGCCTACCCTAGGGCTGGGAGTCACATGTCTTTAATCCTAGCATTAGAGGGAATATAAAATGGGAGGAGAGGTTCAGTCTGCTTAGTCTGTAGTCACCCAGCCTTAGTAGAGGCTTCTCTAGTGGCTTGGCTGCTTTGTTTTTCCAGTTTTCGGGTTGAACCCCAATTTCTGTCTCTGGGTTTTTATTATTCATGCTACAGGAAATAGAAAATGAAGAGTGCTTCAGCAAACCAAGGATTGCAGTCAGTGGCAGAAGCAAAATGCAAACCCGGCCTTTGCATTGGCAGCCCGTACATTTAATCTTATTTCTCTACATGTTCATCCCACGTATTCCTTTAGTCTTTATGATCATGGTTTAAGGGTCTATCCAATGGCTAGTCTATTCAGCATTTTAATATAAACTTATTTATATTTTAATATAAATGTATAAATGATAACATTTCAGTGTTGAAAACTATCTTCAAAAACCGGGTCAAGCGACAAAGCCACTGTCACACACTAGGAACAAAACTGGGACCAGAACCCAGGCATTCCCTTGACCGCTTGGGGCCCTGGATCAATGCATGCTCTTTACTCCTAGATTTGGGGCTGACCTGGGGACTGGAGTCAAGAGTGAGAAGACAAATGGAACTGTGGACACTGTAGTAAATGAGACTCCCTGATCTGCTCTCTGCAACCTGTTTGCAAGATTAAAAACAACTCATTTCCCAAGGCAAATTTTACTATTTTTTAAAAGAGAAAAACACAAAAAAGACATATCATCTAGTTATTTTAAATGTACACATTTGTCACGTTTGCTCCAGCTATTTTTTAAAAAACGAAATTAGCTGAAGACGTCTATTTATTTTTGCAATGTTACACCCTTCTTCTTCATCCCAGAGTAAAGTCAACTCTGATGTTGGTATGCCTTATTCACGTCCACGCCGTTTGTATATGCAAACATGGTCTTGTTTGTGTTTTATATAGTCATAATATAGACGTTATTTTGCAACTTGCAAATCTCCCAGCTCAGCAATGAGGCTTTAACATGGGTCATTTCCTAGAGATGACAAGTACCTCCTTCTCTGTGTGAGCCTCAGAACAGGAGCTTCTGACAGACTCTGCATAGGGCAGGTGAACAACCAGAGTTCAGGGGCTCAGCTGTTTAATTATTTAGATTAAGCCTGCCCGTTGTGCTGTCAGCGTCCCCCTGGGCTCAGGGCTCTGTCATTCCATGTGGGTTTAGTCACCGTGCAGCATGAATCCAGCAGCTCTGAAGCTAGTTTGTCTGCTCCCCTGAAGATGAAATCTGGGGAAAGCCAGGACAGCTTGCTCACTGCAGGCATCCATCCTTAGTCCTGTCTAGGCAAACGCTGTCTTTTTCTACATTAAACAAGCCAGAAGGTATTGAAAAGCAGAATATGGGAGAAACCTGCTGCATCTAATACAGCTCATTTTAAAATTCAGCCTCCCTTGATGCAGTTCCTATTCAGACTTCTTTTATGCTACAGCTGAAGAAACGTTCTGCCTTCACTGGCCCGCTGTGAAGGCTGTAGGTTCCTGAAGGCAGCTCTACTGTGCTAGGCACCGCAGTGCACTCACGCCAGATCACAAGGGTCTCAGGGCTGTAGTCACAAGACTGCCAGCCTGGATTTTCCAAGCACGAAACATTAATGTAGCCTTGTTTCAGTTTACCTCCATGGCGGGGAAAGGACTACATCTCCACAGGAGAAAACAGCTCTACTAGTTGTGAGTTTAGCATCCACAAGGACCAGAACAATGTATTGATAGGTTTCAGCTGAAACCCAGGGAACACATAGGAGGAAAACACAAACTTCGATTCTCTATTCCCAACACAGGTCTCACACTATACACACGTGCTTTTTTCTTACACATCAAGCCAGTAATTGGTCCTGCAGTGGAACCAGTTAGACGTCCCTAATTCAAGTCAACCCTGGCACTGTCAGCCTTAGAGAAGGCATTAGATCCCATAATTTGGTGGCTCTGTCCCCGTTTCTGCTCTGCATTGCCACCTGAGAGGCCAATCACAAGCCCCAGGTCATTTTTACCTATGCTCCTATTGACGGGCCACAAACTGAGATTCCCACAGCCTCTTTTTGGGCTTGATTAATTTTTTGCATTGACTCTCAGAACTCAGGGAAACAATGCTTTCTGATTTATTATAAAAGATCAATCGAGAGACACAAACAATAGTTTCTAGGGCACTAAAGGAGGCTCTTCCATCCCTCTTTAGATGTACTATCTCTCGGGCACCCACCTGTATCACACTACCCAAAGGTTCTCTGAACTCCATTCTCTTAGGGAGTTTTTAGGGACGCTTCAATCTATAGACATGGTCGACTAAATTGCCAAACAACATAACCTTTAGCCCCCTCTTCACCCCAAAAGTTGTGGAGTGAGGCTGATAATCCCAACTGTGTAATTCTGCCATGGTAGTTGGGTGACCTGAGTCCACTGGGAAGGGCTAAGAATCATCACTTTGGAGATTCCTATGATTTGAGAAGTTGTATACTGGGAAACAGATAATAATGTCAAATGTGTATCAGGGTCCGTGTATGTGTAAGGTGACTTCTGGAAAATTTCCTAGGCTGTTCTGAACGGTACCTCTCAGGATTGGAAAACTCATTTTCAATCCATTCTTCTGCATCCAATCACGCCAACAGCATGTTTCCATATAATGTGTAATAATGTATCAGGAAACTGATAAGAAAACACAAGATCTAGTTGTTGTTTTAGACAGGGTCTGTGTAGTTTTGGCGGGTCTGGAATTCACTATGTACACCAAGTTGGCCTCTAACTTACAGAGCTCTGCCTGCCTCTGCCTCACAAGTGACTGGACTTAAATACGTACATACACTGCCGCACATGGCTAGCAGCTCAATATAAACCTTTACATATCTGATTTAGATCAGCAGTTCTCAACCTGTGGGTTTTGATTCCTCGCGGGGGGGGGGTGTCAAACAATTCCTTCACAGCAGTCACCTAAGACCATTGGAAAACATAGAGACTTACATTATAATTCATAACAGTAGCAAAATTACAGTCATTAAGCGGCAAAGAAAATGATTTTACTATTTGGGGGTCACTCCAACATGAAGAACTGTATTAAAGGGTAGAAGCATCAGGAAGGTTGAGAACCACTGCTCTAGATGGTCGTTAGGTCTGTAAGTGGCTCCCCGGTATTTATCATAAGACTGTATGGGAAACTTTGACTCTGATGGTTAAAATAGAAAACCCCAAAGATTCCTAACATTGTGACATGTTCACAGAAAGGTCCTTTACCCTCCTGCCTCCAAAAATACAGAGAGAGTTATAAATCCAACCTATTGCTCTCCACGCCTTTAGTTATGTCAATCTATTTGCCTGAAAAAGTTATGTGCACAGACGTTCCTGCCTTCTCTATCTTTCTAGGAGTAACTTAGTATTTTTCATACTGGAATGAACATGTAGGAGGCTATAAGATGAGTAGAGCAAGAGTAAAAATTCTCTGGATGATAAATGCATATATATGTTTGTAAGTATATGCAACACAGACCTATAGTCAGTATGAATATGTCCTACGTGGCCTAGGATAACCAGCTGGACAGGTCTTTTAGGGGAATGTTCATCAAAGCCAAACCCCTAGTTATATATTCAGCAGAGGGCCTGCTGCTGTGTACCACCAGCTCTTGGTGTGGCTGGCTTCCCGGCAAACCATCTGCTTGGCATCATGATGCCTAGGCTGCTCAGTGCTGGAGAATGAAGCAAGCTGCTCCAGAGCCAGCAGTGGGGACTGAAGCCAAGGGGGAAACCTGGCTGAGCCGTGGGCACTTGCTGCCACTGCAGTTTAGCCTGAACTGGGCAAGCTCACCGTGGCACAGGATATCGCACTCCCCTTAGTCATTCTCAAGTCTCAAACACACAAGGTAAGCCCCTGCCCCTGCTGACTGCACTAAAGCCCTTGTGCTAGCTTCAAAAGTTCCTTTCCAGTGAGTCCTCTACCAGCCCACTTCTCTTTACCGAGACTTGGCATCTTTATAAATGTTGTATATTTAAATTCCTATTCCTTTAAGGTTGGTGTCTGATTTTTTTCACATTGAAGTACAAAATCACAGGCTACTCTGAACCCTGAATCCTTGGTCTTGGGTTCTGTCTTAGTTCACTTTCACGTAGTGACCCCTTCCTTTGTCCCTTGCTGCTATTCCAGCACAGAATGCAGATATGAGCCACAGAGCTGATTCTGAATGCAGTGGCACCTACACAGACCAGACATCCTTCTACCTCCCCAGCCCTTTGGAACGTCAGTTCTTCACAGGACAGTCTCTGCCGGCAGTCTTCATAGAAGACTCCATCTCCATGGGGGTCTCCTTAATTCTGTCCTAACTCAGTCCTGATTCCCCACAGCTCCTGCTGACTGTCCACCCATCACTTTACCCTTCATCCCATGCTTTAGCTCCTTCCAAGCTGCCACAGAAGCAGATGTTCACTGAGAAAGTTCCCAACCGCTTATCTTTAGGGTTTCCTTGGCCCCAGTTACCCTTCCATCATTTCTGAGATGGAAATGGAGAAAAGGAAAGTCCTCAGGGGTCCTGAATGCATCTTCCCAGATAAGCATGTCCTAAAGTTTGAGGCTCCACTGACAGGTTCATGCTGCTATATGGATTCCTTCTTATTGTGACACCATGTCGCTGGCTTTGTAAGCTGAGGTCTGTCTCCACTGACCAGTGGTAGATTTTGAAGCTTGATCCATCGCATCAGGTAGAAGCCTGTGAAAACCGTTACCCAAAGGCAAATATTCTAGACATTGCTTCAACCTCCGCACCCATCTCATTCTCCTGGATCTGGCCACACACTCTGAAAAGGGAACGTGCGCTCCTTCCAGGCTGCACTGACGTCTCAAGAACTGTTCAAATGAGCCAATAAATGAACGTGGTGTAATGTTACTCATTCTGAACCAACAAAGGATGTACTGTATTTGCATTAAAAACCAAAACACAGAGCTTTTCTTGTTTTTTAAAAAAATGAGTTTTCCACATCAGGTTATCAACCTGTGGGCAGCAACCCCTTGGCTCACGTATCAGATATTCACATTATGATTCATAACAGTAGCAAAATTAGGGACTGGAGAGATGGTTCAGCAGTTAAGAGCACTGGCTACTTTTCCAGAGGGCCAGAGTTCAATTCCCAGCACCCACATGGCAGCTCACAACTAACTGTCTGTAACTACAGTTCCAGGGAATCTGACACCCTCACACAGACATACATGCAGGTAGAACACCAGTGAACATAAAACAAAATTTTAAAAATCTATTTAAAAAAAGAAGCAAAATTAGTTATGAAGTAGCAACTAAACAATTTTATGGCTGGGGTCACCACAACATGAGGAACTGTATTAGGGGTCACAGCATTAGGAAGGTTGAGAAGCACTGCTCTATGCGATATCATCTAGCATTCCCTAGATTGATATGAGGAAAGTCTTTGATAACAAAGACTGTGAAGGATGCAGAAGACAATGGAAGGCTCCTAAAGAAACAGGAGCGGGGGCTGTCAATGCTGCACACCTATAACCCAGCTCTCAGGAGGCTGTGGCAGGATTGGGAATGCCAGACTAGCTTAGGTTAAACAGCAAGACTTTTATTTTAAAAATTTGTACAGGGGCTGGAGAGATGGCTCAGTGGTTAAGAGCACTGGCTGCTCTTCCAGAG
>LOEQ01001357.1:166236-177429 GCA_001685075.1 Bramus lutescens
GTGTGTGTGTGTGTGTGTGTGTGTGTGTACAAAACAGTGTAATTAGGGAGTGAAAGATCTACGTCTCCAGCCTAGAGAAATGACTCTTTTCAGCTAGGAACCTTCTTAATTAAGTCCCTGGTAGCCTGAGTATTGACTGGGTACCTTTCCTGGACTTTACATGGTAGCAAAGTTGGGACTTGCTTTCAACTCCCTGATAGAAAGAGCATGCAGCCCAGTCATAGGAGCCTTGGGTACCAGGAGCTCAGATGCAGTTGCTAGGTCTCCCATATGCCATATAAAGCATCTGCCATCAAGCTACATCTCCAGATTATTTCCCTATTAGAATCTTACTCCATAAGTTTTGTGCACTGGATGGCTAGCTTACTTTCTTTCTGATTTATATGAATTCTATGTATTCTAGATATTAATCTCTTATCTATTATGTAGGTTATAAACATTTTTTCTAGCTTGCCATTAGTAACTTCCTTTATATAGTTTCTATCTTGTGTGTTTGGGGTTCATCAGGGATTTCTTACGTATGATTAGGTTTGGAAGTCTCATTTACCTTCCTTGAAATGCTAGGAAATTTTCTCTTTTTTTTTGGTTTTTCGAGACAGGGTTTTTCTGTGGCTTTAGAGCCTGTCTTGGAACTAGCTCTTGTAGACCAGGCTGGCTTCAAACTCACAGAGATCTGCCTGCCTCTGCCTCCTGAGTACTGGGATTAAAGGCATGTGCCACCACCGCCCAGCTTGGAAAAATATTTCCTAGTAGGAACATCAAAGAACTTTTAAGCTGCATCTTTTATAGACCAAATTTTTAAGAGACAAGACCACGGAACAGGTTAGGAAGAAGCCACATATCCCACTGCATGTTCTCCTAGCTCAGTGATGGCGCCATGCTGCGCGAGCACCGGAACTAGGATAGTGGAAGAAGAGACCTTGGGCTCTGGGTTGTAAGCAGTTCTCATGCTCCATAGGGCACCAATGAGGACCCTCATCAAAGACAAAAGACATTCCAGTCTATCATTTGTGGTTAAAGTCTAAGGACCCAGGAATGTCCTAAAGAAGAGCAGCATATTAGCCGCCTTGTGCAAAAACTCCAACCAATGAGATTTTGTTTCCCTTGTATGTTTTCTACAGCTGTTTAAGTTTCATTACATTCAGGTTCTGTAATAGATGCTGAACATCTGCAAGAGTTGGCAGGGGCCTGAGGTAGGCTTTCTGGTAAGGTTCTGGGAGAACTAGAAACAGTGGCAAGGATACACTGTGCATATGCACTTGTGCAGGTGTGTGTGCATGTGTGCTGAGGGCTAAGGAGAATGCACTTGTACAGAAAGGAAGGGGTGGGACTAGACGCAGATCCAACTGCTGTGGCCTACTTTACTCTCAAGTGTTCTACCAGATTCCATCATGGGTGAATAACAGGGGTGTAGAAAGGCCCTTGGGGGCTGGAGAAGTGGCTCAGTGGTTAAGAGCACTTGCTGCTTTTGCAGAAGATCTGTGTTAGTTCAACTCCCAGGACCTACACCAGGCAGCTCACAGCCACCTTGGGACTCCAGATCCAAGCTATGCACACTCTGGCCTCATCATGTACACGTGTGCACCAGACACTCACACAGACACACAAACACAAGGACACAAGCACACACAGAGATACAAAAAATAAATCAAAAAAAATTTTTTTTAGGTCATTGGGTATGGATGGAGGTTCTAACAAATACATGGCACTTAAAATAACCCAGAGTACCAAAACTCAGTAATAAGGAGTAAGATATGGCATGGTAACTTAAGTCACTGTAGCCCAGAGTGGCGTGGGGTGGCACTGAAGGAACTGGGGGCACTGTCCTGCACAATTTCCTCAGTATAGTGGCTATAGAAATGGTACACAAATGGAAGGGCACGGTTGGTCGTTCAGGACCAGGACAGGGAGGGGCTGTACTTGTGATGTGCAGCTCTCAGGCCTGTGACATAGTCCAGCACACAGAGCAGGACAGGGCCTGGAGATCGCCTGAAGTGTGGGAATCTGTCCTCCTTTTAAGAGATCATCACACTCTTACCCACTTAAGCTTTTATTGCATCATTTCTTTCTAGTTATAAAAGTAATTTTTATTGCAGGAATTTTGGAAAATCAGAAAAGTTTAATGAAGCATATAAAAAAGCACTCAGGAATGGGGGATGCTCAGGGCACAAGGCATTTGTCATCCGAGCAGGAGGACCTGACTTGGGATCCCCAGAATCCACAGAACTGTTCGGGACATAGGTGGTGAACACAAACAAGGGCCTGTCTCAAACATGGTGGAAGGTGAGGATGGACGCTTGAGATTGTTCTCTGACCTCCATACACACTGCAGCACACACCCAAACACACACAGGTACTCACACACACAAATGCACACACGCACAGGCATAGGCATAGGCACACATATACCCTGGTTAAAAAACAAAACCATTGACTTGGAATATCTGGTCAAATTCCTTCTCATTTCTTTTTCCTTTTCTTTTTTCTTTTTTTTGAGACATGAGATAGGGTTTTTTCTGTGTAGCTCGGACTGTCCTGGAACTCACTCTGTAGACCAGGCTAGCCTGGAACTCAGAGATCTACCTGCCTCTCTGCCTCCTGAGTGCTAGGATTAAAGGCATGACTACCTTTATTCAGCCATTCTCATTTCTTTTTTTTTTGTTTTGTTTTGTTTTTTTGTTTTTTTGAGACAGGGTTTCGCTGTAGTTTTAGAGCCTGTCCTGGAACTAGCTCTAGTAGAGCAGGCTGACCTCAAACTCACAGAGATCCGCCTGCTTCTGCCTCCCGAGTGCTGGGATTAAAGGCGTGTGCCACCACCACCCGGCTTCATTCTCATTTTTTTAAGTGTTAATAGACTACCTTAATAAACTGCCTTTTAAAGTCTTGCTACTTCATAATGTTCATATATCTACTTCTAGGGAGTTATATTTTGTTAATTTAAATTGTAGTAAGATATATACATACCTCAAAATCATCATCTTAACCAGTCTTCTGCCTTCTTTTGTTTTTGTTTCTTGTTTTTTAACACAGGGTTTCACTGTGTAGCCCTGGCTGTCCTGGAACTTGAACTCAACCTGTCTTGAACCAAGCTGGCCTCGAATTAAAAAATTCCCCAGGCTCTACCTTTTGAGTGCTACAATAAAAGGTGTGGGCCGCCACCACCACCACCTGGCATTCTAATCAGTCTTAAAACAGTGCACAATTCAGTGGTGTTAAAAATTCTTCTCAATGTCTTGCAATGGCTGCTATCTCTGCTCGTGTATGCTGCCCTGTGCTGAGGACAAACACTATGCAGGTGCGCTTAGCACCCCAGTGCCATTCTTGCCTCGCACTGGAAATGCTCCCTGTATACAGGTGCTTGTATTTGCCCATTTTGCCACTGAGACTGACATGAAGGGGTTAAGTTCCTTATGGTGGATCACAGGGTCAGCAAGGCATGTCTGTAGGCCTTCAAAATCAATGCCTTACTTGGTTTGGGGCTCCATTCAGACCAAGGACCACAAAGGAATGAAGATATCTTAATGTACCTATTATGCCTACATAGAAAATGAATTTAAAAATACCTTGATCAAATTTTGAATTAGGAAGAGGTCTGAAATTTTTCTAACCCAACAAAATGGAAATTGCACAGTACTTGTTCACTTTATTTAATGGAATAATTCATTTTAAGAATCATAAAAAATATTTATAGGGCTTTCATGAGCTCATCTGAAGCATTCAACTCCCAGACCTATTTTCCACCATTAGGCACCTCAACTTTAAAATTGTCTATCACAAGGTTATGCAGAAGCAGCCTTTGTGGTTTGTGAACAGAAATAGTTCAACAGTGGCATCAAGAAAGGCGCCTTCCAGGGCTCGAAGGGCCAGTGACTTCCACACTCTGGAATGCACGAGTCACAGAGAAGCCTGACACACAGAAAGGCAGTCCTGGCCTTACTCACTTAGGGCTCTGAACTGGGACTTTTAGTCTGTCACCCACGTCACCCTGATTTCAAAAAGGGGGATCTCAGTCTGGAATCCAGTGCTAAGCCACACAACACAGAATCACCTGCATCCATTTCCTGTATCCCCCTGATAAAGGCGCACAGAAAGACCCTCTGAAATACAGCTATTCTTCTCCTCTTGGGCGACGTATTGTTGGGGTCAGCAGGGATGCAGATATGAACTATAGGGTAAAGTCACTTTATTTCATTTCTTTTATCTTACCAAGCTCAAAGTCAAAATGTGGTGGACTGAGGTGGAGAAATGGCTTGGTGGGAAACTGCTGGCTGCACAAGCATAAGGAACTGAGTTCAAATCCCTAAGCCCTTACAGAGCCAAGCACAATGACAAACATCTGTAATTGCAATGAGTGTGGGAGGCTCATGGGCCAGCTAGCCTGGTGTCTTAGACAAGGTGGGGACTGAGGACAGATACCTGAGGTTACCCTTTGACCTCCAAATGTCTGCCATGGCACAGGTGCACTTGCTTTTAGATATATAAAGGTGTATATATACACATACATAAACACATATCAGGTGCACAGATATATAAAAAAATAATATGCGACAGTTTTAATTTAAAGCAAAGGACCCAACACTAAGATATAAGAAAACTTTGTCTTAGGCAAAACTTCAAAGCATGAGCACAATTTTGTCTTTTTTTTTTTTTCAGTGCTGAGTATTGAACTCAGGACATGGTGCATGCTGGGCAAGGTCTCTCTTACTGCTTCACTGCTGAGCTACATCTTCAGTCACACAAATCTTTAAGATCCATGCTGGTGAGGAAAGGGAGGAGTGAGAGTCCACGTTTTTCAAAAGAAGATGTCTGCTTGCCTGCACACACAGTCGAGTACAAAGGGCTTGTCTAGCTTGCACACGGTTCTGGGTTCTGTCCCAGCACACACACACACACACACACACACACTGGCTGGGTCACACTCCTAGGGAAGAAACNCCTAGGGAAGAAACAGACTCCTAGCCGCCGGTGCTGCTGGAGAAGGCAGGTAGAGTAGGCAGGGTTCTGGGAAAGCTGTGACAGACTGACACTACCTCAAGAAACTCAATACTATTTTAAGAGATAAGTGTGGCCGTGGTTAAAGATAATCACAGTCAGATGTTGGCAAAAGTAGGCAAACATTTCTAGGCCTGTGCTATTTAGGGTCTAAAAGTGTGTGTGTGTGTGTGTGTGTGGGAGAGAGAGAGAGAGCACATTTATGTGTGTATATACACGCCAGGCAACGCTTATATTTAGAGCTTTGGTGGCACACATTTACAGATACAAAGAAAATTAATACCCTACAGAAAGACTACTTCTGGAAGTGCTACCCCATCCGAGGGCCAAAAAGCAGTCAATAGGGAGCTGCACAAAACCAAAAGAGATTTAAGGCTGGAATTCAGTTGGGCAGCAGGGTAACTGGGAGAGGGAAGAGACTACTGAGGAGAAGCAAAGACTCAACTCATTTGGCCACTAGCTCTGGGGAGAACAGTTTCGTGTCTTATAGGCTGAACCACAAAAGCCGAAGGCCGAGAGATACTGCCATCACAGACAATAAACTGCTGTCTGTCTGTCTTTGCTAAGGAAGCTCCATCCTAATCCAGGTACCACTCCCGACCCTTCAAGACCCAAACCTTTTTTCACAAGGTCTCAGTGAACAGAGGTCTGTCTTTCTGCCCTTTGAGGACGATGTAGGAGAGATGGGCTCTGTTCAGTGGCTTTTAAACTAGTACTGTTTCTCATCAGAGCCAAGCTGACATTCACTGTAGCGGGCATCTATCTGCTCTTCATAAGAGCGCTTCAGACTTCCTGGATTTGAGAACTGAAACCCTGTCTGTTCATTCTCTCCCCCAGCAGTGGGTCCTACAATAGCTCGGATATTTAACTCCCTCAACTAGAAGGATTGATTCAAGGAGGAGGAAGTGATACAAATTAGATGACCCCAAGGAAACCAGGACCTCTCCCTCCCCACGGAACGTGAAGTTCTGTAAGTGAACTTCAGAAGTATGTTGGTACATGCCTTTTATCTCAGGAGACAGAGACAGGAGGATCTCTGTGAGTGTGAGAGGGGCCTGGTCTACAAAGAGAGTCCTAGACCTGTCAGTGCTACATAGTGAAACCTTGTTTAAAAACAACAACAAAATTAACTTAATCCTAGTATATTTACATAAAGAATCAAGGTTTTGTGTGTGTGTGTGTGTGTGTGTGTATAAGAGTGAGAAATGTGGTTATTAAATACAAAAAGCTCTAGTTAGTTGGCTGCTATGGTGGAACAGAAATTAAACAGATGTAAATGGCAGTCAGATATTTACCAGCATCAAGAAGATAACTATAGTAATTAGAAGAATACATTTCAGAGGATCTTGATCATGAATACAGAGTAATAGCACACAATGAGCAAAACTGATGGCCCTTAGTAGTGGTTTGCCCCCCCGCCGCCCAAATGCTTAGAGAATAAACATAGGGCTGGAGAGATTGGCTCAGCAGGTAAACAGCCCGCCTTGCAAGCATGAAGAATGGAGCTTAGATCCCCAGAATCCTCACAAATGCCACACAAGCATGGCAGCCCATCTAATTCCAGTCTCAGAAGACAGACATGGGATCCTCAGAGCAGGCTAGTGAGACTATGGTATTGGCATGCTCTGTGTGTGATTGAGAGGTCCTGTCCTTAAAGAGAGGTCCTGGTTGAGAGCTATCCCAACCAGGATAGAGTTCGGACATCATCTTTGGACCTCCACATGAATGTGCACACACATATGCATCCATGTGTGTGAACACATAAACACATAAGCCACATATACAAACTCATGAAAAGAAGAAAAATGGAAAATTAAAAAGAAAAATAAAATCCAACCCACTGGCCTCCTGGATTTGAGAGGAGCCCTTTCTGAAGAGAAACCATCACCTCGCATTAGCCCAAGATCTACAGACCAACAATGGAGAGGCTTCTATGGCTGGAAGATTAGGCAGAAGGCCCATACCGAAAGCCTATGTCCCGCGCTCATTTCCTTGGATGCTTTGAGAAACACTCACTTGGCAACCTCTATCCCAATCAAGAGCTCCTCTGGAATTAAGGCCGTGTGAAGACAAGAAACATCTGGCAATGGGGAGAATGTTACCGCCCTCATACCAGAGTTTGCTGAGCGCATCCTATAGGCTGGGGAACCAGGAAGTATGTATATTCACCTGAATCCACACAACCACGTATGGTCTCTAAAGTTGACCAAGGAGACGGCATGCAAAATTCTGTCAGGTAACCAGACAAGTCGGCAAACTTAGGGAGGACTAAAGCCTGGGAAGAATCTCACTTTGATTCCCCTGGATTTTAAAGACTTGAACCAAAAGAAGAATTGTACATGATTAGCTCTTTTACTTAAAAAAAAAAAAAAGACAGACGAGCTCCAGGGAGCTGGCTGACCTACATTCCCTTCTCCACCAAGCCTACTTGTGACACTAGCCAGGCACTTCTCCACAAAAGTGCTGTGGTCTTTCTCCCCCTCTTAATTTCCAGTAGGATACTTTGTAAAGGATGCAGGAACTCAACACGGCTCTCCCAGCTTGTCCCAAGAACTGCTTCTTAAGCATCTGCCAGAGATTAGAGGGACGTGCAAAGATGAGCCCACTCTGGAAGCACCAGGCATGCATATGTTATGGCAGAGAGTGCTGAAATGTGACTAGCCTTATAAATGGCAAATGGGCTAAATCATAAGGAGCCAAATTTACAAGCAAAATTGGCTGCAGGACTTGGCAATTACACATTTCAGGGCCTGACATGGCAAAGGCATTCTGCGAACTGGACTTCAGACATTGGTCCCGTCCTGTCTCTGCCATATGCACCCACTGATCCAGGAGAAGCTGCCAACTGAATAAAGGCACAAGCCAGCAACCTATCAACATAGCACAATGAGCTGGTTATATCTTGTTAACCTGGGACTAGTTGTCTTTGAATTAGGAGACAAAGGTGAACACATAACTGTTGGCAAGAAGCCACGGCAATTACAGATCCAGTAAGTTATGTCATTGACCCTTTACAATGGGAGGAATCTGAGAGGGTGGAGAATGTGAGGGACTTTCTCTAAGAGACCCAGCTGAGCTAGGATAAAGGCCAACAGTCTCCTGTCATGTCTCTCCCCACCCTGACCTCCTCCTCATCTTCTCCCAGGGCTGGTTAGGCTGTTGGGAAGACTCACCCACCTTCCTGTCTACCTCCCACACATATACACACCCTGGGAACAGTCCAGCTCTGGTTTTGCTCTCACAACTCTGGCTTGCTTAGCTGGCAGAAGGGTCAGAGTTAAATTTAGACCTGACCACCTCCCTGGGACTCAGCTGGATCACTAGCTACACAAGGAGAGATGTAGTCGCACTAGTAGGGCTAGCTATGAACACTCTCAACCGGAAGCTCCACTTGGTAGTTAGGCTGAAAGTTAAACGGGAAAGGGGTAGGATTTCTAAACAAAATCACAAGAGGAATGGAAGATAAAACAAACTAGAAAGACTGAAACAAACCTTACAAGGGTTGCTGAGGTGTCTGGCCCCAGAAGAAGCTAAGTGAACAAGCAGGGTTGTCTCTGGCTTCTTTTTTTAAATTTTTAAGTTTTAACCTTTATTGTTAGTGTTTATGTATATGGGTGCATGCGTGTACATCTGTATATTGCATGCATACAGTGCTTGTGGAGGCCAGAAGAGGGTGTCAGACACCACAGAACTGGAGTTAACAGACAATTGTGAGCTGTTAAGCTGGTGCTGGGAATCAAATGCCAGTCCTCTGGAAGAGCAGTCAGTGTTCTTACCTGCTAAGCCATGGCTCTAGGCCTTTCTCTGCCTTCTAAAGCCTTTTAGGGAATAGGAACTGGGCAAGATCTCAGAACTGACTTTGAACAATGACCCACAATCGGATCTGCAACTTTCCCAAAGGGGAGTGTTTAGACACAGTTGTGATGTGGATCAGGACCACTGAGGGTGGCGCTGCAAGAGACAGCAGCAGCAGATGGCAAGGTCTCCAGACGGGAACTCAAGATGGCCAAGAAGCGCCAGGGTGGGAGACAGCGGATGGGGCTCTGCTATGGCTACAGAATGGGTATCTGCTGCGGGGTTCAGGTCACAGATTGTCAGTTCCACAAGGACTGAGGTCATGAAGTAGGAAGTAAAGGCTCCACCATGACCTTGGTGGCCAGAGAACACAGACGC
Source organism: Bramus lutescens (assembly GCA_001685075.1). NCBI lineage: Eukaryota > Metazoa > Chordata > Mammalia > Rodentia > Cricetidae > Bramus > Bramus lutescens. The sequence continues at coordinate 175,402 of LOEQ01001357.1, forward strand.
TCAGGGGTTTACAGAGCAGAGATTTTCACATGAGCTCTTGTTTCTCTTCTTTTCTGAGATGGGATCTCCCTGTGTTGCCCAGGCTGGCCTTGACATCCTTGGCTCAGGTGACAGTCCCAATGTTGGGATCGTGATGGGACACTGTGCTCAGCCTATCTGAGCTACTGAAACAAACTAACTTCAAGCAAGGTGTGAAAATCCAAACTCCACACAGCCATCAGGCCTTGTGCTCTTTGACTGTGCTTTGTGTGTTCTCCCATAACACTTAGCAAGGCCATTCGGAAAGATTCTTTAAATATGGCCCAGAGTACAAACAGTGTGTACTTAGGGACCCAGTGAAAGGTAGCAAAGAAGCTTTTAATATTCATGTCACACTCTCAGACAGGGCCCCAGTTGTCCAACATTCTCAGTGTTCCATTGTTTTTTATCTTTATTTTCTTCTCTTGAGAGAACCTAAAAAAATGTATGCTTGTAAAAGACACACACACAGAGAAACCTAACCCATGGCTCCATCCACATTGTAAATAGATGAGGGCGGAGCTTTATTCTGCTTTTGTTTCTGTTTATCTCCCAGTCCGTGGAGGAATCACCCATGACTAGGAGTCAGACACACTCTGGGAGGCCATGGCCTTGCTAGGCCTCTGTGAGGACCTCATAGTCTTCAGTTTGACTGGACCACACTGTGTGTCCATGCCTGGCTTTAGATTAACGTTGATCTTCCTGTCCACCTAGCCTGGAGGAGTGATATGAAGCCCCTTGGAAGTCTCAAAAAGTCTTCTGGCCTTTGCTTGGATGCTCCAGGTCACTCAGGAAGACTGTGATGGAATAGGACCAGCTGGACCTAGCTCTCAGCTCTTGGTTGTGGAGAATCAAGTTGTGGTTTTAAATGGACTTGGGTCTCTGAATGGTAGAGGGTCCCCAGAATCTCTGTAGACATTTGTGAACACCAGCTATAAGTGCTTACCGCGGGAAAGATTTTTGGGTAAGGCATAGTTCCAGGAACCTGAGAGGAAATTCCAGTTTACTGGGTCCCTGTTGTCCTAGATTCTTTTTTTTTCCCCAAAGAGCTTGGCTCCCCCATAGCCTGATCCAGTCCATCTACCCTCTCTATCTCCCCAAACAAAAAGAGCAGATGCATTCTTCTTTTCACTACCATCCCTTCAAATCAAAGGTCATGTAATCTGCTCTAGTTAGCATGATGTCACTTCCCTAATTTCCATCAAAAAATAGAAAGAGGCAAAAGTGCAATAGATAGTATTCAATACAATAATTACCTGCAAAATATTATCTCCATTCTAACATGATAGCATCCAACTGCTGCACACGCCACTTTTTTTTTTTTTTGTGCTGTGCCTTTGAAACCTGGTGTGTGCAGCAGGGGCACATCCCAATTTGAACTAGCTTCATTTCAAGCCCTCAAAACCCCATGTAGCGACCAATAGAATGGACAAGTGCATCTCTAGATGGCATCTCTACTCTGCTTTCTTTGTGGTCCTCTGAATGTTTTTGTTCCTTTATTCCCATGAAAATGGGTCCCTTTATCCCAGCTCTTTAAAAGCCCTCACCTGTCTTCCATTCCTTGGGACATCTGGAGGATGATTCCCGTTAGTTTCTGCTTAATTACACTAACAATCAGAGAGGACCTTGGGGTGTCAGCCTTTAGTACTAACTCTTTACCCTTCTGTTTGTTTACTCTGTTTCACACATATGGACCAGTTCCCGAGCCCAGCTGCAAAATATTTGGGAGCATGGAAGCATCTTGAATTCCCCTATGAGCACTAGTCTAACATTGGTATTCCCAGAATTTTGAAATGACACAAAGTGTGTGCTTTAACATTCCACAGGATTAAAGAGTGGCTGCAATAATTTTTTTCTCCTTCTTTCCTTCTTTCTTCCTTCCTTCCTTCCTTTCTTTTTTCTTCTGAAATCATTTTTTTCTTAAATATTTTTTATTCATTTATTATGTACACAATATTCTGTCTGTGTGTATGCTGCAGGCCAGAAGAGGGCACCAGACCCCATTACAGA
>LOEQ01001357.1:177465-187907 GCA_001685075.1 Bramus lutescens
CTTTGGAAGAGCAGGCAATGCTCTTAACCGCTGAGCCATCTCTCCAGCCCATTCTGAAATCATTTGAACATGACCCTTGGCATAGTCTGCAGGGACTTCTGGGAGCTCCATAACAACCTAACCCCTAGCACTTACAAGAAGCCAGGCCTGAGTGATTTATATGTGTTCATTCACCTAGGCTTTGGAAAAAACAACAACAACAACAAAAAAAACCATGAATAGATTCCATTGTCATTTCTATTTTCCAGAAAAAGAAACTGAGAAAAAGAATGTATTTATGTAATTTGTACAGGGTCACGGAGAAAAGCAGTTGACTAGGCACTCACGTCCACTGTGACTGCTGTGTTCAACCTTTCAACTACTGCAATCTATTACCTTGCAATACAGAACCACAAAATGCAGTTCTATTTTTACATTGTATGTTAGTACATATCCCAAGAATCAAAGGTACTAATTTGTAGCTTGTTATACTCTGAGCTGGGCATTTCTCTCATATAAAAGAATTAGGCTAATTCAGAAAATGTAAACAGAAATAAACAGTTGGGGAGCCATGAAATTCCAAGTTCCAGAGGGTCCTTTTCATAATCCTAAACAAATCAGCACACTGTTTCTTCCGAATGGCATGAAGCTACTAGCAACAAATAAGCCTCGAAATTCAGATACCCCCCCCAAGTTGAAGAACCAACCCTCTTTCTAGGAATCTGTCCTTGGGAAGCAGGTATAGGCATGTGTCATTATAATACTGTTTAGAGCAAAAACGAGAAATTGCTTGACAGGAGGATGATTAAATATGAACAATTCATATTTATACAAGATTAAAAAGCATCTAGTGGTATTTGTTAGGTCTTAAACCTGGGAACAAAGGGCTAACTCAGGTGCCTATTTAATATATCAAAACAGACCTGGGTTTCAGCACCACATTAATGGAAAAAAAAAAGAATTAAAGGAAGATATAACAGGTTCCTAGGTATGGTGGAGAAGTTTTATTGTAGATATGAGGGAGATTATAGCCAGAGGCAGAGACTTGTGGGAGAGTCTAGAGTGAACTCATAAATATGAACAATTCATATTTATACAAGACTAAAAAGCATCTAGTGGTATTTGTTAGGTCTTAAACCTGGGAACAAAGGGCTAACTCAGGTGCCTATTTAATATATCAAAACAGACCTGGGTNTAAAAAGCATCTAGTGGTATTTGTTAGGTCTTAAACCTGGGAACAAAGGGCTAACTCAGGTGCCTATTTAATATATCAAAACAGACCTGGGTGGGAAAGTTCAGGGTAGGGGCAGGGCATTCCAGCCATACCTTGTAACAGGGATGCTGGGAGGACTGGGCAGCCAGATAGGCTTTGATATGTTAAATAGGCACTTCAGTTTGCTCTTGGTTCCTAGTTTGAGACCCAAAAAGCATTGAAATGAAATAGGAAGCCCCAACACGTGGTTCCTTCTGTGGAGGGACCACTATGGTCCATCTCAAGCTACCAATGATTTAGTAATTTGTTCTCAAAGTCAAGGATATTTTGTAACTCTTGTGAATATACACACACTAGAAGTTGTTATCTTTAGGTGGTGGAATTTTATCTTCACTTGCTTATATTTAAATTTTTTTCCATTTGCATATTTTTCTAGACAGAAAAATCAAAGCTTCCTTCTAGTTTGCATAGATTAATGACCTCTATTTCAAGGAATATCTCAAAGAAAAACATACAACTTTGAACTTACTTTTTGAAAGTAACCACATGACTGAGGGGAGAAGGGAGGGTCAACCCTGCAGCTCCAGCCTCTGGAGTTCATTTTATAGACATCCTGAGGGGATAGGTCTACGTGGGGAAAATCAGACCTGTGCAGAAATGGAAGATAAGGAAGGTAAAACAAAACAAAACAAAAAAACTCCAGACCAGGTATCACACAGGTACCAGTTGTTCACACAGCCTGAACAACTCAGAAGCATCTTCAGCCTAACCTAGGGCCCTCCCTCCTACAAGTCTCAACTGCTACAAGACTCACACCAACAGTTCTCCAGCTCAAGTCTGTTGGCAGAGCCTTACCTTGGCCATGCAAACATCCTGGAGGGCTGGGGACATAGCTTAGAGATAGTGTCCTTGCCCAGCATGTGAAGGCTCTGAATTCCATCACCACCACTGGGGGAAAAAAAATCCTGCTGGGTGGTGGTGGCACAGGTTTTAAACCTAGCACTTGGAAGGCAGAGGTAGGCAGATCTCCGAGTTCTAGGCCAGTCTGGTGTACAGATCAAGTTCTGGGACGGCCAGGGCTACACAGAGAAACCCTGTCTTGAAAACAAGCAAACAAACAAAAATCCTCTGTCCACATGGAAGATGTTCTCGAGGTGAAGTAAAAGCAAGCTCTAAAGCAGTATGTATGTAAGTTACAAGACGGTTTGCCCAGAATGAGGTGGACCATGCAGCAGTGATGATTTGTCTAACGCTCAGTTTTGTTGTTGAACACAGTAAAGAAAAGAAGCAGAAGCAGCATAGCACTTGCTGAGTGAGATGCCCTCACCTCCCTTACCTCACCCCAGAGCGACCACAGCACAGAGGGCTCCGGATTCCTCATTCCCACTCCTATCCTGCCCCCAGTTCAGGGACTGCGACTGACAAGGAAGCCTCCTTAATGTCCTAAAAATGAGAATTCCCCAGGGGAGAGGTGGCCTTCTCACACAGAATGCTTTTTCTTTCTGGAGCTGGGGGAAGGGAGAGGGAGGAGATGGAGGATGGAGAGAGAGAGAGGNAGTGAGAGAGAGAGAGAGAGAGAGAGAGAAACTGAAAAGAAGTCAAAGAGGAAACACAGTTTCCCACCAGGTCAGACTACTAAGCCTTTGTAGGGAGCGCTGCAACCACCTGGAGAGCTTGTTAAATCACAAGCTAACTGTTAGATCCTGGGACCCAGACGAGCACAGCCCTGAGTGACCACTCTTAGTCACTTCTGCTCCCAGGCATTCTGCCAGGGAGGAGAGAGAGAAGATTCACAGCCCTGCTGTGGGGCTGGACCTTGCAAACTGGCCAATGTGGACTGTCCACCACTTGGGGAAGCTGGGTTCCCCTGTGGCTGGAGAAGATAATATCCCTCCATCCATAAGAACATGCAGATTCTCATGCAGGAAGTGGGGGAACTAAGGATGTCCTGAGAACTGGGGATGCACCAGTTGCTCTGGGAGAGGAAACACATGCTCACAAGTCATTAAACCCCAGGGAAGAGCAGACAGCTGCAAACGAATTAGCTGCTGCTTTAACCCAGCAACAGAAAGGGGTTCCCTTCCTTCCAATTTGGGTTTCCTCGAAGTGGTCACCAGAAGGACAGGAAGAATGTGGAAGAATCAGCTCAGAAACTCTCAAGTTTTCTCTCGGACAGGCAAAGCCATTGGCAGCCTCTCAGCCATGTCAGGGTGTAACCGAGGCCCCGCTCCTTCCTGCTCCTTCCAGGAAGTATTGCACAGAAAGTGGCGCTGCCTCCAAAAAGTGGAAAGATAAATCCCATTAGTAACTGAAAAAGACCAGGCAGGGAGCCAAGCCACCTTGTTGTCCCTTACCTGTGAACTCTATAGGTGACCCTGTCCTAACACCAGCTGAGCATCCAGATCTCCGGGGCTGCACTAATAGGCATGGTGGGGTGGGGATGGGTGGGGTGGGGGTGAGTGAGTTGGGGGGATAGTTTGTTTTTGTTTCTCAGTCTAGGCAGAAATAGTCTGAAGGTGCAACAAAGGCCGTGTGCCCTTAGTAGCTTCACCGTGGGCAGAGAAGTATGCCTTAGATTGGTAGCTGAGGTCAAGGAGCAGGCGAAAAATGGCCTTTTCTTTTTAGACAATGTGGGTTCTCAGGATCTAAACTTCTAAAACGACGAGGTCATGATGGGATAGAGTGCTTGCTAATGTAGGTGGGGCCTGACTTCCAACCCCAGAAAAACCAAAATAATACCCTGCATTACTGCACAAAAGAAGGACAACTTGGGGTCACTTAGGGTTCTCAGTCTTTGGTTGACTCTTTTATGGGATAAAAATGATTATGACACTAGCAGCATTCATAGGTTTTAAAGTTGATTTAATTATTTATAAAAGGAAATGACAAATTTGTGTTCCCTGCTTTGACAACTCCACAACATTGAAACATAGTGACGATGGCAATGGCTTGAGCCAAGACCATTAAATAGTTCAGGAATGCAGATTTACACCATCGCGACACAGAGGCCAGAGTCTATGTCTAGTATAGTGCTGTCGTTAATAGCAGTGCTTTAAAGGCGTGTTCCATGCCTGGTGCTGTGCTGAGTCCTTAACAGACATTGTCTTAACTGGTCCTCACACAGGCCCCACTGTAGTAAACACCATCTTGACTCCCATCCTCTCCCAGGTCTAGGGCTAACAAGTGGTCAGCTCAAACACTTGTCAAGTGAATTAAAATGCTAAGTATTACATAAAACCAGGAGCTGCAAGGATGAAAGGAAAGGACTGCATTTCGTGGATGCATTTCCACCTGAAGGGATATGCATTAAGAATGCGTGCCTGCGGTTCAGGCTACTTGGAAGGCTGGGGTAGGAAGATAAGGCAGGAGAATGGTTTGAGCCCAGAAATTGGAGGCTAACCTGGGCAACATACTAAGTCTCTTATAAATAAGCAAATAGACAAGAAAAGTTATCCGTTGAATGAACTGAACCAGAGGTCAAAATATACAGCAACAAAAATCACACGAATGTTTACTAAGAACAAAAAAGAGCTAGGCTGGCATACGTTGTCTTATCTCTGGATAGAAGAGTCTTTAGAGCGAACCAGGCAGATGGTAGCATTACCCCCAAGAACAACAAAGCATTCCATAGCCAACATCTGCGCTTCCACTGGGGAGTGATGTCTGCACTTCTCAGTGGCATCTCAGTGAAGAGATCTTCCATGCCCAGAGATAGAGTAGAGGAAAGATCCTGGGAAGGCATTCTGGTCCTGCTACTACTAACGGCTGGTCTTGTCTCTTCCCTTTTCTAGAAAAATAAAATGAATTAGGCTTCCTTCTGGTTCTAGCTTCCCTTCAGCACTTCTGCTGGAGAAGGCCCTCTTGAGGCTCAGCCTTTCTCTCCTCCTGTCAGGTTTCAGCCCCTTGCCTCTCCAGGACTCTTTGGGAATGGCTAGACTGGGCCTGGGTTTTTATTTGAAGTGATATTACTGAAGAGGAGCTGTGTTTTTAAGAGATGGGGCAAACCAGAATGACCCTACTGATGAAGGCACGTTGGACATGGAGAAATCATTTTGGTATTCATTAGGAAGCTTTTTCCCTGCTAGCTAAATTCCGTAGTACTGAAAGGTACTACACAGGCTATTGGGAGGAAAAAGTCATTAATGCTTTTAACTGCGAATCTTGTGAACCACAATAATGACTGCTGGTGCAAGAAATGCATGGGTGCAATAGTGGCACAGATGTTAAAAGGGTAACCAACTGCTTGGATTTAAGGAGCAAACACATGTCTGATACTGCAAATCTGGCTGAGAACCTGTGTTTGTGAATCTCATAGGCACTGGGGTGAAGCTACTCCTCTTATTTTGCCAAACTGCCACAGTATCAAACTGCCCTCGGAATTCATATCTTTCTACCTATAGATTAGTGCAGGTCATCATCAGAAAGGTTTGTGCAGTGAATGGAGGTTTAATGTAAGAACTCAAGTAGGTCAAAGTGCAGAGAATAGGTTATCATGTGTGTTCAGCCACAAATAGTACATCGATATCACACCCCCTCCACAAGGCTCAGAGATCATCATGGAAGTAGAAGGCAGAGAGATTCTAAGAGTCAGAGGTTGGGGAGGGCGGGAGCAAACTGGACATGGCAGGACCATGGAACTCGTGCATTCATGACAGCTATTCCTGCACAGGCCTGCACAATATCAAACCAATTAACATCCTAGCATGGGATGGGAGGGGGCTCATGAGTCCCCACTACTAACTAAGGAAGCACCATCAGTTACTGGCTCCTGCAGGAGGGAGAGCCAGTTTTCTTTAAGGGTGTGGTTCTTAATAAGTCCACCATGCTCCAGAAGATGGCCCCATACCCAGAAGTATACGAACAACACAAATTGGAGTTAATGGGTTATTACATTTTTCAGAAAGTGGTTAAAAGTTTAGGTGTGCAAGGCAGGTTATCAGATGGATTTTAGATCTACTGGTTAAGCACGGTATGACCTAAATCACCCTATGGCACAGTGTATATCTCTGTACAGCAGGGATGATAAAAATTATCATCTGAAAAAGAGAGAGGGGGCAAAATTTCAGGGCAGAAGAGAACTAGGGTAAGGTTCTCAAAACGAATATCATGGAACAGAACATTGATAGCGCTGGAGTCGGGTGTGCTCACAGCATCTCTGTAAAGGTTTAGGGTAATCCTCAGTGTTCATCTGCATGCTTACCTGTATTTTAACGCTCCCTCCCAAAGCAGGATTTCCAGTCCAGCACTCACTACTGCTGTCTAGATCATAGTTGACATCCCCATTACTCCTCACCAGTTAAGAGATATGGAAGTGGAGGACAGTTGGGGACAATGTGTGGGAACAGTGTGTGTATTCGGTGTTGCTCCCCAGATTAGGGTCTATCCATGGGGGTGGGGGACCAAGAGGTATATTGGGGAAAAAAATAAATGTCAAATGGTCATTTGAGTTTTCAGGTCTAAGGTACATGGATTTTTGCCCCTTGGGTAGTGAGTTAAAGTGTCATATGGAACCTCTTCCAGGTGATCAACACCTTTTTAAAGGAACTTGGTGTCATGGTTTCACACATTAAATGCAGTTTATAAAGTGATCTGAATCACATCAAGTCATAAGGCTGCTGGTTAAGGAGTCAGGGAAAAGAAAGGGAAAAAATTAAGATAAATATAGAGAAGGATGACTTTGGATATCCTGTGACTCTCCAGAAACTGGTCCAGACCCTCTGATGCCAAGCGGAAACTACCCCTGTTCTGAAGGGACAATGGGTGGGTTCACCTAGACTAAGTCGTGGACTGCTACCCTCCCCACTGAGATGCTCAGCCTGCTGAAGTATCTCAGTGTAAGTGAAAAGACAGGACAGTACCAGGCTTTACATATAAGGACTCGGGGATGGCAATAAACAAGTGTGGCTAACCGGAGCGTTCTTGTTTACATATCCCAGTGAATTACAATTCGAGTGGAAAATTGAGAGCCCTAAAATTGGCATCCTTGTAGAAAGATCTGGGCTCCATGATCTAAGTCACAAAATTCTGTGGGACATATACAGGCTTCAGGTGATTTAAAAATCTCCTTTGTCACTCTGAAAGACATTTAAACAGTTTTTTAATTAAATTAATATATTTATTCATTATCATGGTGGTGGGTTAGTGCTTAACATGGCTTGCATGTGGAGGTCAGAGGACAACTTGAAAGAATCAGTCCTCTCCTTCCACCAAGTAGGTCCCAGGGATCAAACTTAGGTTGCTGGGCTTGGCAGCAAGCACCTTTACCCACTGAGCCATCTTGCTGGCCCAGCAGGTTTTTCATCTTGTTTGTTTCTTCTTTCTTTATGTTTTAGTTTGTTTGTTTGCTTATTTGTTTGTTTTGAGACAGAGTTTCTCTGTATAGCCTTGTCCATCTTGGAACTCTGTAAAACCAAGGCTGGTCACAAACTCAGAGATTCACCCGTCTCTGCCTTCTGAGTGCTGGGATTAAAGGTGTGCATCACCACTGCCCAGCTTATGTTTTTTCTTAAACTTTGAGCTAACTAAAGAAGTCGCTTAAGTTGACTCACTTTTTAAAGGACAGTATGGCTGCCCAAGCAGTGCCCAGTTCCCCCAGAGGGTGACACCGGTGATTTATGGCCCTCGAGACACACACATGCTGGTATCATCTACTTCTCTTCCTCAGACCATTATTGCACTTTTGATTGCTTTCCCTTTCAGAAAAGCAGCTGTAAAGACTTCACTCATTTTTCCCCCTCACCCTATCTCTATTTCCTTATAAGAAAAGGGTGGGCCTTTTGTTATTTTCCCTTAGCACTGGATATCAAGGTAGAGAAGAAAAGTAATCACTCCTTTTTCTCTGTGATATTACTGTACTCAACAGAATCAAAATATAAACAAACAAGCAACGAAGGGGGAAATCCCCCTTTTCCAAGTCAGAAGACAAGCTCAACTAAATGAGCGCATACTTTCAGCCAAATGTGAAATTTATAGGCCACAGACGGGCATTTACTGAATCCCTGGCTTTTTTTCCCCTAGTGACAGCAACTAAAAACACATCACTCTGCCCAGAGACATTCAGTATGGCTCTCTAAGCTTCAAGCAAAAAATAACTAGAACCTTCGACTTCTTCATTCCTTTTACTTTGTGCTCGGTGGGTTTTGCGTCCTCTACATTCTGATTGACAGGTAACCAGTTTGCAAACATCTGCTGACCTGGGAACCACAGCTGTGGGCTCTGACCTAGGAGCCTCAGTGTCAGGCAGCAAGAGAGCAAATTCAGTGTGTGTGTGGGGGAGACAAAATGATGAGCTGCCTCTACTTAAAGGGGGAAGTAGCTCCCTACTGCCTTCCAATGGTAGCAAGTCTGTAAGACCTGGGAAACTGGTTTCGGTGATAAGTTCAGCCGGTGAACACCCTGCAGTGGAACCTCTCCCTTGTCCTTTCCTTCTGCAGTGGGGTATCCTCCCACAAAGTTCTGGGCTCGAGGCAAGACGATGCAGACACCTTCAAAACAGACCTTATCTTCTCTGTTTGCTGCTGAATTGATGCCCTGGGGCTGAGTAGAGACTCCCAGCTCCCTTTTCTAAGGCAGTGTAGAGACCTCCAAACACCTCAGATGCTATCTCACTCTGCCCAGCCCCCAGACAGGTCCAGCCTCACACCTTATAAATCTAGGAAAAAGTGAGGGGCAGAAGCCTGAATCGTGGGAGGGCAGCTTTGGCAGCAGCTTTGATCACCTCTCACCAGATTGGGGGCAGCTCCAGCTAGCTCCAGCAAACCCCATTTCCCACACCCCCTCCGCTAGCCACAGAGCCTGCAGCCACCAAATTCTGAATTCCGAGGCTGTCGCCCTGGTCCCCCCACTTCTCTGCTCAGCAAAGGAAGGCAGGGACAATTCACAAAACTGCACTGCACCATGTGGATCCAAGGAGGCCAGCTGCAGGGGACATGTGCACCACCACAAACCCCACATTCCTCTTTGACCGGAAACGGACTCCCAAGAAAGCCTGCCTGAAAACCCTTCATCCTAGGGCAGGCAGCACAGCCTTCAGAGCAAACCTATCCACTCAGATCCCACTGGCTGCTTCCGGCTTCCCCTCCTCCTGCCCTTCAGTTCCCAGCCTGGGTTTCCAGTCCCTGCCCACTCTGACCCCTCCTCCCTCTGAAAGTCCACTTTTGAAGCAGGATACAGCTCCATTTCAGGCTGTTCAAATTAATGAAGACACAAGAGAATCTGTTGCTGAACCTTCATGACATGGGAGAAGGTCCTTGAGATGTCATCGGTCTTTGGTCACACAGCTGTTTAGGACTGAGAGTTTGCCAGGCTTATGAGGAAGGGTCACTTGGGTAACTCCATGGGAAGGTGGTATGGGTGCGGCATAGATTATGGGTCTTAGAGGATCTGTAAATTGGACCGAAGTCAACAATTGGTGGGAAAAAAATTAGGGCAAAGACCAAATAAGAGGTATGGCCTTTTGTCTTGAATCACACAAACATTCTTTCTTCCCTGCTCTCCAGGCTGAAGTGGTAAAGTGATATGAACAGCTTAAGGACTCACCCCACCCCCCTTTTTTCAGGAGAAGCTACACTACCTACAACCCTCCCCCTGAGACCCTTCTCACTCTGTTGTGCAAGCTGCTTTGGGGAAACTAGTTGCTTCCTGCCAGTCTCTTCAATGACATTAAAATTAGCAGAATAATTAAATACAGTCCTAATTGGGTCCAAAAAAAGAGTTGTTGGTTAATTAACGAGCCAGCATCTGGCCCAAAGCCGTAAATCCACGTTGTTCTGTGAACATCCAAGCAGAGAAGAGTGATCTCCCGTTCCCTAAGAAAACTGTCGCTTTGAAAAAACAGAGTCAAGCACATCCCTCCAGCCAGCCAGCCAGGAGTCAGCTCATTTTGAAGCGTATGTAAATGAGCTCTGAATTGTGCCTCTTCCAAGTCCCTTTTCTCACTCCATACCCACGTCCCCCGTCCAAAGTCGCTGGGAAGTAACCCGTCCCCAAACTGCAACTCGGCATCCTCCAGAGCGCGCGCATTCTGCTGCCTGGGAAACGGAGCCCAAGACAGTTCTTCAGCATACCCTCTCCCCAGAGCTCTCACCCCATTCCCTCCTCAGTCCCGCCAGCCTTGTAAAAATGCCACTCACCTCTACAAGGGAAGCAACAGCAGCACTTAGCAAAGAACCAGCCCAAAGAGGGACCTCGGGTGTAAGCCTGATCGCCGCCCTTCATGCTGCAGCGCGCCCCCAGCGCTCCGGCATGGCAC
>LOEQ01001357.1:188678-199737 GCA_001685075.1 Bramus lutescens
TTTCTTTCTTTCTTTCTTTCTTTCTTTCTTTCTTTCTTTCTTTCTTTTTTTGGATAGGTTTTTCTGTGAATGTGAAACAGCCCTAGCTGTCCTGAAACTTGCTTTGTAGATCAGGTTGGTCTTGAACTCACAGAGAACTGCCTGCCTCTGCCTTCCCAGTGCTGGGATTAAAGGCATGCACCAACACCACCCAGCTGATCTTTCTTATTAAAATGAAAACAAACACAACAAAAACAGATGGGTGTGGTGGCACATTTCTAGGGAGGCTGAAGATGTGGGATCAAGAGTTACCAAAGAGCCTGGGCTGTATAGCAAGGCCCTGTCTAGAACTTGAAAGGATACTCACAGAGCCCATGTTTAATAGTCCCAGAAATGCCTGCAGAAAAGAATCCAAGCACCTCAGCTACCTACTACCGAAGGCTTCCGTCCACTATCTCCTCTCTGCTACAATCCATGGATTTATCATTCCCTTTCCTTCATCCCTGTGCTTTCCCTCTTTATGCCTTTTTCATGGTTCAAAACCAAGCTTAGTGTCTATCAGTATCCTCGAAGCTGATCTGAACAGCATCAAATGCACCTTTCCACGAACCACGGAACAAACCTTTAACAGGATATCTCTCCCATTAGTTTGTGCCCAGTTTTAGGAGAAATGGCTTGGGAAGGATTAAACACTCACAAAGCAAGTCCATTCATTAGAAAAAATAGACCTGGACTGGAGCTATAGCTCAGTACTAGAGGGCTAGTCTAGCAAGTTTAAGGCCCTGGGTTTAACACAGGAACCAACACCTTTAATCCCAGCACTCAGAAGGCAGAGGCAGGTGGATGTCTATGAGTTCAGGGCCAGTCTGGTCTACAGAGTGAGTTCCAGGACAGCCAGGGCAACAGAGTGAGAACCTGTCTCAAAAACAAAACAGAAACAAGAGTTAACAATGGGAAAAGTCAAGAAAGAAGAAAAGAGAAACAAAAGCAAGATGGAGGCTGGGGATGCTGCTGAGGAACGAGAACAGCATGGCTTGACGAACACTCCTAGCTGACACTTAGGAGCAGTCACACATGCCAAGCAATTTCCTCCATCCGTAAGCCCACTTGTCCGAATGGACAACAACAAACCCTTAAGGTGAGTCTGAGAAATAAAATCAACAGTGCTGCTTTAATGGGTTAGCTCTAAAGAAAAACTAAAAAGTTTTGCTCCAACAGAACCTTTAAGACCTAAGGACCTCGTGTACCTCTCTGCTACTTCCCAGCAAGACTGGCAAGGCCATCTGTCTGGCAGTCAGGTGAGATAGGTACCTCTGTTGTTTCTTCTGACATGGGAAAACAGGGAAATGGCAGTTCTACTCACACAGCCTATGCCCAGAAGTCCCCCTTTCAACTCCATAGGATCTAGAATCATCTAGTAAACAAATGTCCAGGCGTGGCTGTGAAGGAGTTTTTAGATTGGCTTAAACGCAGTGGGAAGACCCACCCTAAATACAGTCAGCACTATTGTATATTCTAAGCCCTGTTGCATATACCAAGCCCTATTGCACATACCAAGCACTATTGCATATAGCAAGTGCTATTGCACATAACAAGCACTATTGCATATACCAAGCACTATTGCATATACCAAGCCCTATTGCATATACCAAGCACTATTGCATATACCAAGCACTATTGCATGCAGCAAGCACTAGTGCATATAGCAAGCACTATTGCACATAGCAAGCACTATTGCATATACCAAGCACTATTGCATGCAGCAAGCACTAGTGCATATAGCAAGCACTATTACACACAGCAAGCACTATTGGCATATACCAAGCACTATTGCATTCTGCAAGCACTAGTGCAGATACCAGGACCCTGGACTGAATAAAAAGGAGACAGTTGGCTGAGGAGCATTTATCTCCCCCTACTTCTTTCTAATTTACTTTTGATATTTAATAGTCAATCCCTCCTTTCTCAACTGGAGAGGCAAAGCAACCAACTGCTCCTGCTTCTGCTGCCATGACACCTCTGCCATGATGGGCTGTACCCTTGAACTGTCGGCCTAAGTCGCTTTTCTCTGGTGTCTGTTAGAGCTACTAATTCAGGGAAGATCAATATTTTGCCTAAATAATCCACCTCTTTGGATACCTTGGAACATTCTTTTTAAATTACTCTTGTGTGTGTGTGTGTGTGTGTGTGTGTGTGTGTTTTGAGACATGGCTTCTCTGTATAACAACCCTAGCTGTTCTGGAACTTGCTCTCTGGACCTCAAGCTCACAGAGATCCACCTGCCTATGCTTCCTGGGATTAAAGGCATGCAACAACACCATCCAGATTGAAATTACTTTTTAATATTGGTGCATGAATTATATCTATCTATGGGGTACCCTGTGATACTTTTGATATGTAACATCCTGAAAGGAACTTAAAGATGCATCAGAAGTTTATTGGTGAAGGGCTAGAAGTGCACTCAGGGGGATACTTGTGTGGCATGCGTGAAGCCTTTAGTTCCATTCCTGGCAGAGTTAAAATAATAATTACATCCAGGTGTTGGTGGCACGCACCTTTAATTCCAGCACTTTGGAGGCAGAGGCAGGTGAATCTCTGAGTTCCAGGTCAGCCTGGTCTATAGACAGAGTTCAAGGACAGCCAGGGCTGCACAGAGAAACCCTGTCTCAAAAAAAATCAAATCAAATCAAATCAAAAAATAAACTCCTGCTGAAGATTCAACATCAATAACCCACAAGTCTCACTGCTGTCCTCAATGGCCTCTTAGAACAAGACTGACCAGTGTCTGCAGACCAATGGAGATATCTTGAGCACCCCTAGGGTACTGATGTTGGTTTTCCCATGAACTCAGCAAATATTTATGAGTGCTGTGTTCCAGACTCTTTCTTAGCCACTGGGTCTGCCTGAGTGAGCAAAACCAATTGGTGACTTTAGAAAGTAAACACAAGGATACATTCACCAAGAATATAGTTTAGTCAGTGTGGTAGCCTGAATGTAATTGGCCCCCATAATCTCACAGGGAATGGCACAATTAGGAAATGTGGCTATGCTGGAGTTGGCGTGGCCTTGTTGGAGGAAGTGTGTCACTGTAGTGGTGGGCTTTGATGTCTCCTATGATCAAGCTACACTCAGTGTAGACTTAGACTCAGATCAGTTCCTGTTGCCTGCAGATCAAGATATAGAACTCTCAGTTCCTTCTCCAGCACTATGTCTACCTGCACACCACCATATCTCACTATGATGATAATGGTCTAGACTCCTGAACTGTAAGCCATCCCAGATAAATGTCTTCTTTTGTAAAGAGTTGCTGTGGTCATTGTGTCTCTTCACAGCAATAGAAACCCTAACTGAGACAGACACCTAGCCTATGTTAGAGATTTAAGAAAATAAGGTCCCAAGTTGAAGCAGTAGCTTAAGAAATAGTTCAGCAACCTAGTACCCCACTTAGTTGGGACTATGTACGCAATTCTTTTCTAATAATGCACTTGACACATCAGGACTCTTACCTGCATGCACTATGAACATACATCCCTCTCAAACAACACCCTTGGGATTCCCACCTTTATTGTGCTAACTGCATACCCTATCCCATTTAATTTTACTCCAGCTGGGTTGTGTCCAAATACTGATCTAGCCGAGACTAGCTTTGGGTATATCCACAGTAAGACACACTGTGTCCTTCTAAGTGAACTTTTAGGGAGCGCCCCCTTATTTACTACCTCATGACTATGCATAACTGGGCATACAATATAACTAAATTCAGAGACAATGTAGGAAGGAACAGGTGCAATAGAAAAGATGTTATATAATCCATGTCTGCTGGTCAAAAATAGAGAACCATGCAAAAACACCCCTTCCTTTAGCCTATCAAAAGAAGTCTCAGGCAATGGCCTGGGATCCTTGAGTGCCCTCTACCCTCACTCATGGAGCCTGGCATCACTCCTGACAGCACAGTTCTCTCTGGTCTGTGCTTACTGTGCTTTTGTACAAAGTCCTCTTGGTACTTTGCAAATCTGTATGAGCCTTTGTTTCAGTGTCGTAAATAGGAACCTGAGAAGCTGGAGACATCTGGCCTAGACCCTGACAACCAATAACAAGACCGCCTAGATGCACCTAGATGTGTCACGTTTTCATGATAACTTAGAAGGGGTGGATGACGGACCATGGTTTTCATCACAGCTGCCAATATGAACCACCAGCGAGCTTTACAAATCGTAGGTAATTTTGCTGGCTCCCCAGGAGGTTCTAAGGATTGAAGATTAATGGCCAAATGTCTCTGGTCCAGATTCACTGACTTGAGTGTATCTGGGAAGCAGCAGCTTTAAACATTCCCTGGGGGTTTGTATGTGATGTGCGGCATAGCCAGTGAGCCACTGGTGTATCAGTGATGCATATCAGAATAACCTGGAGAGCATGCTAAAGCACAAATTCCTGCTCAAATCTACTGTCTGATTTAGTGGGTATGGAGTGGACCTCAGAATTTTCACTGTTGCGAGTGCCCCCGTGACACTAATTTGGTACAGAAATTACAGTGAGAACCACTCACATTGTGATTCTTCCCCTCATCCACTTACCATCCACACTTCTCTCTGTACTAACACCTTTATCTTTTTTTTTTTTTTTAAATTTTGAGGACACGGCCTTCCTTCACAAGGTCAGGAACTGATTTTGTTTACCCTGGACCAGAGCTTGGCACAGAGCATGTTTTTGGAAGTGGCTAATATCTTCCCCCTATCCATCCCTCACTCCAAAGATGACCCAAATAAGACTTGGTCTTGCATGTCAGTCACAGGGTTTGGATAAGATTTTAGCATCTGATCCAATTTCATGCAATAAGTATAACCATTGTAAGTTTAGCAAGAGCTAGTGAGGAAGCAGCTTTCTCTTTGTGGAAGATTTTGAAGTGGATACAATGTTAGCCTAAGGCATCTGAGGGTAGTCATGCTGCAACCAGGGAAGAAGCTGCATTGGAATAAAGCCAAGAGAGGAAGGGGAAACAGGGAGTAGGAGGGTAGACAGATAGATTGATAGATAGATAGATAAACAGATAGATGATAGGTAGGTAAATAGGTAGATAGACAGATGATAGATAGGCAGATAGGTAGGTAGACTGACTGACTCTTATTTCAGAGAGTTTTTTTTTTAAAAAGCTACCTTCCTATTTCCAAAGTTCAGGCTAAAAACCCCTGAACTGTGGCAGTATCTTTAGGTTGTTTTGAATTTCCACAGGTGGCCAAATCTTACGCTATTTTTTTTTGGCATTGTCTTCAGTGATAATAGCAGCCTAAATCAATTAAGCTACCTGCCTATCTACCTATCAGTTCATTTTGTGTTTCAACTCCCCCTGCACCCAAAGGACTCCCGGGTCTTGGCCTACAGATGTCCTGGACCAGAAGCCTCAATGCCAGGTCTGGCATGGGGCGCGAGAATGATTGTTCTTTCCTTGAGGTTAAGCCACTGCCTTGAGTCACACGGGGCTGTCACCACAAGCACCCACTTATCTTTTCAATCAATACACAGATGTCCCATCTATTGTTATAGGAACACTGTTTTCAGATTCGCCAGATGGGGGTTTTCTAGATCACAGTATTTCTCCATATATCTTAGTGACAGCCCAGGTCAGAGACAGACGGAATAACAGCTCTACCCTTACCTCGGGCCTAGAGTTCTTGGAGAGCCTTCATTTGGTGTCAACTACATTCAGATCACCCACGCCCCAGTTTCCCAGTGATATCCCCAGGCTCAGAGAGGCTGAGAGCATGGTTCCTACTGAGTGCAGAGGGCTGGCCCCACCTGTTCCATTTCCACTGCGGCCATTATAGATTCCAGAAGCTCAGCAAAGGATTCCTATGTAAAGCCAGGGCAGAGAAGCATAGGCTCTTTGGGGCCCATGCTCTGGGAAGAGTCCAGTTGTGTATGTAGTTTAGGAAGTGGCTAACCATAGGCGTCTTTGCTTTCTCCAACGCTGACAACTGGTTCCTCCATCAATTCATCTGTTCCTGTTCCCATTCCTCTTGTTGTTATTTGGAGATGGGAGTCTCACTGTGTTGCTCAGGCTGATCTTGAACCTTACAAAATAGTTGCATTTCATCCTCACAAGTAGCTGGGATGCCAATGTGTGCCACCATGTCTGGGATCCATTCCTGATGCTCTATGATTGCTAATACATGTTCCTTAAATCACCCTCTTTCCTGTGTTGATTTTCCGACCTCTGATCTGCTTGCCTGTTGGCACCACCATGGTCCATAACTTTCTCCAAGTGACCCAGTCCTGGCTTTCCTTTGTGGCCGTGGCTTAACAACATACAATCAATACAAATGTATTGATCACTTATTCCACAAGTACCCTGGCCTTAGAATAGTTCCTGTTGTTCTTAGCCAGAACTCCTAGCTCTAGGACATGATCCCTTATTCTAGTCCTTAGGCCCTCCTGCCAAGGTTTAAGCTGGTCTCCATGACAGATTGGAGAATATGGTATAAATGGGAATCTATATAGGAAGGGCAAGTTTAATCAAACATGTTCCCTGACCAAAGACAAAGAAGAGCTGGGTGAATTCTAGAAGCAGTGGATTTGAGATTTTCTTTCTTCGTTTCTTTCTTCTTTCTTTCCTTCCTTCCTTCCTTCCTTCCTTCCTTCCTCTCTTTTTTTTTCCTGACTTTTTGAGACAGGGTTTCTCTGTAGCTTTGGAGCCTGTCCTGGAACTCATAGACTAGGCTGGCCTTGAACTCACAGAGAGCTACCTGCCTCTGCCTCCCAAGTGCTGGAATTAAAGGCATGCGCCACCACTACCCAGCTTCATTTTTCTATGATGGACAAAGGAACTGCAGATGGAGCCAAGCCTGGACACAGGTATTTATTAACATGGAAAGAGGAATGGAGACAACTGTTACCACTGGGCAGAAGCACTGGAGACTTTAGAAAGGAGGTGTGATATATTTTCCTGAATTTAATTTTCAGAGCTTCAAGTAAGTCTTTTTCCAAACAGTGCAATGCCTATGTGTGTGACTAGTCCCAGATGATAGTTTATTTTAATGCTAGTAACTACAGAAACAGCATGGCTGCCAGCATTCTACACAGGAATCCCTTTTAGTCATCTTTGTTTGGCGTGGTTTAGCCATTGCTAACCATGTGGGAAGCACTATCTATCTAGAGTTGGCTGTAGAACTCCAAGGATGTAACCATGGTGAGCTCATCCCACAGGACTCCAGCAACTGCCTTGTGAATGTGTTTCCCTGCTCCTGGCCACCAAGAATCTTCTTGCTTCTTCCTGGTTCTCTTATCCCTAAAGGAGTTACACACCACTTCACGCACCAACACCCTCTTTTCTTTAGTAAAAGGTCTCAGTTTCCCCTCTGGTTGGGGCAGGCCTAAGGTAGTGGGTGACCCATACAAATTGGTGAAGGATGTAGGATAGCATGGAGAACTTGGTGTCTCCTCAGCCTGGACAGTGTTCACAGTCTTCTGTGGGGACAGAGGTAGAGCTCTTGGTTTCAAGGACAGATTCCTGGAGATCCATGCCGAGTAGCCTCTGAGCTGAGCTCAGACGAGGGAGCTACTTATCAAAGTGAAAGGTGGCTGCAGCTAGAGTTGCTAAAAACAACCATTCCAGGTCCTATGCATTTCCAAAAATGCTCATTTGTAAGTAGGTCAAAGTGTTCCCAAAGGAGAGTAGAGAGAAGTGCAAGTCTATTGCTTTGACTGAGTTACAGTTTAGGGAAGTATATACTTGCTAAGTGTCCACTGCCAGGGTGGGCATTTAATTTCCACTGTCAGAGCCACCTCTACTCCCATGGGCAGATTCAGCATCCTATGGCTTCCTGGGGACCAACAGGGATGTTTTGATGTGTCAGGTAGAAAGTCAGCTCAGGAGAGATGCAGCTCAAGCCAGTTTACTCAAGGTTTCCACTCACAGTCGGATTCGGGGACCTCACCTCATATTTCATTCAAAAAAATGAGGGGTGCTTAGTTTCATGTCTCCATAGAGAGCTCAGCATGAGACATCATTCCCTATTCCATCCTCAGGTCTTCCTGCCAAGGCTTCAGCAAGTTCCCTCCGCATGCTGAGCCTGGCTGTCTTAGTTAGGGTTTCTATTGCTGTGAAGAGACACCATGACCATGGCAACTCATATTTAATTGGGGTAGTTCCCTTACAGTTAGTTCCAAGGGTCAGTTCATTATCATCATGGTGGGACATGGTGGCATGGAGGCAGATATGGTTCTGGAGAAGTCGCTGAGAGTCCTATATCTTGTAGGTAACTGGAAGTGGTCTGAGTGTCACACAGAACAAAGCTTGAGCAAAAGAGACCTCAAAGCTTGCCTCGGGCAGTGACACACTTCCTCCAACAATGCCACATCTACTCCAACAAAGTCACACCTCCCAATTGTGACACACCCTTTGGGGGTCATTTTTTCCATAGTCACTCCAAAGGGGTCCCCATTGCATGGTTCCTCCTTCTTTGCTGTAAATATTTACTGAGAACTTACAAGTCAGTCACTGTGCTAGACACTGGGGATCAAGCAATGATCAAAACAGACATCTATCTGTAGGAGGAGTTTACAGAAAGGGCCAAAGGAGGAAAAGCTGATGAACACTGATTGATGTGTCTGGTATGGATAAAGGAAAGGGAGGAAACCGAGGCAGGGAATGAGGTGCAGGGTGAGGTGGGGAGGAGGGGAGGAGGGAAGTGTCCAATCCAGTAAAGCACACGCTGATGTGAAGGCAGCAAGGTGCAGCCATCAGGTGTATGGGAATCTGGGGAAGCTGGGTGTTACAGATAGCAGAGCTAACAGCAGAGCCCCTGAGGTTAAACACGATTGCCTTCTAGTGAGAAGCTTGGTCAGACTGGTCAGGGAGTGGTAGGATGAGGTAGGCAGAATAACAACTCCGTCAAGTGACACCCTATTACCCAGAACCTGTTCATATGCCACCTCACAAGGTAGGGCTTGGCAGGCATGACTCAGTTAAGGATTCTGACATAGGGAGGTTGTCCTGGGTTCTCTGGGTGGTCACAGGGTAGTTGCAGGCATTCCTTAAAGGTAGAAGACCTTCTGTGTGGTCCATGGACTAGGAAGGAGAATCAGAGGCACATGACACTGGGCTTTGGGAATACTGGAAGGGAACACAAACCAAGGGATGCTGGTGGCTACCCAAGCTAGACTGGCAGAAACAGCTGCTTCTGTGGAGCTTCTGAGAAGATGGCCCTCCTAACCTGTCAACTTTAGCCCAGTGCAGCTCATGTTGGAGTTCTAATCTACAGAAGAGCAGGTTGATAAACTGTGCTGTCTGAAGCAATGAAATCTGTGGCCTGTGCCAGCAGTGTCAGGAATCTAACACACAGGCTCCTGAGCTGTCTTTCGAGACTCTCTGCAGTCCCAGCAAAGACTCTGTTTCTATTCAAAGTGAGACAGGAAGAAGACTTAGAGCTGAGAAGGTCTTCAGTTCTGTCTCTGGGCACTGTCAACTCGTGGTCTGCTGTATGTGAGGCCAGCCCTTAAGTTTCCTGTGGCCTCCAGGGTCATGCAGAAACTAAGGTAGGTGCGCACAGCCTCAGAAGTGATTTCTTGAGGTGGCTGTTGACCTAGTTGAGAAAACCTGACAACCCATTCCTACTGCAGGCTGTTTAGTGTCCATGCAAAGGGCTAGTATTTAAAATGGGTTCCCAGCCCCAAATCTTCAGATATAAGTTTAGTTCTCAGCCTTCATCATAGGAGAGCTTAGACACCATCACAGAAGACCACAACTGGTCAAATTGTAGAGAACAACTAACGGTGGAGTGCCCAGTTCTAACCGATACATCTACAACCTAATTCTTGCCCCTAAGGCTCAGGGAACGTCCTGGAAGAGAGTAAGAGTCAGAAGCCTGGCAATATGCTGTGAAATTTGTCTTCATAAGTGGCAGAGAAGCTACAGCCACGATACCACAACAATATGGCTGCCTAACCAAGACTGAACATTAACGACACAAGCAAGACATGCTAATGCAGAAAAGGGAAATCTCAAGGAACGTCACCTGTGAACAAAGAAGGACAGGTAACTAAGGACTGCTGAGAGAAGGCCAGAGCTGTGCACAATACCAAGAAGTCAGCCTTTGCTGCATTTATATATTTGTGTGTGTATATACATACATATATATATTTAACAATAATATAAAAAAGAGGCCATGAATTTGAGAAGGAATAAGGAGAGGGGATATAGAAGGGGCTAGAGGGAGAAAGGGGAAATGATGTAATTATATTTTAATAAAAATAAAAAGTATTAATAAAATAAAGCAAAACCAACCAAAGCTGACAGCAGAAAGACGTCATATGTGTGTTCTCAGTGCTAGGCTAAGATTCAATGAGGAGCTGGTCTCAAGGGCAGGCAGTGAGAAGGGGCCTGACCACTCTGTACTGCCAGGAAGCATCAGAGTCCCTCTGCCTAGAGTCCTCCAAGCTGCTACAACAAAGGCCCAGAGGTCTGAGGTGCTTCTGCCTCCCCTGGGCAGTGAGAACAATCTCACCCCAGCTGCCCAGACCACTGCACACACTTTCCTCTTTCTGAGTCATAGTCAGCATTCTTGGGTTTCTCCATTCCTTTAGGGTGATGTCCTTTATAGTTCCAAGCAAGGGGAAATTGTGCTGTCTCTTCTCTGGGGGACACTGTTGGTTACCCCTTCCCTGCCAGCTTAAGCTTCTTCTGGTAGCCTTTCTTCTCACTGCCATGCTGAGCTCAGCAGCTGTCTCAGGAGGCCACGCCCATCACACTCACACCTCCCTGCTATCTGCCCTGGACAGTAAGGGATGCCATCATCACCCTGCAGATGTATTTCCATTAGGGACAGCAGGTACTGAGGGAATTGACATTAGGTAGACAGTAAGTCACAGGAGCTAGACAGGATGAGGGAAACCTCTCCATCTCCATGGGGGCTGCCAAGGAAAGAAGTGCCTTCCTTGGGCAGTCCTATGCCTCCTGATGGGGGCAGAACATACTGAAGCCCACGAATTAAGGGTAATTAGGAGGGATACCCTGGGCCAACTTAGCTGTGTGTTCTAGGTCAACCATCTCATGGTGGCTACCACCTCTGTGATCCTTTCTCTCTCT
>LOEQ01001357.1:211852-228099 GCA_001685075.1 Bramus lutescens
CACACACACACACACTTGTTCATCAGACTGATGCTGGCTGGCAGTTGACATCACCCCTTATCTAAGGAGCAGGGAGGCTGTGCTGAACACATCTCATGGGTAGGAGAGGTACTTCCAGCACAGGCCAGGAAGGGAAGTCTGTAGGGTAGAGGTAGACAGGCAAAGAGAGAGAAAGAAGTCATGGTCACCAGCTCATTTTCTCCACTTAACTTCCCTGCTCCCACTACATCAGCACACAGCCTCTTCCTCTGCTTTCCTGGTGCTGTCTTCCCAGAAACAGCAAGGTTGTTGTGGGAGGTAAGAGTTCACATCAGGGTGTGGACAGTATGCGCATGAGCCATCAGCAGCTAACATGCCAGCACATGGAAGCCCCAAGGCATCCAGACCATAGGCCTGACAGTCACCTTAGGAGCTCACACAATGCAAAGTCCTGGGCTGCGCCTCCCTCCACCGAACCCTGACCACAGATTATAACTGAGCTGGCTGGGGCTGGAATACAAGGACGTGTATTTTTCCAGGGACATCCCCCTGCTGTGATTCTAAAAAGATGGTTTCTAGAACACTGAGAAACGCTGGCTGGAGGGTTTTCTGTAGACACCGTGCTGAACTTGAACCCATATTTTTAGTATGACCCACATTTCTTTAGACCTTGGGGCACTGGGAATGCTCACTTTTGGCAGGTTTCCATGCTTGGCTGTAGTGTGGTAGTGACCTGGGCCTCTGATCCTTGAAGTGCACTATAATAGTCTCACCCTGTGGTTTGGATTAGAACTCTCTGCATAAGTACTGGAGCACTGTACTCTACATCATGGAAGCACAACTGAGTCCTGACATTTGATTTCAGTTTTCCCCACCTAGGTTACAGTCCAATAAACTGATTCTTTCTCTCATGGATGGATTCTTCTTAACAGTGTCCTCAACGTTGTGACCCTTTAATACAGTTCCTCATGCTGTGGTGATCCCCAACCATACAATTATTTTTGTTGCTACTTCATAACTGTAATTTTGCTACTGTTATGAATCATGATGTAAATACCTAGTATGAAACTCCAAAGGGATCACAACACCAAAGGCATCATGACCCACAGGTTGAGAACCACTGCTTTACAGAGTCCTGGTTTAGACGTTCAAGGAACTTTCTTGTATTCTGAAGAGTTTCTATGGCTGAGCTTCTGTGCCCCAGTGGAAGAGCTCTCTGTGCTAATGCCAGATGGTTTGTGCTTCTCCTGGGGCCATGTACACACATATGAGAAGTGGCCCTCATAGCCTCAGGCTAAGCCTCGGGAGGGCTGTAAGCCCTTGGACAGACTGTTGAGACAGTAATATATAAGGCCTACTGTTTCCTAGGGTAAATTAAAAGTCTTACTAGATAGGGGAGAGGGGAAGGCTTTGGAAGGGTGGGGGGAAAGGGAGAGAGGATAAAGAGCCAGGCTATGTGTCCACAGTTCAAGACTGAGCGATGAAGATGTTGTTCAGTGGTAGAGTGCTGGCCTACCATGCTGGAAGTATTGGGAACCCTTACTAGGACAACAAAACAACCTAGTAGCCAACTACCACAAGGACAACTTAGTCCCCAAACCAAGATCCAGTGTCTCAGAAAAGCACCACTAGACGGCAGTGTTGTTTCTCAAAAGCTGCCCATCTTCAGACACAACAGGAGAGTGTGAGAATCAAGGGGCAGTTGCTTCAGAGCCCACACCTAAATGATAGCCACACGTAAGCTGTAGATCCGACAAAGATAACCATTGTGACTCAAACACAGGATGAGTGTCCATTCACATCTCGCCTCTATGTCTTGATCAAAAAGATTTACCAGATCAGGTCTTATCCTACAGCAAGAATGGAAATGCAGGGTGTCTGCCAGGGAATGGGGCTGGGACAAAGGCATAAGCCGTGCTGGACAGAGCTGACCTCACACAATCCCTTCCCATCTTTCCCCAGAGCACTAGGAGGGTGTTAGGCTGCCCAGGGGATTCCAGCTCACACATGAGCAGAACTGCTTAGGAATCCCGATCAAGAGCAGAGAAGACAAAAGACCTTGGCACACTTACAGACCTTACATGTGATTCATTCATGATTCCAGTTTTGATTCAGGGACGACCCACAACGAATGGAAGTTAATCTCATAGAGCATGTAGCTCATTCATCAATAAAACCAGCTTCCCTCACTAGCGCAGCCCTATTTCTTAGACACGTTTGTGTGGGCATGGTATGGACGGAGGCCAGAGGACAATTCAGTGGAGCTGGTTCTCTCCTTCCACCTGCTGGGGATTGAAGCCAGGCTGTGTGGCAAGAACCTTGACCTGCTGAGCCATTTCCCCATTTTGACACACACTTCTCTGCCCAGACACATCTTTCCCATCTCTGACTGCTTGGTCCTATGTGTCAGCAGGATACACTATTATAGGCCCAGGAAGCCTCAAGTTCACGTTCTTCCTTTTTCAGTGTCAACAGCATTGGCTCGTGCCTCCCACTCCACTCTCTCTTTGCTGCCTTGCTTCCTGGCCCTGTACACAATATATCTGGAAAGCTCTCATTCTCTCCAGAAGCTAACTACATCTCTGGTCTCAGGAGTACAAATCCGGCTATGTTTATGTTGTTGAGATTGTTGCAAGTGGCATCTCTGTTTAATTTCTTTTCATCCCATAGCCTCTTAAGGACTATTTTAATGCTGTCCTTGGCAAATTGTTTGGTTCTCATTCTGTATTCCATGGTATATTTGTTTTCTCATTTTCCCTTTAAGGGCCATAGAATGGACGTTCCTTGCATTTGGCATCATTTTCCATGCCTCTTTTCAGAGATGGCCCTTTGTGTTATCTGGTTTTCTTTTCCCCTGTCAGCCCTGTTTCCTATGGTGTGTCTGATGCTGCACGCAGCTTGCCTTTCACTTATTTCCTTTTGACTCATTAACCACTGAGAGGCAGACACCCTGCTGTGAAAGCCACCCGCTTCTTGATGCCCAGTAGCTCTGTCTTGTGCTCACTCAACCCTTCCCAGGGCAGAGCCCGTCTAAGCCCAGGTAGGCAGTGCCGAGGTCCCCATCCCAAGATCTTCTGTTTCTTTCACACAGATATATTTTCCCAGCTAGCTTTGTTTGTCAGTCCCCTGGACATGCACCCACTTTTGAGCACGGAAAGCTTTATCCCTTGCCACTCTCCACTCTCTTCCTCCCTTTCATGGTTCTGTGCACACTCTAACTACCGGTTCGCCCTTCTGCAGTTGGTGGCTTGTCCACAGATATCAAAGAGTATAACCCTTCCCTCTGACCCACAAAAGGACAAGTCAATCACCAGCCCCTCTCTTCCCTTAGAGAAGCTAAGAGACAAATAGGCCCTGCTGAGAGGTCTTTCCTACCCAATGAAATGTGAGCTCCACTTCTTTGCCTTCGTATGCTGCCTGACTTCTCAACACAAGCCACTGGTTTTGTTTTTTTCTCTGTGAGGTACCCTTGCTCCCATTCTCTCCATCCACAATGTTAACATCAGGGGTGTTCAGAGAGGATGTCCATCCTTCTCCCTGGCTTCCCATAACAAGTCTCCTGTGACTGCTTAGGCCTCAGGAGGCCCTATCACTTCCTGGCTCAAACTGCGAGGCTATATCATATTTTCATGATATATATTATTTGATTATCTGCCAGGGATGCTTAATTTTAGTTAAACTGTATTCGGGAGTCTAAGTAAGGAAGTGTTGGGGGTTAAACTATTAGCTTAGGACTTTGGCATGAAGTCAGGTGTGTTTTGTTCGCTCTTCCTTTATTCTAATCTCAAATCCTCATTTCCAGAATCTTCCCCTTTTATTCCTGTTATCAGTGAGTCATGGCCGGCATCTTGCCCCTCATTCTTGATCTCCTGGAACTAGAGTTCCATATGGTTGTGAGACGGCATATGGGTGCTAGGTAGGAATTAAACCTAGGTCCTCTGGAAGAGCAGCCAGTGCTCTTAACCACCGAACCATCTCTCCAGCTCCTCTGCTAAGACATTTTGATGTTTTCTACCTGCATTTCCTTAGAATGCCAGCAGTGATCCCAGGCCTCACCTAAGCTCTTGCCCACATTTCCCAATTCTCTCCCTGATGGACATTTCTGGTGAGATCTGTTCCCCTGTTGACTATTCCCAGGTAGACATGGCTTCCTCCACACTCTACAGGCTGCCTGTTAGGACCTTCCCTGTTCAGTTCCAGCCTGGCCTTCTTTCCAGGATGTTTCCCCACGCAGGGACACTTTGGTGCCATCTTTGGTAGCCCATATAAGGGGCCGAGGGACTGAGTGTAAGCCATAGCCATGAATTATGAACGAGGACACGAAACCAAGTGTCTCTCTAGTTCTAATTCTGTCATGGGCTTTTTGGTTTGGGTGGTGGATAAGTGAGCAAAACATAGTTGATACTAGAAATGTAAATTTGGTGTAAAGCTATATAAAGTTTTTAAAAAATTAAAAAGAAATAAATGACTGCATTTGCTTAGATCTATGCTTGCTTGCTTAGCATTGGGAGGTAAAATGAAGCCTCTTCTTAACAGGATGTGCTGGATTGCCCCAGCAAGCATCTTCACTCTGTGAAACGTGAACACAGTTGTTTCCTCATGGCTCTCAGTGGCACCAGAGAGCCAGTGCAGTGCTCCGCCTCACTTCCTACTGTTGCCACTTCAGGGCACAGGGTCTATGCTCCTGTATGTTCCCCAACTCTCCTCAGGCAGCTACTCAAGCGTTTCTAAGGTCAGGTGGCGAGCCAGAGCTGGCCTTAGGAAAGTGTGAGATGGAGCCTGTCTACCTGGTTTCAAGGACACTGAAGACCCAGTCCCTGTCCAGAGACTTCCTTGTTTTTTTCCTCTCATGTCAGGTCTCCTGTTGAACCCCTGGATTCCACCAGCAGAGGGCAGAAGCATTTCATTAGGCAATGCCTCTACCAAAAATGCCTCAAAAACAAGTTCCTTCAAAGGGCACATGATGAGACTCACACTGGAGTGAAATGCCACTGCACCTCTTGGACTTTAAGGATGAAGAGACCTGTATTTGCAATCTTCCAAAAGAGAAAGACTTTACAATAATAACACAAAAAGCCCCTTAAAACTAAAATGCAAGAATCCACCAAGAGGAGAAGACTATTTAAGTCATTATGGTACATCTAGTAGCGAGTGATGAATTAGGCAGCCATTAGATTATGTATGTACACATGTGTTTATTTATTTATTTGTTTGTTTGTTTGTTTTTTCAGGATTTCTTTGTGCAGCCTTGGCAGTCCTGGAACTCGCTCTGTAGACTAGGCTATCCTTAAAATCAAAGATATCCTCCTGCCTCTGCCTCCCAAGTGCTGGGATTAAAGGCATGTGCCACCACTGCCCCAATTTTTAAAATTTTAGCTAAAAGAGCTTTCTTAGATTTATTTGATGTGTGTGAGTGTTTTGATTACATGCATGTTTATAGTGTGTGCATCCTGGAACTGGAGTTATGGATGGTCGTGGATCACCTTGTAGATGCTGGGAATTGAACCTGGTTTCTCTGCAAGAACAAATGCTCTTAATTGGTGAGACATATCTCCATCCAAAAATAAATTTGGGGGTTTTGTTTATTTGTTTGTTTATGAGACAGCATCTCACTGTGTAGCCCTGGCTGTCTTAAGCTCCCTATATAGACGAAGCTAGCCTTGAACTCACAGAGAGTGCCTGCCTCTGCCTTCTAGTACTGGAGTTATGGCATGTGCCACCACACCTGGTTCAGCCATCAGCTACTTACAAAGCTTTGGAATAGCATCAAAACTGTATATCCTGCATAATGTACAAACAAAGAAACAAGTCAAGAACAGTATATAGTTGCATATATAATTACGTGAAGAAGAATATCGGTATTCGTAGGGACACATGAAAATGTTAACCTTGGCTTTGTTGAGCACAGTCCCTGGGTAATTTCCTCTCTGCTTTCTTACTGTCAGTACTGTCCAGTGTTTCTCACCTACCTGTTCGCTTTATAATGAAAGTAATAAGAACACCAACAATAACAGCCTTGAAAACAAATCAACAAATGTAACTGGGGGGAAACCTGCAGCTGTTCCAGGAAGGCATGCTAGGTGGAGAAGAAAGCAATGGATGGGCAGGTCCACCATGGAAGCTTTGGAAAACCACCACACGGCTGATGGTGCCTCTACAGGGTGGCTTCAAAACGCCTCTAAACCCATGAGCCTGTGGTAGTGGGGAACTCAGATGAGCGCTCTGGAAATTAAGGCATTTTACAATTTACAGATGTGATTTATCTTGAGTTGATTATAATGCCTGAAGCAACTGCGAGAAGCAATATTATGAATTAGGAACACTATCACACAGCCCTGGGATTTCTTCAGTTTGCATGGTAGCCCAGGGAACTGCCAGGTCCAATTAAGAGGCTACAGCTCAGGATGTGCTTTATCTGTGTGCTGGCATTGGTACACTGCAACGGAAGGAGCATTTTCATCTCCTTTCTAAAGGGCTTAAGAACTCCATAGTCTCGAAGGTCTCGTGGGCTACACAGTAATTAATGGTTAGAAGAACACAGGAAGGGGAACCAGGAGGCCTTAGAGCTGGTCTGGGGCTCCTTGTACGTGACCCTGAATTCCGTTTCCTTCTTCATACTCAAATCCTCATTCTTAGGAGGAAGAATCAGTCTCGGGACCCTTAGATTTAGCATTCCGTAGTAGACTATATTCTATATTCTATATGTTCTATATTCATGGTGGAAACACGGCCCTGATTAATTACCTTGAGCACTTTTCATTAATGTGTTGTTTGTCACCTATACCCGCATCAGGATATAAGGTCAAGTTGAGTAGAAGTCTTTGCTTAAATTTGCCCATATCCTGGGTCTAGAGTGATGCCTGGCATGTAGCGGGTGGGTACTCAATAAACACCCACTGAGCACACCAGTGAATGTGTCTCATGAATTGCTGCTTGACGTGTAGCAAAACAGTCTGGCTATAGTGCCGAGTGTTCTCTCACTGGCTGCCTATCTGTTTCCATCACTGTCTCCTAAGCCCCACAATCCTTCTGCCTTGAGATTCCTACCCCACTTTTAAATCATCTCACCTTTTATGATATGGCTATAACTCCACCAACTTCTAAACCTGCCAAAAATTATACAAGGCAAGTTATAACCTAGAAGAATGGAGAGATCAGGAGATCATGTAGGTGACCATGTCTAAGAGAAGGCAATTGTTCTCATTAATATTTACTTTTTGCACAACAGAAAGTAGACACACGGACGTATTTGATATGGTAGAACAGAGAGATAAGATACAATTCTTGCCAGTCAGTTAGCTTAGCACAGTCCTGTGACAGGCTTAGGAAGTAGAAGTACCAGGCAGTACTGTATGTGTGCATGCGTGCATGTATGTGTGTGTATGTGCATGCATGTGCATGTATGTACATGTGTGTGCGTGCATACATGGAGGTGAGGCAGGAGGAAGGCTGAAAGTCTGTAAAGATCCTTAGCTCTGTCCTCTATCTTGTCCACTCTGTTCTGGAAAGTTGAAATTCACGCAGGCCTGCATACAGAAGGGGGAATGGCTACCACTGCATGCCTCTCAGCTTCCAGAACACTCGCAGCCAAACAGAAACATTTTGGGAAGGTTTGACAATTATTCATTGGAGAAGCCAAGGGACTTCTAGATACTCAAAAACTGACACCTGGAGAGTCTCCCCACCAGAGCACATTGCAATGACATCTGCCAGACAATAGCTCTGTTCCTCATACAAAACATCTGGTGTACCTCATTCATATATGTGAACACTCCTCAGACCACCAGACTTCAGAAAAGCCTAGGAGGAGCTAAACTGGGTAAATAATGAGGACCTGGAACTCACGTGAAGCCACTTACAAGCAGGATACACTACAGTATGGTTAGAGAGCTGAAAGAGGGTAGTGTACTCATGAAAACAGAGCAAGCTGCTACAGAAAGGGCACAAAAGCTCCAGAATGACAGAGAACGCTTAGAAATTAAGGCTGTCATGGTTGAACCAAAGCACTCCCTAATGAGCTAGGATATTTTTCGAGATGGTAGAGCAAGAACATAAATGATGGAAAATGAGAGAAAATAGGAGATTAGAGACTTCACAAGTTATAAAGAAATAGAATGGAAAGAAAGCATAAAGAAAATTTCCCAGAACTGAAAAGCAAGAATTGCTAAATTGATATGATGTTTTAAGAGGCTAGTATGAAGAATTAAGAACCCCATTCTCAAACACAGCATTAGGATCTATTTACTACAAGGCCACTCTAAAAGCCCTTGGAGAGCCTGAGGAGGATGAAGAATCAGATAAGATAGGACAAATCAAGAGTTTCAATGACAGTAGATTTCAAAAGCAACATTAAAACACAGAGAATGGGACATTCCTTCAAAATTCGGAGGGCGAGTCATCCCCTTCCCAGGGTTTCAGGCCCAGTAAAAGATTCCACAGGCATTTTCAAAGCACACAGTCCCTCAAGTCCCTGTGTCCCTTGTGCAGAGTTCAACAAAAAGTTACTGTGGTTGCTACTTGCTCTCTTTTAAAGTTTTGCTTTTTTTATTTTCTTTCTTTCAGAAAAAGAATTATTTATTATTTTCATATGCACCTACTGTCTACTTTTTGTTTTGTTTTTGTTTGTTTTTGAGACAGGGTTTCTTTGTGCAGCAGTCCTGGCTGTTCTGGAACTCAAGCTGTAGACCATGCTGGCCTCTAATTCAGAGCTCTGCTTGCCTCTGTCTGTGCTGGGGTTAAAGGTGTGTGCCATCGCTGCCCGGCTGTTCTGTCAGTTCCGTATCTCTGCCCCTCCCCAGGGGACACAGACCTGACAATGATTTTAGTGTGGGTGTTATGGGCAGCAGCTGCCCCTCCCCATTCCTCTTTGCTTCTGGAGAGTCCACACAAGTTACCAACAGATATGGGGCCAGGAGGAGCAGGCAAGCAGACCCTTGGCCCATTGGAGGAGACAGTCTGGCCGAAAGAGAGGCCGCTCCCACCAAACCTAGAACTTAGCCGAGGCTGTCCACACTGCGGCTCTGATTGTGCCTGTGGGAGGAAATTCCCTGCCGCAGGAAGAGAGGAAAGTCTGCTGAAAACTCCAGCTGACCTTCAGAGGAGGGGGCGGGAGTGGCTGGGAGAAACCTGAGGTTAGAGAGAAGGGTGGGAGCTGTGAGCTTCTGTGGTTCCTCCAGACAGTCCCGCGAAGGGTCTGCCATTGTAGGACACTTGAAAGCTGAACTTCAGAGGAGACCAGGCCAAAGACCAGAAGCAACTGTTTTCACAGTGCAAACTGTTAGCGAGCCTCAGTTGTTCAGACGTGGGCTCACAAAATGACCCTTTCAGGCCACCGTCTCCCTTCCTGCTCCACTCTGCCTGATCTCCAGATGTTAGTGTGTGACGACCGTCGACGAGGGGTCAGACGAAGCCTGTGGAAGGCAGCTCCTCCATGCCTGTCCCCATGTCCCTGTCCTTTCTATTCAGACCCTGCTTTGCCAGGAGAAGAGCAGAGGCATCGTTGGCCACTAGAGAGCAGCAACAGCTAGGATCTAGCAAAGGAAACCACCAAATTGCTTAGCAGAAGCCAGGCTCTGCAGAGATTCCTCCTGCCCAGCTATGTGCACCTCCAGTGCAGACAAAACTCCACAAGGAGGCCTCTGTGTATCATAGCTGGTGTGTGGCTGGCACTTAGCTACTCATTGGAAGGGATTCCTAATTAGGGAAGGAGCAACCAGAGGCCAGGACGAGTTGTGGGGTCTGATCACCGTCCCAGTGCACGTCAATCCCGGCTTCCTAGTCCATCACACAGCACACCAGGCTTTGCTCTCTTTCTCCTTCACGCATGTCCCACTACGGCTGATCCTGGACTGACCACCTTGCCCACCCAGATCTCAAAATACTTTCAGACAAACTAGTTGAGATGCTTACACCGGGTCTGATAGCACTGGGAATTACCCAAACTCTTTCTCCTGTCTGCTGGCCAGCCCCACGCCAATCTTAGTCCTCGCTGCCCACCATACCGCTTCTCTAAGTGCCTCTTTTGGGGCAGGCACCATCTCCACTCATCACAGAATGTACATCTGCTTTACATGTGGCCCCTCATCCGGGAGTGCATCCTGGCATTCCTGGCCTTCCTCATACTCCCCACTTGTTCAGTTTCCACCCGCCCAAATATTTTCTCCACTTGGTCCCTGGATAATGTCTTAGCTATGTTATGGTAATTTCTGGCCCCAGACTTGTTGATGGGCAACATTCCAACTGAGCTAGTGTCCCCGGTCCTCTTCACTCCTGGAGGTCACAATTTCTATATCCTCACATCTCTTACATTCTTTGATGGACCTCCTAACAGGGGGATTTCCCAACCTGAACTTATTTTGTCATTTCCAGACTTTGACACTTAAGACATAGGACATGCCCCACATTTTGGATGATTTGTGCATGTATGTACATACAAAACTGTTTTCTGGCTTAGTTACTGAAGCATCATTTTATGGTGGATTTTTTTAAATTGTTAAAGACATGATTTCTCTATAAACCCCTGGCCCCTGGCTGGCCTAGAACTCATTAGATAGACCAGGCTGGCCTCAAACTCACAGAGATCCATCTGCTTCCAAAGTGCTGGGATTAGAGGTGTACACCACTACGTTTAGCTAATAATCACCTACTAATAGTGGATTGTTAATTTGTTCTATGTCCTCCTTTTCTATGGTACTGTTTTAACAATGGTGTATCCTACAGCTCATGATTTGCTATTAATTAACTCTGGGTCTGAATCCCAGTTCTATTACAGCCTGGCTGTGCATTCTGAGAAATGTTAGTAGTATGTCTGAGGTTTGTCTCTGAGAGTCCATTCCTCGCGAGATATGCCCATGTGTAACTTACTAGGGGGCTATTCCTTGAAAGATGGTGTATGGTGAAAACAGTGAAGGCACACTGAATAGTATGACGGTTCAGTCTCCTGCACGGGATTTTCCCCCAGACCGGCCAGTCCCTGGCCCCATTAAGTAGCTCAGAGGTGCTGAGCAGCCAAGGCTAACACTATAGGATTCTGCCCCCCTTCCTTCTGACAGCCAGGGCTGGGTGGTGACTGTGGCGGTGGTGGTTAGATATTACAGAAGAAAATTAAGCTGTAGGTCCCAGCAGAATACTGAGGCTAGACTTAAGATTTAACAGCTTTGGCAGTAGATAAGATCAGGAGGCAAAAACCCTAAGAACCAGGAATGGGGGGTTTTAGTCACTTAAATATGAGCCAATTATAACAAATATGGATTAAGAGTCCACAGATCATTTCAGAGAAGATAGAGAAATTTTGATTTAAACTATTTAAATATTTTATTATTCTTTTTATCCCCCTGTTCTGCTTCCCCTGGATTTTGAAGAGCGGTGGCTAGAGTGGGCCACCTCTGCTTGAAACATGTCCTGGGCAGAATGAAAAGGGAGGCAGGGAGGGTTCAGGATGGGAATTCAAGGCTCAGGGAGCACCTCCACTGTAGGGGGAGTTCCTAGTGGTCATTTGTAGGTAGGGAACAGATTTTCTTATATCCTCGGGGAAAGCCAGAAACTGGAGGAGTGCCAGGTGGGAGACCTGGGAACTACACCTTTGGGGATATACTGGGCCTCCTTCCAGCATCTAGGAGGCAGAAGGAACTCATAGTCAGGGATGGTTAGTGGTAGCATATCGCTGGGATCAGATCAGTGAGAAAAGGGGTGCCCTGATGGAGCCCAGAGCTGGCAAACCAGAGAGAGCATGTCTGCCATGGACATGGACACCACGGTGGCAGAGTCTCTCAGAGAGACTGGATCTCAGGACAACAAAAGAGCTCCATTGGGGTGAGAAGACGGGTGTGTGGCACCAAGGGGCATGAAGCACCAAGCCTTGGCCAGATCTTGAACCTGTCTTAATGGTATGGATGAGCAGGGATGAATGACACATCCACCATTAAGATGGGGCAGCTTTTGGAGCAGGTGCAGTTCTGCCTTCTCTCTCAGCCCCTGCAGGGAACTCTGCTCAGGGAATGCTGCTCTTTTGGCAAAGGGCAGGGACAGAGGGTCTCATCCACTGGGATCCTACAATATTCTTGTGTCGGTGTGGAATCCTGACACTTCTGCATAGCCGTGGATCGTGGCTACACACAGATTTTTTTCTTTTTAATCTTAATCTTGTAGTTTGAGAAAAGAAAATTGTTCTACACAGCAGAGCAGTAGGAAAAAACCAGAGTAAGAAAATCAGGATTCATTCCCTCAGAATAAAACTACTACATGTCTACCACCAAGGTCACCAAATTTCCTAGGACTTAACACTAACTTCAGGCTGTCCAGCAAGGAGTTAGGATACAAGGAGCCCTAGTATTTACAGTTTTACCCTTCTTATTCAAGAAAAGTAAGAAGTGAACATTTAGCTGCCATTGTAGAACAGATAGGATTACCGGGCCATCGGATTTCAGGCTATGTAGGTATGTGCAGGAACCCGCCTAGTATCACATATGCTGAAATCTAGCAAGGCCATAAGGAAAAGGCTCAGACTCTACCCCCCACATGCGCCGTACAGGCCAACCTCTTCCATCACTCTCTCCCACCTGCTCCTATGATCCTAACTCTTACCCTGGAAACTTGCCATCTACAGATCCAGGCACACAATGGCCAGACCCTGGGTTTTCACTTGTCCAGTGGCTCTTTCTGCCTGGGGCACCCTTGTCCCCAGTGCCTACTTATCAAGCTGTCTTGCTCCTTCAGGCTTGGGTTCAGTTTCCTAACTCCAAATAGACAAACTATCTCACACTTTTGTTGAACACACAGGTATGGAAAACTTGCTATGTGCCAGGCTCTCCTATAGGAGATGGAGTTCAGCACCACAGACGAACACTTCTGTCTACCTGGAGTTTCTATTGAGTTGAAGTCATCAGAAAACACGGTAAACAGGCAGAGTCAGCAAATGTCAGGGATGAGTGCTAAAGGGGCAGACAGAAAAAGGGGCACTGTTGTGTCTGAGTGTGTGTGGTCACCATGCTCGTGTGTGATGTGGGGTTGCAGGACTTGTCAAAGCCCAGGGCTGCAGAATTGCCTGTCCTGTGTGCTCTCACGCACATCCCTGGTGCCATTGGGACACTAACATAAGCCCATTCTCTCTTCCAGTTTGTATCTAGAATGTCTCCACAGGCTCATGTCTGAGTACTTGGGCTCTAGCTGGTAGCACGGTTTTGGGGCTTGTGGGACCTTTGGGACTTGGGGTCTCTGGGACATGGGAGACTAGGTCACTAAGGGTGGCCATAGACTGCACCCACCTCCAGTCTAGCTGTTTGCTGGGCCAGGCTCCACAGGAGAAACTCCATCACACTCTTCTGCCACCAAAGCCACTCTCCCATGCATTCCCTGCCACAATGGGCCATGCTCTCTGAAGCTGTGAGCCAAAATAAGCTGTTTGTCCCTTAAATCTATCAAATGTATCTGGTCCTAACAACAAGACATGTTGTTACTGTAGGCTGCATGGCAGCACATCTAATGCAGATTAGGCACCAACACAATAGTGTCTGTCGTGTGTTTAGACACAGCATGCATGTTATGCTATTTATTAAGTTTATAAGACATTATCACATCATGATATTCATCAGAAGTTTAGATATCTAGACCATATTGTTTTTTTTTTTTTCGTCCTTGGGCAGGGGCTACAGAATCTTACTATGTAGCCCTGGCTGGCCTGGAACTTGCTCTGTAGACCAGGCTAGCCTCCAACTCACAGAGATCCTCCTGCCTCTGCCTCTGCCTCTCAAGTGATGGCTCACTGTCATTTTTAGCATAAGCTTGGGTACCTATTCTGCAGCATTTAAGGGCAGTATTCAGTATAAGCTTCTCTGTCACTGCCACTTGTCCTCCACATTTGGGTCATACTCTGCAAACGTGAACTGGGGTCCCTTGAGACTCTGCATCCTCAAACCTGCGACTGCTCATTTAGAAAAGAAAGAAAGAAAACGCCATCACAGAAGTCAGAACCATGTGCCCAGGGTCCGTGTTTTCCCTTTGGTTTTGATCCGTCCCCATTCTCTCATTTCATTCTTTTGTCTGCTACATTTTTTTCCTACTCTCTTGAGACGGTGCCGTCAAAAATTAATTTCCCTTCTACAAATTATTTCTGAATGAGAATTATCCTTAATCAAGTAACTTTTAAAAAGTTTATCTGTTATACAAACTCATTTACAGAGAAAATAGAGCATCAAATATGCACTGCTCCCAGGATACATTCATAGGTTCTTTGACATTGTACCCTACAACAGATCTCTCTCTCTCTCTCTCTCTCTCTCTCTCTCTCTCTCTCTCTCTCTNNNNTCTCTCTCTCTCTCTCTCCCTCTCTCTCCCTCTCCCACATAGAATTTATATAATTCTGGCTGACCTTGAACTCACTATTTAGTTCAAACTGGCCTTGAACTTGGGGCCTTCCTGCCTCAGTCTCCCACATGCTGAGACCACAGGCATAAGTCATCACAACCAGCCTGTGGTTGGTAGTGTTCTCCCTGCCTCCATTTGTACCCAGCAACAGTTCCTGCTAAGAAGATGGTGGCTGTGATGAAATGGGACCTCTGAGGCTGGAAGATGGGGGCACACAGTGCCTCTGGGATCTCTTGCATTACTTGCTGTGAGGGAAGCCAGCTGCTGTGCCACAAGGACACTCTGAGAGCTCAGCCGAGTCCATGTGTAAAGGAACAGTCACATGACAAGAACTGGTAAATGAGCAGTGAACCCCAAGCCTGCAGGGACGGAGCCCTGCTGCCATATTTACTCCACCCTCAAGAGAAACCTCACACCAGAACTACTGGCCAAGTGTCCTAAATTTCTGTTCCACAGTGAGTTCCAGATCAATGCTTCTTGTCTCAATTCTCTAAGTTTTGAGGGGATGTGCCTAATCGAGCTCTGCACAGCCTGCCACTGATGCTGAGGAAGCTGACTAACTGCTCTCCTTCTCAGATGGGTCGGAAGACTAGGGACTCAAACACCACTGCTCTCTAAGAAGGCACCAGAGGAGTCCTATGGCTGGGTCAGCCATGCAGAGAGCCACAAGAATGACCCCCTATGCGATTTCTGCACCCTGGACAACAGGGGCCAGCATCTGAACTGTGAGCCCAAGCTTTGGCTGGGAGGTGCTGCTCAACTCAGCCAGAGCTCCCCGGCATACAGAGGAGGTTCCCAGAGAAGGCAGCATCCTTTTTGTGCACTCCATAACTGCGGCGCTTGGAACAACAACGTCCTCCAGAGTCTCAGGCGTGTTAATACTTGGTCCCCAGTTACTGGTGCTCTTTGGGTGGGGTTAAGAGGTGTGATCTGGGTAAGATGTATGTCATCAGGGGATGGAGGTAGGGCTTGAACCTTGCACCATTTCCAGTTTGTTTTCTGTGTTACACTCGCAGTTTCGGATGTAAGCTCTAAACTCTCAGCTCCAGCCACCATGTCTGCCACTTGTTACCATGTCTGTACCCTAGCCCTCTGGAACTTGAAGCCCAGATAAACTCTTTCTTCTATGAGCTGCTTTGACCATGTTGTCTTATCACAGAAGTAGAAAAGTAATGCAGTAATTGACAAAATGTTTTCATGCCTACAATTTCATGGAATCCTCATCATACTCCACTTTCCAATTAGGAAGTTAAGGTTCAGAGAGTTTGGGTGACTCATTCAAGGTCACACAACTACTAAGTTCCAGAGTTGAAGACCGAGACACAGATTCCCCATTGCTAAATTCTATTTCCTATTACTTTCAGCTACCTCTGCAAGGATTTGTTTAATTGACTTTGAGTACACAGTACACGCGAAGCGCTTTGTGCGACAGGATTGCAATGGCCTGAATGAAAGGAAGTCACAGTGCAGGCTTCGGGCAGCAACACTTACTGCCTGAGTGTAGTCTCTTTGTACTCACAGGGATCGGACCAGGGTGAGCGACAAGTAACATGGCCCAGGGTGCAAAGACTGCTGGGTCAGCTAATTCTCATCTGCCAAGAAGGGAGTGATGCATTTACCTGAGGAGGAAAAGGTTGCTATGGGGGAGGAGAGAGGCCAGAGGGGCCACAATCTGCCGTAGCCATGCTGGGGTTTGTCACATCACAGAAACTAAGTGGAGGCAACAGGGTGGAGTAAAGGTCTGTGCAGGCCACAAGGCCTGGGCCTGAGACGGGCAGGGGGACAGGGAGACAGGGAGACAGGGGGACAGGGAGACAGAGGGACAGCGGGACAGGGAGACAGGGAGACAGGGGGACAGGGAGACAGGGGGACAGGGAGACAGAGGGACAGCGGGACAGGGAGACAGG
>LOEQ01001357.1:238436-264079 GCA_001685075.1 Bramus lutescens
TCCATCCATCCATCCATCCATCCATCCATCCATCCATCCATCCATCCATCTATCTATCTATCATCTATCTATATCTCCAGGTCTGCTTTTATATCCACATCTGCTAATTTTAACTTCTTTGTCAATTCACAGTTTATGTCAACTGATTACTGCCCTCATCATTACAGAACACATTTTCCTGCTTCTTTGCATGCCTGATAATTTTTTACTAATGCTAGATAGTGGGGTTTTTCCCTATTTTATCAATACTTTTATATTCCCATGACTATTATTTTCTATTGTTTGTTCACTTGCTTATTTTTTTTCCCCCAAGACAGGGCTTCTCTGTGTGGCTTTGGCTAGCCTGGAACTCCTTCTGTAGACCAGGTTGGCCTCAAACTCAGAGATCCACCTGCCTCTGCCTCCCAAGTGCTGAGATTAAAGGTGTGTGCCACCACACCTGGCTCCCCATGACTATTCTTGAGTTTTGTTCTGTGATGCAGTCAGTTATGTCTATAAGACTTGTAGACAGAGTCAGAGCCATCTTTAGCCCTGAGCTTGCTGCTCCCCCTGAGATAGCTTATACACTCTAACTGACGTTTCAGCAACAAGAGGCTTTTCAGTCTAGGTAGGAACAGGGCTACCCCCTCCCTGTATCAAAATCTAGGAGCTCAAAGCAGCAAGTTGGAGTTTTATAGGACTCTCTTTGTTTAGCTTCCTACCCCTCAGACATCTTGCTGATGTCTGGTGTTCATTGTCTTGAACATCATTTCTTATATTTTGTCTGTTAAAAATTGTTTCAGGAAGGAAAAGAAATCTGGTGTTTGCTTATCTATCTTGGTGAGAATTAGAAGCCCCACATCTTCTTTGTTCAGGGCAACTTCCTTATTCCAGTTCGCTTGCCCCATGACTCTACTGGCTGTGCATCTTTAACCTGAGAATCGTGATGCTCAAAGAGCTTTGGATTTTGAATTGACTTTGGATGATGGATGGCCAACTGGCAAAGTTTGTCCAAATATTCCAAAATCCAAAAATTTCCTCTAAACTTGTGGTCCCCAGTGTTTGCATCAAAGATAATCTGTGTTGTGACTTTCTTTACCTCCTTGGACGGCCAGTTTAGGAAGTACCCTGCTCTCTTGGCTTGTCAGTCTCTCTTCTCCGCTTCCCTTCCTATGTGTAAGATGCCATACAGCAGCACACTTACTGATGTCCTCAATCCCCTTCCCAAGTCTGCCAGTTTAACCCATGGAAGATGCTCAATAGGCTTCATAATGAATGGATGACCAATAGAGAGAATGGAGCATGTGGTTAATTTCTGATAACCTCACTTTGTTGCTAAGCAACCTCTCAAATAGACTCTTTTATGTTTCCTATGCATCACTCATCAGTAGAGGTAACAGTGACAGTGCAGGCAAGTTATCTTTCAGATAAAAATGTGATTTTCACAATTTTACATTAGTTAGGTCATATATTTAGTATAATTTCCCTGCAAAGGTGAGGGGTCTATGAGTCATCACTAAGGCCCTAGAAAAACCCAATATTTCAGCAGGAAGGGAATTCAGAGACCAGTTCCTGTTTCTTTCCTGTCTTATAGGTGAGGAACTAGATTTTGAGAAGATTGATGGTTCAGTTAAAACAGTCCCCAAAACTCATACAAATAAGTTGATGCAGCACCCCACCCCAGATATTGTAGTTCTTCCCACTAGAAATCCAACATTCACCATTTTTGATGTTTCTATCCAGATTTTTAAAAATATTTATTTATTTACTTATTATGTATACAATATTTTGTCTACATGTATGCCTGCAGGCCAGAAGAGGGCACCAAACCTCATTACAGATGGTTGTGAGCCACTATGTGGTTGCAGGGAATTGAACTCAGGACCTTTGGAAGAGCAGGCAATGCTCTTAACCGCTGAGCCATCTCTCCAGCCCCCTCTATCCAGATTTTTGAATGCATGGAATATAATTAAGAACTGCTATTTTTTTTTATATCCATCCGTTAATTCTAACTCTTTGTCAGTGCAGAGTCAATTCTGACCCAGTGTTCTTGCTGTACCACCAGCCGTCTGTATTTGCAGGCAATTGGAATGTGTTT
Organism: Bramus lutescens; assembly: GCA_001685075.1. NCBI lineage: Eukaryota > Metazoa > Chordata > Mammalia > Rodentia > Cricetidae > Bramus > Bramus lutescens. The sequence goes on from LOEQ01001357.1 coordinate 240,514, forward strand.
CCCACCAGGATCCACCCTGGCTTCCCAGTGACCCCAGGTTTAATCAATAGTAGAGTACTCATGGGGTTTCTAGGACAAGGTCACAGAGTCACATAGCGTGGCTTAGAATGGGACCAGCTTGACACTCACTCACGTTATTACACTGAGAAAAGCGTTCTCTGAAATGTTAGTACCTGTGCTATGAGAAATTTAATAAGCTTCCATCTCGGTCATGTAGCACCCCCTGTGAGGGATCTCACACCAGCAGAACACTCTACAAGTTATAAAATGGGTGCGGTTGCAAGTTTAGTTCTTATGCAGAGGGCTTATCAGGACAGTACACCCCAGAAATTGGTTCCCTAAATCTGAAAAAAGTTTTGACAAGAACAAGAAGAATTTTCATTTTTACATTCTGCATAGACACTGAAAACTATGCTGATCCACTATATATAAAACCTGATATTCATGTGCACAGCTCAGGAGAAATTAAAGCAAGACAAGGGACAGAAGATAATGAGAGAAACATGAATAATGGCATTTCAGTGAATACATTCAAAATTCACATGCACAAAAACACTTGTTGAGAAGGAAAAAATTTAAAGTCCTATTTTAGTCACAGCCAAAATGTACACACCGTAAATATTAATGAATAAAATATTAATAATAAGTAAAAATTTAATAAATAAATCATATTTATTACCCGTAAATATGATTGATTGGAGTCGGGAAGGTGGTTTTTCTGTTCTTTATAACATATGGTAGTTCCCTGCCTTCTCAGTGCCACTCCGTTGTTTTCCCTGCCTTTCTGGTGGTCGAGTAAGGGCACTGAGGTAGCTCTGGGCATTAACGTCGAGCCGCTCCCCCCGAAACACTTAGCTGTGGGTACAAGAACCTCTCAGAATCCTCCTTCTGTCTGGGATGGTAACTGGTAACTATATGTTTATGTGTTGATCCATCAGCAGAACGGATAATAAACACAGCTCTCCCTGCTGACATGGATGCACAGCACTCTTAAAATTTTTAAGCCATTAAAAAATGTAAGGGTTGTTTATTACTATAGCATAACTTGACTCATCCTAACAGATACATCCGCTCTTTCTCTCTTTTCTGGATGGAACTGTTTTGGGATAAGTATTGGTAGGAATTTAGGCACACTGAGAGAGTGACGCTAAGAGACAGATAAAATGGGATCACCCTGAGAACCCAAGGAAAAATGCAATTTTGGGAGACTTAGTAGATTTTAATTTTTTTAGTATACCTCTTCAATGGTTATTACTATGTTCTTTTTTAAACAACCCAAGGATTTCTGCCATTATACAGTGATTCATTCTTCATAGGCACTGAGAGAAGAGAGACCATTCTATCTCTTAAATCTCTTAAGCTGGTGTAAGAACTATTCCTAACATAACTTGGTGTGAATTTTGTCCTATGAATATTTATATTTCTTTTCTCCCAAACAGATTACAGTTCTTTTAGATAAGGATATTTTATACCTCTTTTGTGTACTTCTGGAAGAATGGTCCTAATACACAATACTCTCAAGCTGAAGGCCAGTTCTGCCGTCTATAAGGGACTTGCATTAGGAGCCAAAGTTGGTGATCTCTTGGTCTAACTCACAGTGGATGGATCTATTCTCACATTTTCACTTCCTGAAGCTTCTGGACTGTTGAAGGGCTTTTGCAGTCTACACTGTGCTAGCATCCTCCTCACTGGCAACCAATGCAGTGAAGTAAACCGAACGAGACCCATTTTCAACCTGACTTCTCTGAACACGTGTTTCATTCTGGGGAACACATACTTGGTTAGGCTTATTTTCCCATTCACTGATTCAGGCCCCTGGTGCCTTCTCCACTCTTTTGATTTGCCATTCTTAATTAGAAATGGTCCATCAAACCCAGAAGCCAACTGCAAGATATAAAAAAATCAGGGGTGGATCCTCTGGGAGGAGTCTGCATTTAGCAGGGGTCTCAGAATTGTCACTGGCCAAACCACACTGTAGCTTCTTTGCCATATCTGGTTGTGCACCTAGGATCTCAGTTCGCTCCTCCGGCTGGAGTGCTCTGCTCCTTTACCTGGAGATGCTCTGTCAAATTTTCCCCATTTCCCTGTCCTGGCTCCTGATCCTGGGTTTAGCTTCACTCATCAGCTCATGTCTTAGACCTGCCTATGTATGGCATTATCTGGAATTCAAGGAGTCTGCTATTGGTTTTTGCCAAATACCATCATTCTGCTCCACAGTACTTAGCCTTTAGTCTGCATGCACTAAAAGTGGAGAATGTTATTCTCTGTATTTCTGCACACTAAGGACACTGCACTCTCTTCCCACACTACCCTATTGACTTATAATGCACCTGACAATACAGTAGGCATTAAAGATGGTGATTAAAAAGGGGCAGGAAATTAGACAAAGATACATTGTATATGTGTGTATATGAGATTAACAAAGAATAAAAGTTGTCACATAACAAAATTAATTTAGAAAACGTAAAGCAGACTTGAATCTCTGTCCTCACGGTACTCACGGTGTAGCAATCCACAATCCAATTACGAGCATGACTTCGTATGGATCCTATCAGGCTAAACCCACCTCTTCATCCAGCTAACAAGCAAGTTCAAAATGATTTTGCAATTCGTAAATGAGGTCTTAGTCATGCTCAAAATTGAATTTTTATCAGAACGGGCAAAAAGGTGGTTGAACTACACCAGGTATGGTTAGAACGCCCCCCACAAGCATATACATATATAAAATAAAATAGAAAATAACCACACGTCACACTCAATTTCCCATAACAACAGGGAAAATTTTGTTTGTCCTTAACCACTTCTGGACTGTTTTCTGGGAGTCATAAGTCCAGGAGTTGAGCAAGGCAGGTAGATTTGCTTTTGCAGTCAGCACTGTGTTAGCATCCTCCTCACTGGCCTGTATCAGGACCCGAACCGGGAGGCACCTGTCCCGTGTAGCCCTTGCTCAGAGTGGCTAATTAATGCTATACACAGTTGTGGTAGACAACCGTAGTCTTGCAATGTGTTTCTCAAGCTGTAAGGCTTAAAATACAATAAGTGGGAGTGAGTGTGTGCTGGTGCCCTGAGTTCTCTTCTCATTTGGCCTCAACCTCCAAGGCTTGCCTCTGGAGACAAACTGATGCAGGGTGAGGAGAAAGCCAGACTCATACCACATCATCCCATTGCATATGCTAAAGCAGTCCTAAGTGGGGTCTTGGGAGAAGAAACGGGGAATGAATGTTCATATTCCAATGATGAGGGAGCCACCTTCCAGCAATGAAGAACAGCTATCTACTGTTTGGTTGGGTTCAAAGAACAGGATTCCATTAGGATCCTAAGACCTTGTCTCTAATCCCTACACCTCTTTCTCAGGTCTCCTGAGGTTCTGTGTTGTTTGTGATCAAGCAAGACAAACTTTGTCTTGGTGACAGGCCCAGCTGACAACCACTTCCTGCTGTTACCAAGCATTTATCAATCTAGCCAGATGGGACCACATAGCCTGCTGGGAGTGAAGGACACAGCCAAAGGAAACTAACACTTTAAACTCTTTAAGGACAAAGCCTATATTTTAGCATCTCTCTCAGATTTTGCAAGGCCCTTTTGGAACATCAGGCATATGAACAGTGTATTGCATTGAGTTTTGAGTTCTCAGAATCACATGACTTAGACCAAATCTTGATGTATTTCAACAGTCTCATCAGCCATGTGAACCAGAGGGATGTAGCCTTCTACAGGTAAGGTTCTTGTTCACTTCGAGTGCATCAGATCCCCATGACCTAGGGCCAGGGTCACATGGGAAGGGCTCCCCTTGGGTGGCCCTGCTAGGAGAGTAGTATGAGATTCTCACATAGCCTCTAGGGTACCATCTTGGCTCCAGCAGGGACATGAAGGCTGAGTACCATGAGCCTGTCTGTGAATGCCTGCTTGTTGTGCTAAGGATGAACCCCAGGGGCTCATGTATACTAGTCAAATGCTCACTACTGAGCCCCGCTCACTCTCCTCCTGAATAAGATTGCTCCTCTCCAAGTCTTCTTTCTTCTGGGTGTCATAATGAACAGAGTTTTCTAAAACCTTATATATGTTTCTAGAAAGTCCTTATCCTCCCCTCCCCTAAAATACAGCCTCATTGCCACTAGCTACCTGGAGACCATTTGGACGAATTGCGTTGGTCACCATCACTCAGGTCACCCTTTCACTCCCCTCTAGAATACTTCCTACTCTACAGTATGTGGTATCAGCTGGCATCTTATGTATTTCACCTATATGTATTTCCACTAGAATATAAGACCCAGGGCAGGAATTCTTATCTACTCTCTTGGGGGAGGGCAGACTTGCTGTTGCTGTCTAAAAGAGTACATGGTACACAGTAGGTACTTGAGAAATATCTGTTGGATGAGTGAGTGAACATGATAGAGATACCCAGTTCTGCATGAGAGCTACTAATTATTAGCCATTCTCTTATTTTATGGATGACGACCATCTCATTGACTTCTGGAGGCTGTATTGGCCATTCCCACAGTCTCCTGATAGACTGCCCAGAATCTGTCTCACGATATCACTCTGGGAAAAACCCTAGACACTCTTCCATGTCAATGTTTACCAAAGAGACTGTGCCCAATGCCATTATCCCATCTCAACCCTCTGCACCCAGCACATTCTTTAATAAAACATGTAATCCAGAAGAAGTCAGCTACTCAGGTATTTTTGAGGTCTTGGTAAGACAGGAAAGAGGCTGTGATGATGGTCACATAACTAAGTTAGCAGTAGCAGTAGACTCACTGGCCTTTTTTACTATCTCACTTGATTTTCTGAATGACTCAGCTCCTCAGAAGCCAGAAATACTGGGTTGATGGCAATATGTCTTCTCCTGGAAGGCAGTACTCATGTCTGGCCCTACTCCGAAGCCTTTTTCTGTGCTGTCACACTGTAATAGCACCATTTTTATTCTGCCACACCAACCAACCAATCAGACTCCCTCTTTGATGACATGTTCCATTATTGAGCTTGTCTGTGTGGCACTTCAGTGTAGGTGGACAGCACCTAGGTGACCTGTGATGGCCTTGATTTGAGGACTGTAATCTATAGCTTTTCAACAAGTGTTTCACTAGGTGGTTTCAGAAATGCTAAAATATGAAGCAACATGTTAGACTCTTTAATCCCCCCCAAAACCAGGAAGTGTGAGCAACATAAAGCCCCCTACTTTCATTCCAACCTTCCAGCTGGTCTTGGATGAACTCAGCAATAGAAACCAGTCTTATCACCCTGCTCCCCTTGAGACCAAGTTGTCTACGTAAGTCCTTATGAATCTGTGAGAGCCCAAAACAACACACACAATGCCAAAATGATAGAGTACTCTCAGAGTGTCTGTAATGCTAATAATATATACATTATTTTTCTGCCAACTACATTTAATCCCTATACACCTTGGGACATTCCTTCACCCTAACCATCACTTAGCAACCATCACTATAGCCATACCTACAAACTTGACATTGTATTGACCTTTGAATGGTCACCATTGACAGGCAACAGAAGACCTGGATATCCTTACAAATAGAACAACACTTTTTATTTTGCCACTCTGGAAACTCAAAGATAGATACATGAAAACTTTTCTCCATTATTGCTATTTACAAGTCTTCAGAATCTCTCTGTAGCTACCACTACCCATGACCAGATCCACCACGGCAGGCACAGCTATATTACCATGTCAAGGGCACACTTGATGGACACTGGCAAGCTTGGATGAAGCACCCAGGATGAAAGCTCCCTTCAGGATCTGGATAGGTTTGCAGGGAAGAAATAGACTTCAAAGGACAGATCTGATTGGATTACTCTAAAATCTTGACTTGGAATTCCACTTAGTAGTGACAAGATGCAGACTCAAAAAGAGTGACGACAGAGCCTGGACATCAGGCTACTGCCACTTTTCTGGCCCAGTAGAGATAGAAGGCAGGTGTGTACATGGGTCACCAGAATTAAAACTTCACCTTTCATTTCTGATTATACTTATTGTTTTCTTAACCTGTCTTTCTTTCCAGGCTGTAAATTTGGAATTTATCTGACGAATTACATCCTTATAAAAACCTATTATTGACCTATAGTGCCTGTCTCATCTCTATATATTTGTGAATACATGGTGTGTATGTGCACATGAGCCCTTCAACCCCACAACCACCTGTAGGATCATGGTCTGAATCTCCTTTCATGGAATCTGAAATAACAGAGCTGGATGAATCCTACGCATTCCACACTCTTCCACAACCCAACTTGTCATCTGCTCATTCCCTATGCCACTGATTGGCAGGAGTCTTCAACTTTTTTGAGAAATAGTTACTTTCTTAGTATGCTTTTGAGTCAAGCTCACCAAACACACTCACACTGGATCTTTTATCAATGTTTTTTTTTCCTGATCCTCCAAGCATTATGTATGACCCATACATATTTCACCTCCATAGTTCACACATGGAGTATATACCACAGATGCTAGATCCCAGACTGCTCTCTATGTATGATGCTTTCTGGCTGCCAGCATGAAGCTATCTTTGTACATTCCTAGAGCTCCAGGCTAGTGTTTTTTCCTGACCCACCATTTTCTTCAGGTATGGTATATTTCCTAGTGGTGCCTCTTTTATGTTGATGTTGAAATAACAACAGTTTGATTTCTAAGGGCATATACTGAATGAAAACAGAGAGGAGCTCCCATTGACTAAGGCCTAGGTTTGAACTTACAACTACCACCAAATGTTGATTATTCGAAGGGTTCTATTATGTGTTATGTTCTCTGAGAACAGGATTATCTTTAATTCAGTTCTGTAGCTTGTTCAGTAGCCTTTACGGGGTCTGAAGCTTACTAAATCTTCGTTGAATAAATGAGGGTCCCAGTAGCAATATGGATAGAAAGAAGTTGTCATAATATCAGTGTTTGGGAGACAGAGGAGGAAAAATTAAAATTCTAAAATCCACAGACAGGGCCACCACCCAGGAGGTTCAATCCATCCTTCTGTCTTGAGGAACTGGTACTGGGGTGTTTGAGTATATAACTGAAACAGCAAGTACTAGGAAAGGAGATTTTTAGTCTTCACTTCCTTGTTTGTGGGGCCAGATTTGAGCATTTGTGTGATATAAGAGCCGCCCAACTGAAAATGCACTCATTTTGTTGTACACGTTAGTGATATAGAAAATGTTTGATTATATCTATTAATGGAATGGAAGCAGTGGCACAGGGAACCGAAATGTCATTTCTATTTTTCTTCGAAAGTGGTAGGTGTGCTTTCCCCAGAAGGTTTGTTTGCTTCTGTAATGATTAGTTCTAGCTCAGGCTATTAGTAAAACGAGTTAGCATTTCCTCTGTATAATACCTGGCGGGAGAAGAATTTATGGTACAGAGAGCTCACGCAGGGCTCAGTCCTTGCCACACTGAATTACTCTTCTTACACTGAGTGAAAGTTTTCAAGAAATCAAAAGCAAAGAACAAGTTTATGTCCCAGACAACAACTTCCTAGGATGAGAATCCCAAGACAACGCTTTAGCTGATGAGATGAAGACAGTCAGGGAAGGAGGAACTCTGGGACAGCAAGGCAGCTGATGTTTTTCCACCATGTGGGGGCTAGATACCTCTCTGCGGATCAATTCCATTATCTGTAAAGTGTTCTAGGTCAGTTGGCGAGGAGGAAGAAAGAGGACAGAAAGGCTTGCAAACATACTGTAGCTATAAAATACTAAGTGTCGGCAGGAAAATGACAAAACACCGCTGTCATCTCCTGTCCGGCTGTGTTCCTTGTTTTACCTCCTGAAGACTTGGGATCTTGGGCTTTGGTTCTGACATGTATTCCATTTAAAAAGTTCCACTTCTAAAGAATTTTATTTTTCAAGGGCAGCTACTCTGAAAATGTCTAGGAAACCCAAGGAACAGGTATATTCTTTTTTATGGAATTGACTTATTTTAATAGACAGTTTACCTAACACTTGGTAGATCTCAGAGTGTAATCCCTGAACCAACAGCATCTGTATTACCTGGAATTTGGTAGAAATGTAACTTCACGTGTCTACTCCAGATGAACTGAACCACATAATTCTGAGAGTGGGGCCCAGGATCTAGGTTTCAACAAGCCCTTGAGGTAACTCTGATGTATATATATCTCAGACTCATATATATGACATATGTATGTATGTTTGAGAACCACTGCTTTAGCCCAAAGGAGGAAAGGGGACCAGGATTTGAACATCTGGATGTGCCAGAGAAGATGGTTTGGGGTCTTTCCCAATCACACTATTTAGCTATTTAGAGCTGGGCACAAAGTGACATGTTAAGTTGTGTTAAAGGTACTTCTCTGTTACACTTTAAAAGAGTAGACACATTTACACACATGTACTGTGTATATGTACTGACCTGTATGTCAGTTTCTCAGTGGTTGAAAACAACTACTCTATATAAACATGCATCTCTACCTCTGTCATGTTCTGCTTTCTTGCCTTGATTTATTTTCTTTGTGACAGTTATTGCTTTCTTATATTAACTCTTTATTTGTGGTTTTTGTCTGTTTCTTCCAATGAGAATATATATATATTCTGAGGGCGATGTGTTTTATTCTTTCATGTCCCATATTTGCCATACCACCCTGAATGTGCCCAATCTCCACTCACGTTCTTAGCACTGAGAACCATGCCTAGCAGCTAGTATGCACTCAGTAAGCATTTGCAGAATGAGTGACTGCTTGCTTTGCAAGTTGGAAGAACACTGGGATCAGTCTGAAACACTGCAGCACCTGTGCACCCCCTTATCTGGCAGTGTCACAATAGCATGGAGCTTTGCCTTTCAGTTCCTGTTCTAGGCACTGAGATAAGCCTGCAAACAAGGTCCCAGTCAGTGCGAGCCTCAGGAACTTAGTTCATCATTTCCAAATGTGCTCTTTGGGTTTTAGCTAGTTATGGGGCAGCGTCTTGAGTGACTGACATGTTCATATAGCTGGCTGGGGCTACAGGGTGGTCTACAGCTGTGCAAAAGAATTGTGGGACACAGTAGGGAAAAGATTATACAGAAAGAAAACTCAGGGGTTCAGAACTCTGGCGTTGATTCTGCCCCTAAGTTGTCAAATGTCCTTGGACAAGCAGCACTGTTTGGTCTTGGTTTCATCTTACTGATCTCACATCTTCTTCAAGTTTTTATAAATCCATTCGTGTGTTGTCCGATGAAAGCCTGGATCCTGAACTGGTAAGTCCCATGAGGACAGGATCTATTTGCTCACTTACTTTTTAATACCCAGTAAGCAGTTGAAGGCATTTCTTAACTACATGGTGTGGAGAGAACAAACTGAAAACATCTACTTCATCAGCCTGTGAGCTACAAGTAACCAAGCTGCAGGCATGTAGATGTGTGTTGTAGAGACCCTGGCCTATAGTGCTATCCACACAGGGAAGAACAGACTCCTGGTCTGCACTAGCCACTTACGGAGACAGTGGAGGTGACTATGCCATGCACATCTCGGGCCAGACACCTGGCTATCAACCCTGTGGCTTGGAAAAGCACAGATATCGCAATGACAAACCACAGAATCACAAATCTGTTTACTTCTAGTTAATGTATTTAAAATTAAAGCATTCCTTCACAGCTTCAGCCTCGCCATTAGGGAAATAAACACAACATTGCTGGCCTCTCTGACTATGAAAATCACAGGAATAAATTCAACAGCTTCTTGGTGTCTGCCAGGAGAAAACCATTCAAGGAAGGGCAGCCTCCTTGTCTGACACTGCCTCTGCAGCCCCTGTACACACTTGTTAGCCAATGAGGCTCCCAAGGACACCCAGCTCACCATGGGCTAGACTCTAAGGTTGTTGCTAGTTTAGGGGAATGCCTTCACCACTTTTGGCTGAAGGGAGCATTTCTCAAAATATCTACTTCTGGGAGTGTATGTTTCCTCAGCGAGTCTTGCAATATGCTATGGCTTACTATCAGTTTGAAAATAAAAACTAAGAGTTGATTGCCCCTGAAGGTGCTGAGACCTACCACCGCATGGAGCTAGTCTAAACTTGGCCCGCCTGTTTTGGGCAACCTTTGCCTCTCTTTCCTTACACTCTACTCTCTCCCCAGTCCCTCCCTCCCTGGTAGAGTGAATTCTACTCCTAACTCGGCCCCACCCTTTCTGCCTTTCCCCCACTGCTCCCATCTACAGATGGTCATTCATCTTTGTTCTGGAAAACAAGTTCTGTTGCTAGGAAACCAGAGAATTTAAATAGCCATGGTTGATATGATTCTTATTAATGACTGCAATTGTAGCAGTGCCACCATCACGCCATAGAGACAGACACGCTCTAGGCATCTGCCCTGAGTTTGACAGGTCTTTCCAGAAAGTGGGAAGGCAGAGAATCTAAGGGCCTCCGAGCTCCACAGAAATTCTTTATAAACCACTATATAGCAGCAGCTTTAGAATCATTTTATTAGAACACATCCAAGAAAGAGACATACGAAAAGAAAGACAGCAGCAGTTCCCATCATGCAAATGCCCATGTTAAGGTTCTCCATTGGATTTGAGTTCAAGTACAAAGTACAGTCCTTTCCTGAGCCAGGTGCAATTCCAGAGAATGACACTTTGCATTGCGAGCGCGTACCCTTTGCAAAGTTCAGAACACTGAACAAGTCACGTTCTCACAGTAATAGTGTGAGACACATGGAAGTGTAAACTTTTAAGGACCCTCTCCCCTGCCCGCCCCCATCACCCAGCCTGGGAAGTGAGCCCAACTTTGGGACCTCTTAGAAATAAGGTGTAGTCTATTGAAAATAAAGCAGTGGGCCTTAAAAAAAGGTTACAAAATGAGTGTTTTATATATATACATATTTATATATATTTATATGAAATGGAATCATCCCTGCCTCTTGCCTTGGTGGGGGGGGGCATCCATGAAATTTTGTTAGGAGTTAGGGTTCTTTCTAGAATGTTATGGAAACTGGAGGATGTTAAAAAATTTATTATGAAAAATTGCAAACATATACAAAAGTGAGAATTGTATAATGAATACCATGTACCTACCATCTAGTGTCAACAATTATCAAGTGGTCAGTGGGTTTCCTCTAGATCTTTTCCTGTTTCCCACCCCACCCAACAGGATAACTTGAAGCAAATGGGACTAGAAGGGTGGTCTAACCCCAGAGACCTCAGAGAGGAGTGGTGAGGAAGCTGCATCAGACAGAATGTGTGGAGGGAAGTGGTTGCTGCCAGTGTTTGAGAAAGGCTGGATTTGATCCTCACCACCTGTATCTCAAGCCCCCCCACCTCATTCTCATGATGTGAGGGGGCGAGCTACAGTCGGAGGATTAAAGGTGGGGTGCTGTTCACAGAAATGTCAACCTGAAGAGAAACTCATAGCCAAATGAACCCCTTTAGCTACCCTGTCAACACAAGTTACAGACTTCTTGGGCGATGAGGGTCTGATGTGGGGGGATCCCTGGTGTTCAGGTTGGGAGCTGGGGGTAGTACATGGGGCCCTGGGGCCTCTTGAAGTCCCTGGTGTCCCACCATTTTGGACTTTGGATCGAAGCTCAGCAACCTCAAAATTGCACCCAGGAGAGAAGCAGGGAGGCCCGGGGTGAGCCCATGGCCCAGGCGGGCAGATTTTGCTTGAAACCTTGTTGCCCTCTGAGCAAAGGCTGCACCCCATACCAGCCCTGTCAGAGCAGTCTCAAGAGAGTTGGGTGACTGGAGTCCTGGTGGGAGATCCCAACGGCGCCACGGCTAACCCGGTGAGCTGCAGGGACAAGTCCCAGGCTGCGCGCTAAACGTAAGTGGAGAAAGGATCTCCAGGTCCCAGATGCCACCGAGGAACAAGGTTGCCATCCTGTTAAGAAAAGGGCTGGGCTCTGTGATTTGCATACAACTTTGCAGAAATCTGCGTGAGATCCCAGTGCCCTTTAGAGAAACCAGCGTTAAACCATCAATGCAGCCTACTCCTAGTAACCCAGTGCACAGAGTGCAACCTGCAGGCCATAACCGTTCTTTCAGAAGAGAGGAGAGGAGCTGGTAAGATATCCCCGGGTCTGAAGGTTCAGAAGAATCCAGAGGAGGATCACTGACTGGTCACTTGCTGCCAGAATTCAAATCCCTCTCCTTTCAACTCATGAGACCCCCAATAGACCAGTCCTGCAGTGTCTGGGACACATACATAACAGGAGTGGCAGGAACGGCATCAACAGGGGTGCAGGAAATAAGAGATCCTACGGGCTGTGATCCTTTGTTCATTCGGTACCCTTGTTACCCTCTTCTTAAACTCTAGGGTCTCATATCTTACCAAACCTAGCTGTAACATTTAATCGAGAAAGAGAAATATAGAAACGCTTACTCATTCCTTTAGATGCTTGGCAGTAATGGGCTTGAGATTTGTGATTTGTGTGTATGGCCAGATTCCACGACATGCAGCAACCTGTAGTTTTCCTACTATGGGACTAGTTTGGGCATGCAGCAAGGCTGTCTGAGGGAGTGAATTACTAAGTGGGCTAGTGACTATGGGAAGATCAGAGATTGGTTTGTCTGGGGCTCACACCATGGACTCAAAGGCTCTCTCACACCTACCCCATAGAAATGAGAAATCCAGTTTGAAACTCTCCCAGTCAGAATGTTGGCTAAGGAGAGGAGACCCGAGCAGCAGGCTGATGGTATTTATTCAAGCTGCCCTGAGCTCAGAGGAGGTGGCGGGAGCAAAGGTTTGCAAGGATGCCAGGAGCTGTCTAAATGCACATGTGACGTCACTCACTGTCAAGGCCCTGGTGGCCCGATTTAGTCACTGCACTACAGTTAAAGGGGCTCAAGAATTTGAAAGCACATTTCCGAGTCTAACGTCACCCTAATATGAACGAGGGAGGGGGCATGTACCAGTGGTCTCACTCGGTAGTCTTACCCCATGTTTGCTACGGTTCCTTGGCTTCTTGATGTGTTATAAGGTTTGTAGGGTTTATCTCAATGGTAGAACTGGATAGTTTCATACACACTGAAGTTTACATTCTGCTGCTCTGTATTTACTCACTAATGGTTTATAAAATGTTGAATCTTCCATGTGCCACAGTGCTGAGTGTTTACATGCAATGCAACACAGACCTGTGCCAAAGCCTCATGGGGGTCAGTATCATTGCCCTCATTTTGCAGGCAGAGGCCTGGAGAGGTCCTGCCCAGGATCATACAACTGGCAAGTGGATGGTGGATGAGGTGAGCTCTGAATTGAGGTTTGTTTGACTTCAAAGCTGTCCTTAACCACTGCCCCCATCTATTAAATGACTACATTTGTATGACGTTGCATCTAAAGTGTCCTTTACATACAAGTCTCTCTTATATTCTGGGACCTAACTGGAAGTGGCTTGAGTTCAATCTATTGTACATATTCATTAAGTTTTATAGAAAATTCCTTATACCCTTTTCAACCTCAGGTTGTGATTTGGCTCTGGATGTCTGCAAATCTATTTGAAAATGGTTTGATGTAATAAATGAAGCAGACATAGACAGACTAAGTACATGGCTTTCTTGGAATCCCGAGAAATGCACACACCTCCCCCGGAGGACATGGCTGGGTATTCCGAACAGGCATGCCAACAGAGCGACAATACAAATGCATGGCTTTTACTTCTCTGTTGTCGTAAGATCTCACCATGTAGCCCAGGCTGACTCCAAACTCAGAATCTTGCCTCAGGGTCCCAGTGGTGGGATCCCAAGTGTGGACTACAATGCCCAGCTGCATAGCCTTTAATTTTTAAAATAACAGCTATTCATGATCCTGTTGTGCTGACTTTTAGAAAATGGAAGGACTGGTAGGAAAAGAACATTTGAAGTGGAGGAATAAAATGCTATTGACCTTTCCTACTGGAAAAATAACTATCAGCTTAGAATTCATAATCAGCTCCTATCCAGCTAGCCCATGCCTTTGGCTTCTCGTGTACTTTCTTGTACTTGCTCAAGCACGAGGCCAGGGTCTAGAAATACTCCCCTGGTGACTACAAGAGTCCTTTGAATCCTCAGTATTAAGGTCTTTTCTATGTTGCAGCTGCTCATTTTCGGGACACCGAGTTGGCAACACTTTAGCTGTATTTGGCGTCTTCCAGTATGTGTCCAGAAAGGCCTATCTTTGGCATTTTCAATAAAGAGTAAGAATCAGGAAGGCTCTTTTTAGAGGACTATGACTTTTTACCAACTAGACTTGCTCAGTATTTTGGGGAAGGGTTATACTGAGATTTCCTTGTCTCCCTCTACCCAGTATAGTTGCCTTCATATGAATCTTGCACTTTACATACTGTAAGCCACGTTCTAATCCTTGTCTCTCAGAACAAAGTCCCCGAGGCCTATTGAGATGTTCTGCGGTCCCTGTGCACATGGGAGATAAGACTAGACATCCAGTGAGATAAAACAGCCACAGATGAAGAACATATTTATTTAAGTGATAGTTTTATCTGCACTCATGTCCCACAAAGAACCACCACAGCTACTTTGCAACAGACTGTTAGGTGAATCTTAACCACAAATTGCCAGTGGTGTTCTCTTCTGTAACTTATCTGACTGTGTGCTAGCAATGCTTCATCCTGATGGATTAGGAACCTGCTGAGGCAGGGATGCGGCCCAATTGCCAGTCTTGTAGCTGAGGCAATAATCAGCCCTCTCTTGTCCCCTACTCATGCCTAGGGATGGCGAGCAAATGACACACACAATAAACAGAACACGGGACATTCCTGACTTTTGAACACAGGTGCGCTCTGTTCTGTTCAGCAGGAGAGGGAAATGCTAGTATACTATTTGAGCCAAATGTTGTTGTGTATTTTGCCTGCATCATCCAATGTTTTTGTTGTTGTTGTTTGTTTGTTTTCTAAACTGGGATTTGCCTCTGGGAGGCCATGAATATAGAGAACCAAGATTCAAACTTCAGCTCTATGCTTTCTGGTTGTATGACCCTGAGTAAATTATTTACTCCCTGTGTGCAATGTCCCTGTAAAATCTGTCATCTGCAAAACGAGGAGAACGATACGTACCTTGAGGACCAGGAGGTTCATCGTGTTAGGGGCTTAGGCACAAAGGCAGGGGCCAGTGGTCAGTCTCTGGATTGCCTTTCTTGCAGGCAGCCTGTGAGCTTTTCTCTGCCTGTCCAGTGATACCAGTGACTTCTCAGGGAAAGGATGGCATCTGCCCCTTTAGATGGGGAGGGGATTGTTGCTTTGAGTAGGGACTATGTGTGTACAGTCTGTGCCCTTCCATCATACTTAGGAAATTCTGTAAATACCGTACATAACTGCCTTATAAAAATTATTTTTCCTACCTCAAGTTTCAAACCAGAACCCAGACTGGAATTCTCCTTGATGTAGTCGTCAGAGTTAAAAACTGAGACACCGTGTGTGTGTGTGTGTGTGTGTGTGTGTGTGTGTGTGTGCGTGTGCGTGTGTGTGTGAAAAACATCAGTACCAGAAAACATTTTTAGATCAAACTCTTCTCAAGGATCAACTTGTGTAGCTTCTTGTTTAGCTCCTTAATGCAGGCTACTACTCTGCTTTAAGGGCTCCTGGGACCGAAGGCGCATTTACTGCACCCTGAGCTCAGAGCTCTCCACCCCACACCCTGCAGGGAGGAGATGGGCAAAGGATGGAGGTGTGGGGTATTGTTTGGGCAGCATAAGTAGTGGGTCCATATGTGAGGTGCCTTGCCAGGTCAGACCAGGTGTCCCTTCCGGAAAGAAGCCTGTCACCCCCAGCAGTATCTCCCTACCTTTGCTCTTTCTGTTTCTTCCTCTCATTAGGAAATGCTCTGACTGAATCTGAACCTGGACAGCCTGGGCAATATCCTTGAAACTGTTTGCTCTGTGTAACTTTATGGTTTCAAGTTTATTGGAAACTTTCCCTCTGTCTCTTACTGTAGCCAAAGAGAAAGGGATGGTGTATGTGGAAGGTCCTTGACCTTGCTACAAGGACCTCCTTCCTCTCAGACACTCTGATGTCCATGAAAGTGGCCTCTGAAAGGAGCCTTCTGTGTCACCTGGAGTTGCTCTGGAAACCCTCCTTTCCCAATCACCAGGGCCTAAAAACAACCTTGAATGGAACTTCCTTTCTTTCCAGGGGTTATCTTTTTGTGAAATCTCTACACGAACTTCTATGTTCCAGGATCCCCATTGCCTTTCCCTCCCATCTCTACATAGTAGAGCCCGGTGAGAAGCCATCAGGCCTCTCATTCTGACCCCCTGTCTCTGGATTTTCCCTTCTCTTTCCCAGCAAAGTCCAAGGCTCTGGACCTTTCAAACCAAAGTTGCTAGTTCCTCTGCTCCTAACTTTGGCCCATGTGCAAATCAGCTAAATTTACTCTCTGGTCACTTTTTCAAACCTTGAGACACCAATGAGAGGCCAAGAACTCTGCTTCCCACCAGGAATCCTGGGTGCATATAGAAGACAGACTCCAGGATCAGCTAAGAATCTCAGCTCTTTCTATCCTTTAAAAAATAATGCCTAGTTGGGATTTTGCTGTTGTTAATAAAAGTACTATGCATAAAAAGCCACCTACCAGAAATAACCATAATTTATATTTTGGTATATTTCCTTCATATATACATATATGTATACATGTATATATAGACACATATATGTGTATATGGACATATAAGCACAAACACACACATATGTACATGCACATGGTTCCCTTTTGTGTTTAGCAGCAAGATTAGTCTTTCATATTAAGAGAAAAGGGGTCTCAAAGCAGGTGGGAAAGAAAAGCAAGCCCAGACCTCAGCTCTGGTAGCCTTTGACTTGGGCCAGCCACAGTGTCATCACTCACTGTTGTGTAATGTCATAGGCCTGATGACCAGGGGAAGTCAGCATCACCCCTGTCCTAAACCATTCATCAAATGCCTCTTAAGCATGTGGAAAATATATTTGAAAGCACAACAATTCATAAATACAGACAAATAGAAGATGCACATACAAAGCAAGCCATTCTTTCTGAGTACTTCCCGTAGATGCCATTTTCCCTTTGGTATGCTGAAGATAACACTAGGTATCAGCCATGAACCCTATCTTCATGGACCCAGTGATTCAGTGGGTGAGATAAAAACCCATTCATGAGAAACAGTAGTGGACAGAGGAAGAGGTAGCTACTGTCTCACAGAGTGCTGAGGGAGAAATGCCACGAAGCAGTTTAATAGTGAAGAAGATGCATCCTAGGTGGAGTCTTCCCAAGAGACTAGTCTATCAGGACGGGAAAGAAACTTGAAGGGATAGCAAGGCAGTATACAGGTTGGTAGACAGAAGACATGAATTAAAAAAAAGAGAGTGAAGATGATTGCATATATACCAGAGAGGAGACGTCTGCAGGTGACTAGGGGAGCAGGGGTAGGGCAGGACAAGAGGCAAGGGTTGGGACTGTCAGGAAGTAGAAGGTCTTGGGGGATGCTGCAAGGGTTTGGAGCTAAGCTTCTGTTGTTGACATACCCAGGGACAAACTTTCTATATTACACAACGATGTAAAGCCAGGCTCAAGGACAGACCTTCTACAGTGGTTGTAAGAAAGTAAGAGGGAATCACCCATAGGACTTGGCAGCACACTGGCTATCAGAGACTGGGCCAAAAGTGTAATAATCACAAACTTGGGGGCCTGGGAAAATGACGTTGCTTCTGCCCCAAATACAGAAGTCACAGCAGTTAACTGGGTTGAAGAAAAGGAAATAATTGTCTGGTGCTGAGACTAAGGAAGGACAAGATATCGAGTCACACACTTCTAGCAGTGCAAATGTACATGGTGACCCCTCTGACTGCATCCTTGCCTATTGGTTTTCTGGGTCTTTAGCTGAGTCCATTGTTTATGGGGTCAGTGTGTTTGTTTATCTGACCACTGCACCTCCATCTTGGAACAGTACACAGCACATAGCAGGTACTCAGAAAAAAGGTGGCGGATGATGAATACCAAAGCCCCACCAGGGTGAAGTCACTGCATGGGTATGGGTTCAGATCTTTTGTGTTGGAAGTGAAAGAAAGATGGAGGAAGGTGGGAGAGATAGAAAGAAGAATCAGGAGCAGAGAAATCCAGCTGCAATTCGTCAGAGCATGACGTCACATGTGTTATATGGCAGGGGAAAGGAGGAATTTGACAATATGGGGAAGAGGAGGTGATGAACTGAACACTGATGGGAGAGGGAAGGAGAATGCCAAATACATATGCCGGGTTAACAATGGAGCCCACTGAAGTCCACACGAAGAGAAAGGCAATTCTGCAGTCGCTATACAAAGAGATCACTGTTTCTTGGATGATGCTCAGAAAAGTCTAAATAGATGGTGTCGAGCACCTGCTATGATCTACCTGACCTATCATTTATTTCCCTCAACTTAGAGCATAAACCACAAACTTCAACCAAGCAAACTTACTCTCTTTGCCCAGGTTATCCCATGTTTTCCTTTGTGAGCTGACCTTCCTCCCACTCCCAACATCTCCGCTGCCACAGTACGGTCTAGTTAGGAAAGCTGAATGTGGAACCATCTTGGACCCCCTCACATCAGAAGCTTTGATGTTAGGACTCTGTCCACAATGCCAAGCACATCATTCTCCATTTGTTTATCAAGAGCCTTCTCGTAACAGTGAGTGAGCAGACAGCAGACAACAGTGTTGCAGTGAATTTCTCTATCAGTTCTGGCTTTTCTGTATTCTCCTACATGCTGATTGTTTGGTCTTTGTAACAACAGACTGAAGTAATTCAGTCCTCCTATATGTAAAGGAGCTGAAGACAAAAACCAAAAGGCTGCCCATAGAATCGACACTGAAGAGCTTGTTGTGGGTACAGATGTTTGGCTTTGTTATGCACAGACTTCCTTCCTACATCTTGGGTCTGTTTGTTGGGCAGCTAAGTGCCAAGCTCATTGTATCTCTCATCTTTCTGCTAACATGTTTCACTGCATTAATTCCATGCTATTATCACACACTAGATGTGTAGTAAAGAATAACATGACTGTATTTTAAATAATTTACTAGTTCTTATTTTTCAGAATTTAGGGGGTGACAGAAACCTGTAGTATGTGTTGTCTTCATACCAGTACATTCTTCTGTGGATACATAAATGGTAAGCTATTTTGAAATACTAAATATAAAAAATGCTTTTTGTCATATCCCATAACACCCTAACTTATCAGTATATTGCCTTAAAAATCAAATTATATGCTTATCAAGATGCAAAACAGAAAATAGGAAGACAAGCCACAGACTGAGAACAGATATATACATTTTATAATCACATAGATTCATAACTAGAATATAAACTCCTAGTATTGAATTAAGAAAAAACAAACAAATCTCCAAGCAATCTACTAGACACAGATGAAAAGTTTGGGTCAACTTTGGAAAGGAGGAAATTCAAGGCCCAGGGAAATGTGCAAAAATGTGCAATCCTTTGAGGAATCAGAGAAATACAACATCAGAAGCTGGGGTTACTACAGCCCAGCAGACCACAGTCTGGGAAAGCAGAACAATCGAGGGTCCTTTGCACAGTGGGAGGAATGTAATTTGGCTCAAGAGACATATACACAACCTACCACCTAGAAGTTCCATTCCTAGTTCGACACACTGGAAAAGCTGAACTATGTACGCCAGGATATACATAATAAGCATATCACAACCTTCTGTGCAAAGAATGGATAAAGTTTCAACCTTCACAGGGCAGAATACTGCATAACAGTGAAAATGACCGAACAGCTCTACACATCAGCATGGATGGATCCCATAAAACAATGGTGAATGACAAAATTGAAACAGAAAAGAACACAGGGTCTGATGCTAGCCAGAAAAACTACATTACTAGTCCCATTGGAACTATATTACTAAGGGGCATTCATATAGGAGGTGAGGCTATAAGATAAGAAACCTATAAATGTGAGGGGTATGGTTACCCCTAGGGCAAGAAACTCAGGACTGTGTCCAGGAGGGTGCATGGGAAATTCTGGGAAATGGGTGGTGTTCTACTTCACTGTCTGCATGGCTGCATCTGCTTACTGTAACTTATCCATGGACATCTTCAGCTGTGCTGTGTATTTTAGAACACGTATTTCACATTTGGAGACATTTTAAAGTTTACTATAAATCAGATGCTTAGAATTAGGAATGCATCTTATAAAAATAAGTTTATAAATAATAGCTATTCAGAGTTACAGCTCTCCTGTGGTACACAGATGCAGTGTTACAAGTTTCAATAAAAATAATAGAAACATAAATAGGTGCAACACTGGCAGCTAAACAAACTGTAAAAGAGCAAAATGAATAGAGATTATGTTAAAGTATCTGGCTGATTGGAGAATATGATCTTGACGACAGGGTGCAACTCGCAGTGCAACCAGTACTCATACGCACACCTGGGGAGTAGGGATCGATGTCAGATGTTATTTACATTCCTGTTGAAATTTAAAATGTATATTCCCTTTGATGCAGTAATTCTACTGTTAATATATTCACAAGTGAGAAAATGGCATTAGCACAAGGTTACTAATTACAACCTTGTTAGCAAGGGCAACAGACTAGAACCATCCTGCATTCCCATTAATAGACAAAGTTAAATATACTGTGGTGCTGCAGTAATGGGGTGTGCCACCACGAAAAAGGAAGCAACTTCATGCCCTGCCGTGAAACAATATTGCAGATTTATTACATGGAAAAATCTAAACCAGTACCTACTATGCGCTACCTCTGTCTGAAAGGGTCTTGTTTTTGACACTTCTCTATTTATGCATGTACATGACATGGTGTACATATGCAGGTCAGAGGACAACTTGCGGGAGTCCATTTCCTCCCTCCTACCAAGTGAGTTCCAAATATTGAGTCTAGGTCCTTGGGTTAGGCAGCAAGCATCCTCACCCTCTGAGCCATCTTAATAGCTTGAAAGGTTTTTTTTTAAAGAATAATAAATAAAAAGAACAAATAAATCTCTAAGGTTTTATATTTTAAATGAGGGTCTCTAGAAGAATATAAACATTTTATACTGCAAGTGCACCAATGCCTCAATAATTATTTAAAAGTCCCAGAGTATATCCCTTAATTAAAGAAACAGGTTGGATTAGCTGAGCAAGAGAAACTACAAAATGGTTTGGGTAAAGATGATATGGGAAACTTTTTCATAATTCCCATGTGTTTTTTTAAAAGTCTGATTCTATATCAAAATAAAGTACTTTTTTGGATACAAATGTTTCAGAAGCACTGCTCTTTGACATATTATCCAGGGTTATAATTAATATTTTGGGCTCAAAATTGATACAAAGGAGACTAGAAAGGAAGATGAACTTCAAGGCAAGGGTGAATTTGACTTTGGGTGTCAAAATCTTCCCAGGCTAAATTTGTCTTTCAAAGCAGCATTGTCCTGGGGTGAATGAATCGTATCTCAACAGACACATTCATCTCAGCAACATCTCTGATGCTCCCCACAGCACCTGGCAAAAAGTGAGAGTCAGCACATTTGTCTCATTTGAGGAACACACACACACCTCTGCATGGCTGCTGCCTATGGTCACCTGCAGGACACCTGGGTGTGAACTCAAGGCTGTAGGCAAGGGTAGAGACTATCCTGTATAGAGCGAATCCAGGGTTCCAGTTATCAGGGACACTCAATTCAATGACATTGAATTTTTAAAAAATGAATTTAGTGTGGTAACAGATTTGATGAAGTTTTCTGTTCTCCTCCCCACTGACCTTGTCCTGTGTTAAAATGTGGGAAATTTCCCCAGTAGCCTGTCGTCTAAACAGAAAGTTTACTGATTTGGACTTCCAGTCAGTTTACTTTAAAGTTAAATGTCAGAGAACATGTCCTGAAAACTTTTTTTTGGGGGGGGGCTGTCAAGGAAAGCCTCATGAATGAGATCAAGATTCACTGTTCTCCCTAGGAGTAGAGAGGTGAGATGGTGGACTCCGCACTGTGGAGTTCAGATTCCTCGATCTGAAGTGCAGCACACTTCCAGTTTCCCCTCTGTGGACTGGATCTTTTCACGATGCCTAACTTAAACTGACCATACCTGGGCTCACAGCAGCAAATGCTCCAAGCAATGTTTATGTGTCTTTACTTATAGCCTTGGCCTCTGTGTCTGGAATTGTGCAAGGTACAGGGTAGGAGCTTAACAAATGGTCGATGAATTAATCAACCAGATACAAAGATAGCATACCCCAGAATCTTGAGGAGAAGAATTTCTTATCTTCTGTTCACCAAGCCAACCTGCTCCTCATTGCAAGTATGCTACAGAAAAACAAAGAACCTTCTAAAAGCTTGCTCATGCAGCAGAGAGAATGCAACCTCGAAGGAGCCAGGGATTAGAGAAGGCTGTGCCTACTTCTTTCATTTGCTTTTGCCTTTCTATCAGTAGATCATAAAGTTTAGAGGGGTAGGGTAGACAGCAATGGAGGCAAGAGAGTGGTCCATGGCTTGGATCAGCAGGGCCTCATGGGGTCTGTGGGAATAACCCTCTGGAAGCTCTAGTCAACCCGTCATCTGTCTGTTAACAATTCCAAACAAGCTGGGCAGTGGTGGCACATGCCTTTAATGCAGGTACATGAGAGGCAGAGGCAGGTAGATCTCTGTGAGGTTCAGGTCTACAGAGTGAGTTCCAGGACAGCAAAAGCTACATAAAAAAAAACCCTGTCTCTGGGGAACAAAAAAAAGAAAGTTCAAACAGGACCAAAGGCAGCGCTCTAAAAGAAGAGTGTCTTTGGGTTTCTTGAACCTCATAAGACTCAGCATTAAGTCATTATAAAGAGACAGAAATCTAACCATCCTGTGATAGGGAAATGGCTGCTCCAGCACACACAGGGTCACATCCATCTACAGCAGGGCAGTAGTGCGGAGGGGTGGGAACTCTTTAGGGTCTGATACATATAGACCCTAACTACTTAGAGCAGTTTCTCTCATAAGACAGTCATCAAAGCAGAGGTGGCTGTCCCTCAAAGGGGCACCTGTTGCCTATTGCTCCTGGGAGATGTCCCAAGGTAAAAATTATGTCCTTAGTGTAGCTTCTTGGAGAAATATACCAAACAGGGTACTTTTGATTTCCAGCAACAATAATCACATGACCTCACTACAATGCTATCCACAGAAATCTACACCAGCACAGTGGTCATGATGGGTTGCAGAAGCCAACAGTAATGAACCAAACAGCACTCAACTGTCAGAGAGGGAAACCCAGGCAAGGCACTTCAACTAGAGTTCAAGGTCAAGAATTGGGGCAATGGTGGGAAAGCCAGCCCAATAGGCTTTCCCCCAGAATGCTAGGTTAAAGCAACAGGTACCTTGGGGCTGTGTTTCTTTATCACAGCACACTTGGAAAGAAGGAACATCAGCTTCCACAAAGCCACACCTTCAAACCAGCGTCAGTCTGCACTGCCCACCCTACACTGCACTGATTCCCCGTGCAGTTTCTGCTTGAGGTTTCCAAAGGGCTAATGATCACAGTTGTGGAAAGAGGTCAACATAGGCACCACAATCCCAACCAAAGTTACTGCTATTAATCCAGGAGCTCTGGAGAGCAGGCTTCCCAGTTTGCTCCAACCACCCAACTACCAAGCAAAGTCAATCTTTCTTTCTTTCTCCTTCCTTCCTTCCTTCCTTCCTTCCTTCCTTCCTTCCT
>LOEQ01001357.1:264104-276348 GCA_001685075.1 Bramus lutescens
CCTTCCTTCCTTCCTTCCTTCCTTCCTTCCTTCCTTCCTTCCTTCCTTCCTAATGCACAATACTTTTCCTCACCTAAGGAGTAAACAGAATGCTGACAGGACTCTATGGAATTCTCCAGTACTTGCCCCAAATGCTGTCACTTCGCTCTCCACCTCCAAGCTGTGTCCACCTGTCCATCTCCCTGTTCCCGGCAGAACAAGTGGAACTGGAGGCATACTCACTTGGGTCTTGTTTGCCCTGGTCTGCTGCCAGTTAATACACTTGAACACTGTGGCTGTTTTCAGACTTGCTTTCGCCTTCCACCAAAACGTTAACAATGAAATAGGATTTCCCTTGGTGCAAACTTGGCACAACTACAGCAGGGCTGAGTTGGTTCTGGAAGCTCGCTCCTCCTAGGCAGCTCCAAGATAAGGGTGTCAGCCTTGCTGCATCCCAGCACTCACTGCCATGTGCTCAGAGCCCAACAGGACAGGAATCTTCTTGGGAGGCTGTAAGACTCTGGGGCAGAATCACACCCCCACCAAGGCCGTGGCGTGAGTCATCAGTCCTTGGTATTGAAGAGTCTGTGATAGTCATTGCTACTCACATGCCAGCCCAGAGCTAGTATGGGCTATAGCAACCACCTTGCAACTTGCTCAAGGTTGCCGTGGGTTAACTGCCTGTGGGGGTGGGTGGGGCAGCAGCAACACAGGAAGGAGGCAGCAGTGGCACTTCTTTTCTGCAGATCAACAAGCTGAACTATGAAGGGCACAACAACGGTACCAATGGTACCGTTTTAAATTTGATTGAACTCGGGTGACGGACTTGGGTCGGACTATCAGGACTGTCATTAAGTGGCTTTGTGACTCTGAATAAGTCACTTGATTACTTTTCAACAATGAAGGATGTTGGTTGGTGATTGAAGGCTTGATGATTTCTGGGGTGTTTCTAAATTTACTTCCTTTCCTTTTTTTTTTCTGGTTTTCCAGGAGGGTTTTTTTCCATGTAGCCCTGGTTGTCCTGGGACTAGCTCTGAAAACCAAGCTGGCATCAAACTCAGAGATCCACCTGCCTCTGCGTCCTGAGTGCTAGAAGTTAAGACCTGTGGCACCATCCCCAGGCTCTCTTCTCTAAATTTCTGATTCCAAATTTTAGGCTCACCCTGAATGAACCAAGGCCTTGGGTAATGCCTGCAGCCTTTACTTATAGCTCTAACCATCGGTAAATCACTTTCCCAAACCCTCCCCAGTCCTTCAGTGAGGACACCCATGCCATGCCAACACTTAGAACAAAGACACTTTGTGCAGCCAAAGGTTTTGACCCCAGCAGAGGATCCCCAAAGCTTCTAGTTAACTGCCCGGGCTCAACAAAGTCCTCACCAGCCCCTGCCTTTCATGACACTTACTTGCTTTTTCAGATGATTGGCAGTTCTGATGATGGGTTTCTTGAGGGGGAAAAATTAAATGATGGAATGCTACTGAAACTTATTAATATAATACCAAGAGGAGAGGTTTTGTCCTTTGTCCCCAGGCAGTGAAGTGCATTTCCTGTCATCTGGTGGACATTGCAGGGACTTGAACCACTCATCTGCCAAGTTGATGCTGTGACAAACATCACTGAGAAGTGGGGACTGCATTTTCAGGAGGTGACAGAGCACCCATAGATGGGGCTACAGGTGTCCTGACGGTCCCGGACTCCTCTGCCATCTCCTCTCCTCCAGCTACCCGAGCACCGTGGAAAAGAACAATGGGAAGACTATGCTAGGAAAAAAATAATGAGTTTCAAGTCTAGCCCTGGACTTTAAGATGAGACATTAAATAACACAAAATAAATAAATAAAAAACCTAAACCACATTTGGGGCTTGAAATTGTAAAGTGGAAGTGGTATTTTCTTACAAGAAAGGACTAAGATACTGAGGAAAATCAGAATCCTTTTAATTGAGATTTATGCTGTGATTACAGTCTAACACACTGAGGCCTGGGGTGTGAGCGCCTGAGAATCAAGACTACATTGCTTTCATGGTTCAAGTTCCAATACATCCACCCCCAGCCCTGGTAGGTAGAGGTACAACTGCATACTCTTCCCAGGGATCTCTCTGAAGTGTTTTGTGATGGAATGGGAGGCAGCATCCCCCTGTCTATCTGGGGATATTTTATGAAATCTTTAGGCCCACTGACTCCAAAGACTCAGTAAAGGAAGAGCTATAGCCCAGAAGTCCTCATGGCCCAGTGGACAGCAGGTGGTACACACAGTTGACCAAGACATCTGTCATGATCACATGTCTCAATCCCAATTTGGGTGGTCCTCTTTGGCTCTTAAGAATTTCTCAAGTAAAGCACATGATGTGAGCTTAGTCTCTGTCTCCGTACTGGTGGGTAATTGGCCATCTCTTTAGAGACAAAACTCAGTAGCCTGTGGCCTCTTCAAACTTCAGGTAGCATGTTATTTATTTTCCTGTCTTGGGTAGCTGAAGTGGAGACCTTCCCTAGGCCCTGGGGTCCCTGAATCCCACACACATTTCAGAAATGATCTCATCTGGTCCTTCAGAACTCTGGGAAAGACAGTCACTGTTCTCTTTGATAGAGTTGTGACATAATGTGACCATCCTAGATCATGAGCAATTCAGTATGGAGTCCAGGCCTGATCTTAGGACCCATCCTCTTGCTACCAAGCATATGCTTCCTGCAGTAGATGCTACGGAACCCTGCCTAGGTCTCCTTTTCTGCCTGTGCAGCCACAGCTCTTGTGCCTACTGGCCGCTCAAAACTCCCATCTGACATGAAAGATCAAGGCCCTTGCTTCAGGTGCTGTACAGCTGGCGATGGCCTCAGGCAGTGCACAGCTTGCTATAGCCTTGGTCAGTGCACAGTTGGCTATAGCCTCAGGCAGTGCACAGCTGGCAATAACCTCAGACAGTGCACAGCTGGCAGTGGCCTCAGGCAGTGCACAGCTGGCTATAACCTCAGGCACTGCACAGGTGGTGAAAGCCTCAGACAGTATACAGTTGGCCTCGCCTCAGGCAGCACACAACTGGTAGTTGCCTCGAGTAGTACACAGTTGGCAATTCCTGCCTGAAGCTTCAGGAGGGATCAGACTGAGCTTATTACCATCTGAATTACATGTGTATCTGCCTTGTATGCCTTCAATAGATCACATGTATGGGAATCTCAGTTAAGGCTCCACATGTGAGGAATTGGACTTAGGGTATATTCTTTGAGAAGCTCTTTGTCCGTCAGTACTCTATAAGACTATTTATTGTTTTTCCACTTACGAACTATTTAACTGAAGAGATTTCCCCTTCCCCCCAAGAGATTCGTTCCTTTTCTATCCAGAATAAGTTTTACATCTAATGAAAATAAACAAGGTGTTTATTTCTCTGATGCTCTCATAAGGACATGGAGATGCTATTCTTTCTTCCCAGTCATTAAATTAAAACTGATCATAACCCACCACATTGAACTGACAATCAGAGTTAACACCATTGAGTCAGCTCCTCAAACCTCCATTCTTCTCCACGTATCTCCCCATTCCCTGTCATAGCAGCATCCCTGATCTATCCCGTATCTTGGCTCACACAAGCTCATTACTCTGCATTCAAATCCCACACCAATTGTAAGATGTTTTGGAAGTGTTCATTTCCTTATTATTATTTTTTTTTATAGAGAACTGTGCCCACAGTTCAATTTCATTTCAACACCTCTCTCTTCAGCTAGTGTGGAAATGTCCAGAGGTTAACAGTGCTTTTTGCATAGAGGGTATCTCCCTCAGGATGGATCTGTGTTGGTTAATTCAATCAAATTTTATTGGCTACCTCCACCATGCCTGCCCTGAATGCAAGCACCAGGCTCATCGTAGTGCGGATGTCTGTATTCAACCATCAGCATCTGGCAGGCATCCATCATGTGAAAGAAGACTCTCCTCACTGACGCCTCATCACTGCCTTCCTTGACTAGAATTCTGTGGATCCAGATAATTGCTGTGTGGTAGGTAGCACAGAACTCAAGCCTCAGAACTCAAGGTCTCAAGGTGATGGGCTTGAGGGGAGGATGTCTTGCTCAGAGCAGCACTAGCAAACCCCCAGACAGAACAGGGTTGGCCCACTGTGGGATGAAGTAAGCACTTTCATTTGCCTTGAAGAAATAGCACCTTTGTGCAATGCAGGCCTGTGGAAAACCTAATTATGTAGATCTATTTGAGGATCAAACAAAAGCAAGTCTGGGAGAGTGATTAGTGGGATTTATCTACTAAGGCGCTCAGCTCAGCTTTGCAAGGGTTTAATGCAGAATTATGAATAATGAACTAGGTTCTCAATAACGGGGAGACTCACGGCTTAATTCAATAGTCCCAGCTCCCCTGCCATAGGGAAAGGAGGTAGAATTTCCATCTCTTAAGGCCTTAGAGAAGGACTAGAATAGGGGCTTCCACATGGGAGGTGAGAAAGGAGGCTTCATACTGGCCTTTCTTGCTAAAAGCAAGAACATGGAGGAAGGAACAGAAGGTTGTTCTGGGAGGTGTAGCTAACAATAGTGAACGGAGTTCTTTATATTCAGAACATGCTGGAACATGGGATGGGTCTAGACCAGGGAATCTAGTGGACACAAAGTTGTTCTATACTCAGATTTCTAAGTCACCTGCCTAACTAAGTCTGTCCATGAAAAAGGCATGGATATCATATGAGTAACACTGGGTACTCATATAGACACTATGACCATCTTAGGGGACATTCTGAACGCAGCAATGCTAGGGCATGTGTTCATAGTCAGATCCCATGTTTAAGCTGCCAACCCTTCTAAATACCCTGTTTTATATAGAATTGACACACTGAAGAAAGTCCAATGGGAGGTAGTCCAGGAAATGGAATAATCTAGGAACATATTAATATAATCACACATAGCTGGAGAAACCGAAGACTTCTAATATAACCTTCAAAGACTAGAAAAATGTCTCTAAATATCCACAGCCCAAGCATCTACCATTGTTCAAAAATAGTAAACTTTTGATTATTCAATGTCAGACAGAAGTAGATCATAATCCACTAATAATAAACCAACCCACGAGTCAATGCCACGTCTATGCCTGAAGAGGCCCGAGGCTAACATGCAGAGGGGAGGGGCAATGCCTCTCTCTTTACAGACAGGTCAACTGAAGAAGCCACCTCATCTTAGGACCAACACAGATAAGAAGCTGCTGGAGCTGGTGGTGATGATGAAATCAGAGATTGGAATCTGCTCAAGAACTCATGAAATCCCTCCCAGTCTGCTGAAGCATCACATTCGTATCACAATACTGCAAGTTAGCTTGTACCAAATGACAGCTAGCTGGCCAGGTAGACATATGCCACTTATTCTTCCCGGCGACTCTGTGAGATGGCATCGTTACCCTATTTAATAGATGGGGAAACTGATATGATAACCTGGGCAAGGTGACAGAGTGGTGTTGGATCTGGGGTTTATTCAGCTGTGCTTAAACGCTTTCTATCATACTATGGGCGTGCAAGCGTAATGGGTGACTGGGAGTGTGCATCAGCTCTAAGTGGGCTCCCCAGGGCCCTTCAGCCAACCAAGCGTGCCAATGCAGGTCATTCCTTTGCATCTGAGGACGAAGATCTGGCATGGTGAAGGAAGCCCACTGCTGGAGTGACTAATTTCTGTGAGGTGCACCTAGTCTGACCTTTCCCTGCAGCCGTCATCAGTTACCCTTCGAGTCAGGCCAGAGTCTTTTATCTAGTTAACTGGAAACCAGGCTTCTCTGGTCTCCTAGGAGAGGTAGAAGGACCCTGTTGATGACACATATGAGTTTGAGAAATTGCTGGACGGAGAAGCATGTCACAGGGGTCCTCACGACTGTGTTGGGACTGCATCACCATAAACAGGCTATTACAATGTTTGTTTGAAAACAAGTGGTTTTTCTAGGTTTCATATATGGAGCAGAACTGATCACCTCCTCACCTTATGCCTGGCCAGAAAAGGTGGCTGGGGGCTGATGGTCCCAACAGGGCAAGTATGTCCAGCTTACTAAGTTTTCTATTCAAACCTGCTATGATTCTTTAATGTCTTAAAAAATAGGATGTTTGTATACTTGGATGCATTTGGAAAACCGTTTTAAGTGGCCTCTTAATCCTCAATTCCCTGAGACCTAACAGTATCTATCTATTTTCATCGATTTCACAAATAGTTCCTGAGCCTTGACATACGCTGCATGCCAGGAGTACAGCAGTGGGACAGACAGACAGAGCCCATGTCCGCGTCGGGGACCAATGGCCAGGCCATAGAGACAACAGCAAACAAGAAATTGCACGGATGGGAATCACACTCAACAGACAGTGCACATCTCTTCACAGTCTCCAGCACGTGGCTGGGCACACGGCAGGTGCTTTGACAGGAATATGTGTCTGGTCTGTGTGTGGTGTGTATAGGAAGAACACCCTGCCAGGTGAACTCAGCACTGAGAGTTCAATGCTCTGGCTTCTAGAGGGAGGGGAAAATGTGGCACTGGTCGGGCCCGAGTTCTGTTTCTTGCTTTAACACTGATCACTAAAATCTTCTTCAGTGAGTCACTTGGAAGACCCTGAGTTTTACTTGGAGAGAAGTTTAAGTATTAGCATCCCTGGTTCATACTAAAATGCCTGCTGTCAAGTGTGCAGCCTAGCCTCATTTACCTTGCCAGAAAGCAAAGAAATAGACAAGAGGCCCCAGCCCAGGGGGTTCTGTCTGTGTCAGGGTCCTGGGAGATGGGTTAGCAGCTGCGAGGGGTGAGTCCCCCAACAACAAAGTTGGAAGTCTATGTCTGAACATGGGCAATAGCACACTTGACTTACCAACCAGGGACTGCTTAAGAAAAAGAATGCTTTTATTCACAGGAGAGTCTAGTTGTATGATTAGACAACAGACCGGAGGAGCAGGAAAACACAGAAATAGTTTCCTTTGTGTTTTTGTAAGTAGAAAAACCTCAAATGTTCCATTTACTCTGCTATTGAAAATGGCTTTAAAACATGACAGCAGCTGCCAGATGGAATTAACCTCTAATGTCCTTGAGTACTACTCTAATAAAGTGTGGTTAGGGTGACGTGGTGCCATTATCGCAGCAGGGTTAGGGCACAGTCCCCACACTTAGATCTCAGTGGCTTTTTTTTTCCAAGAAAGAAAAATAAAAAACAACAGCAACTAATGAATGCAGAAAAGTACTCCTTACTTAGATAACTTAACTGAAGTATGGACGTAGCCTATTGCTTGAGGCTGAAGGGCAGCCTGAAGGACCAGGTCAGGAGAAACTAGGGCCAAGAAGTGTTTGGAAAAGTCTAACTTCATCAGAAACATTGCAAATATGCAGCAGTGAATTACCTCATGTTCTGGACTGTGGGGAAGCACATGTGAGGGGCCTAGGCCCTGCACCCGCTCCTCTCTTTGCTGCAGAGTTCAACTATTGCTTTCTGCAGGCAGCTGGAGCAAATCCATGGGGAACAGGCTCTTTCCTGCATTCCCCTCAGAGCTCCTAGTGTGGTTTGCTTGCTCCAAAGTGCAGGGGTCAAATGATCAGGATTCCTTAGAGGACGACATTATCCTTCATATACCACTTTCTGTCCCTCTGTCCCTAATCTCTCAGGAATGGAGCCCCAGGTACGTGGCCAGGGAAGAGTGTCATTTACCCACTAGAGTCCTTTTGGGTCAAAGTCCCTTACTGAGTCGTGTCCGTGTGGTTATTTCCCAAACCACTAGTGTAATTTTGAAATATGCCCCCCATGGAGCCATTTTAAATAGGAGACACAGCTACTGGTGTCTTAGGACACTATTCCAACCTCAGCCTCTCTGAGGTCCTTTCTCCTGAGGCAGCCCTTCAGCAGCCCAGTGTGGTATTTCAGAGGGATCAGATACCTCACCCCCTCACTGTTCACCTTGTCACACAGCATGGCTCTCCTGATCCAGCCTTGCACGTCCCCCTTGGTCGGCATGATACAGCTGGGTCCTGCTGTTTGGCTCCAGAGTGGGAGGGATTTTGAGCACAATTCTCCAGGGCTGGCTAAACCAACCACACGTTTGGGTGGAGAGAAGGCAGGTTGGGACTCTGTCTTACCTTGTCACTGTCCACTGTGTTCTGAGAGGTCCTGGAGGCGATGGATATGGTGTCTGGTTGGCTGCTCCCATCCCCCTGGCTGTCACCATCCTCTACTCCATCCCTGCAGGAAGAAGAGAGAAAAGAAACAGGGGTGGGGGTGGGGGGTGCCACTGTGGGTTTCGAGCACACAAGGCTTTCCCAGCTGGGTCGGTAAAGTGGTGGCTGAACAGCCTTAGCAGGGATTGGCTAGCATTATCCCACTAATGGGCGCAGCCTGTGTGATTTTCATGGACGCTCATCCATCTAAGCACATGATGGCTGCAGGATTGAGCACAGCACAACACAGGCCCTACATTCTTTTTCAGCCCATACTGCAGATGGGGCATTAAAAACAACAGCAACAAAAACTGGGACTGAGTCTGATATAGGCAGTAGGAAGATATATCATACTTAGAACCTGGGTTTCTAGCCAGCTAACAAGCTTTCTTTTTAGTAGCCACAGAGATCAAGGTTCTGCATGTTATAACTCAGATGGGGGTTGGCTTGTTGTTGGTGTAAGAAAAAAAAAGAAAAACAATGGATAAGGTACTCTTTTTTTATTTTTTCTAAGATGCTGTTTTGCTATGCTTGTTCACATCAGCCTTGAGTACCCGGGTCTAAGCAAGCCTCCTGCCTCAGCCTCCCAAGCAGTTGAGACTATAGGCATGTGTCATGAAACTTAAAACGGATTTTTCACTTTTTTAATTTGTATTTCTTCTGCTGAAGAAAATGGGTTGGATTATCTCCTCAAGGGAAGATTATCTTTGGCAAAATCCAGAGCGATGCTTAGCTCCTGCACATGGAGCAGGCATTTAGTGTCTTCTTTCTGGTGGGTCTTACTGATTTCATACTGATTTGTGCTGCGTTCTCATCAACACTGAAGGGAAAGGCTCTTTCTCCAAGGCGGGACAGCACTGTCCACAGCGGCATTTGAGGCAGCTGTGCTCCTTGGCACTATTATGGCACTTGACCCCCGACCTGGCCCTTAGCACTAGTTTTGACAGTGAATTGTTCTTTTAGTGCTCTGCCTTGGGATTGCGTCCTGACTCTGTGCCGAACCCAGAGTCAAGCCTTAGAGGAAATGGTTGCCTGGGAATTGCTGACTAGTCTGTTATGGAAACTTGGGAGATGTGGGTTGAGGTTAAAGGAATTAGCAGAGGAAACCACAGCTATTCCCATGGACACCTTCACAGAAGTCACCCATGCTCCATGATGCTTGCAGAGGGGTAAAAGCCTGGAGAGATGAGGGGAAACTGGATGTGGGAGAATCCCACCCCATGGGCAGAGTGCCACATACAATGACTCCATCTCACGGAGTCTGAACAATTATGATCTGGCATACCTGTGAGTGCATATGGACAAACGTGTGCACAAGGGTGTCCATGCATGTGCGTATGTGTGCATATGCCATCTTTCTGAGAAAAAGCAGCTTCTCCCATGAAGAACATTTCTAAGTTGACTGCTTCCTTACCACTTGTGGGCTTGGAAAATGCCAACTTATTTTAATAACATAAGCCACACACTCGTAGGAAGGCAAAAATCTGCTGTGAAAAGAAATTATGTGACGCATTTCAAAGCCCCAAATGAAGAACCTTCAGATCATCTGTTGTTTTGGATGGTCTGGGCCACCTCCCCTTCCCCCATTTGGAAGTGGTTGGGATCTGGCTGTACTTTCTGCTTCCTGCTGTTTTGGCCTATTATGGACCCTTCTGGTCCATTCCAGATGAAGCCAGTTCTGGGGGCTGAAAGGGCTGATCCAGGCAGGAGTGTGGGTAGCAACCCCCAAGCCAGTATACTCCTCCATAAACTCTGCTGCTATATCTGGGAAGCCAAGCTAATGGAAACACAGACTGCCTGGTTTTCTCTGCAGTCTGGGAGGTTTCTCTCCATTCCTTGTAGGATAAGAGAAGAGGTAGGGGACTGGGAGAAATTGGGAACATTTCTAAGACATGTCCTTCATGTGTTCTAGAAACCCTCCATCTCTGTCTCAGATTTCAGAGTAACCCTCATCAGCCTCAACTAAGTTTCCTTCTCACACGGCCCTGGAAAATCCATTCATTATAATAGTTTCCTCTCTGTATTCCTTGTTGAAGCTGGACCTCCCTGAAGCAGGGTCTATCTCCAGTGCTAAAATAAGCCTCGAGTCTAGACATGAGCACATAAAATGAAGATGGGTCTTTTTCAATAGAGTCCTAATTGGTCCCTGCAGCACTGGGGAAGCGATCTGATGCTGGCCATTACTTTGGGGGTGTCTCTGTTTCATTCACACTCTTCTTTGGGTCACCACGTCTCTCAGTGCTAGCATTCCAGTGCCACAACTCTGTAATGGTTCACCATTTTGCTTATCCTGGGTGATACCAAAAGGTCTGCTAAGTCCTCTGATTTGTGCCACTTGTGAACTGGGGAGGAGTGGAAACCATGCCACCACCGGTGACCACACCTCTCAGGACCTCACTATGCTGTATATTTTTTTCTTCAAGACGTATGTGAAATTGTTGCATGCTTTTCTCTAAACAACCTTAGCAGAGTCACTGAAAGTGATCATACCACATGGTAACCTGAGAAAGAGACACCTAAGAAGCCATCTACGGCTCAGAAGAAGTTTGGGTTCAGAAGGGTCCAGACATATTCAAGAAATAGGTCCTCTGCTGCCTCAAGTCACTGATCATTGAGGGTTAAGGACAAAAACTCCTTAGGAGCTGTGGCTATATCCTCGATCATGCAGCCTACCCCAGGGCTGCACTAGACTCCTCTACCATGCCACAGCGTGGAGGCCTTCCCACTCGAGGAACTGTCCTTTCTGAGACTTCCCCACCTCCACAGAGGGCCACCACTGTCCCATCTTTGGCAGCATTTACTCTCTCCAGAGGCTACTGCTCTTATGTAACCATTCCATGAACAAGACGTGGTTTTTGGAAGGTCCTTGGGGGAAGTAACCCAACCTATACTTCCTCTCGCATTCTGGTAGCAAATAGTGCCCAGAGAACCCCAGCTGCATTAATGGGCAGTAACTGGTGAGAAGCTTAAAGATGACAAAATTCACCATAGGCAGAGCTTGTGGGTCTTCCTAGATGGAGGAGAGCACGGTTCCCCCTAGAAACAAAGGGTCACCCTGATCCCCTTCCCTGGGGTACACGGGGCAGCAGAGCTTGGGGAGAGGTGTTGGTTACCTCTTACTATTGTTCCTCAGTTTGGCTGGTGTCTTGGGGAGCTGGATTGGCTCCTTCAAAGCTCCTTTAAGATGGATGATCCTTTCCTGAATCACTTCTCGAATGTTCTTGATCCACTCCTGCTTGGTTTCAATGTTGGAAGCCTAGAGCGCCACAGGAAGAAGCATAGAGAATCCCATCTTTTGTTGCTCATAAAAACCACGTTCAACTCCCCTCTCACAGGTGTAACTGTTATTCCAAAGATGCCAAACCTCGGGGGCAGGGCGGAGAGTTTATTTTGCCCTTTATCCTTTGACTCTTTAATCTCAGAGACGTCCAACTTCAAGACTCAATGTAGACCTTACGGGGGACTTGTAAAAATATTTTACAATTCCTTAGGCACTGACCAATCTGCTATTGGCCCTGGATGGGCCTGGGTTACCACTTGAATTGAGGACTCTAGGAGGCTCTGGAGGCACTTGAGATTGTGGCATTTAAAAGCAGTGGATATATACCAGAGGGTAAAGGATATATGCCAGGATATTTAACAGCTGTCCCACCCATACAGCCTGCACAGGCTGACAGTCAGTGTCGGGGTTCGAGGCTGCTAAATGTGCTTATCAGAAGCACCACTCTCATGCCAATAATATTTGACAGTCTTCCTGGATCCTTTTTCAGATAATTCTTCATAGCAGGTAGCAACTATTCTGCAAATTAAGAATGGACAACCTGCAAAGCTTTTGCCTGAGCCGGACCATCTGTTCCTCGGTAATGGACACTGCCTTGACTAACAAGTGACCAGTGGGGGCTCTATTTGCAGTATCCCTACTTAGTCAGGCTAGTGCCACCAGTGCCACGCCTACGCTGGCACCTGAGTGACAGAATGTCTCTAAGGTGGGAGTCGGCGTCAGGTGAGGGGTGAGAGCTTCCCGGAGCGATGCCCCCAGTGGTTTCTTGGCGAGTTGGTAGACTAACGCTGTCTGACTAAGCCTTCTCCTCTATCAATGAGTTCCTAGCCATGCT
>LOEQ01001357.1:276801-304184 GCA_001685075.1 Bramus lutescens
ACTTTAGTATAGATATAGCCTGAGGGATAATGAGACAGAAACTTTATGTTCTTAAGATAAAGCCACTTATCTGAGGTTTCCGTTCCCAAGGACAAATTTTCCTCTTTTAAGTAGGCTTTTTGTCTAACACCTGTTACTATTAATATGCCTTTTTAAAAATATTGCTGATATGACTAAAAAGAAGCTTTCATACTGTGCCAACCAATGGTATATGACCTTCTGAGTTGTTCTTTGTTTGAATACTTTATAATGAAAGCATGTATTCAATAAAAATTACAGCAGATTCAAAGCTCATCCTGAGTGTTTGTCTGCCTGTCACTTTCCGAATTCTAGATTCTCCTCAAGCCTTCCCCCTTGTTCTCCCTCGGTCTGTGAGCTCCAAGAGAGTGGATCCGTGGCACACCAGCAACAGTGACACAACACCAAGCTGAACCTGGGGAGCTGAACTGACCCCTAGGCCTCTAGACTGCTGGGACTTAATGGAGCTGCTGGAACACACATTCCCAGGGAATAGGGACCATATCTTTTTTATGGCACTAAACAGAGCGCCTTGTATGTGGAGGACATTTAGGGCGATCTGCTGAGCAAACAGAGCAGCTGAACTGAAGATGCCTTTGCTAAAAGGCTGGGTGCTTGTGCCCCTGGAAAGGGACATATGGACAGAACCCAGATGACTGGGCCTTGTTAGGGAGGTCACTAGGCCGCTCTCCATCCTCTATGAACTTGAGGATAATATCTGCCTCTGACATTCTGGGTCTCCCTGCATTGTAGATTTGCCTCTTAGTACCTGCATGATGCTGTTGTTCCCAAGAGAGACCCAGTGGCTCAGTGGTCTCTAGATCCTGCTTTTGGGGGTCTTATGTGGCTTTCTTTATCCTCCCCCACTACCCCAACCCCGGTTTTGGGCTGGGAGAGAGCAGTACTTACTTTGAGCACTGTTTTATTGTCTGAGGATGGGGTGCGCCCAGACCACAAGGCGAATTTGCAGGGGTCACCTTCTACATGCTCGGTCACACCCAGCTCTGAGGTCTGTAGACAGGAAATGCCTGTGAGAGGCGGGGAAGGGGAGGGCAGTGGGGGAAACTTAGGGCTGGGATAGGAAGGGGAAGGCAACAAAGAGGAGAGGGCTGAGGGAGGGGCTTCTGTCAATCAAGCTTTAACAGATTAGATATTTTGTTCATATACCCAGGATGAGAGGACCAGCAGGCATTTGTCTGATTAGCAGGTACAGGGAGGGATGAGGAGGGAGGTGCTCAAAGCAAACAGAAAAACCTGGGAACTCTGAGGTACACAGTGGAGGATGTGGGTGGGAGTGGAAGGCATGAGCCTTGGTCCAGGAGAGCTTTGGAGTAGAAAGAGGTGAGCTGTATATGCCCATATCCCTTCCTGCCACAGGTCCTATGGAAGCAGGGACTCTTGTCTTGCCCCACCTGCCCCACCTACCAGTAGCTTGTTCTTGTAAACATATTTCGTGTGTCCTGAAGAGTCTTTGATCTCCTTGCTAAACACCAAGGAGATCTCAAAGAGGAACAGGTGCCGCTCCCGCCCCTTCCGGATCAGCGACTTTGGGTCCCATACTTGAAAGGCATCCTGAAGGATCAACTCCCCCTGTACATCCAAGTTCTCATCGAACCCTGAAAAACACCCATGTCCACTGTGGAGTTTCTCCAGCACTACGCTCAGGACAGGCTGTGTTCTATTCCCTCTTGGAGAAAGGGTTTCTTTCCTACTGGCCTTCATGGAGATCTAACGTAGCATATCTGCCTTTAGGAGTGTAGTTAGACATCTCCCATGATCCATTCTCTGCCCCATGTCTCCTACATACATAGGCAGTGTGAGTAGGGTTTTCTTAAAGATCCCATATGATTCTTCCCTCCCCATGTGAGAGGGGCTGTGGGTCTCCCAAACAGTCAGTCCCCAGTCTCAGAGCATCTTCTTCCTCCACAGCTCCCACTGCTCCTACCTTTGAGTGGGGCTGAGGTTGAATGCTGTCTAGAGGAGTACCCTTGACTCTGCTTTATTCATTATTGCCCCGTTTCTTATATTTCACCCTTAGGGTTCTTTTCTTTTTCCTAAACAGTGTGGTGCATATGCTTTTTAACACTTTCTATTTATACAACACTTCGAATCTTCCAGAAGGTTCCCAAATTTTAGTGCACACAAGAACCACCTGGAAAGCACGTGAAAACACCGATTCTGAACACCCCTCTCCTTTTAAGAAATTTTGGTTCAGAAGGTGTTATGAGAGTCCATCAAAGTGCACTTTCAACCAGCTCTATTACACAGGGCCGCAGGCCACACTGGAGTGCCTGGATCGAGTCTCTGGGTGAGGGAAGGTCTGGACAAATGGGGCACTTATAAAGAAGGACACCCAGTACTGGGGTGCCGGTGTACACAGGAATGAAGCAGGTGGGGAAACTGTGGCAACAGGAGCACCTTCAGGTGATTAGTGCCTAGTCTAGAGCGGACAGAACTGGCTCTACTGCTCCAAGACCTAGGGGTTCTTGTGCTACAGGTAGTCCAGGAAGTACGGCCACCCCGAGTCTCTTAGATGATGGGAGTGGGAGTGGCGGTATTATGGGTCAAAGCCAGGAGAGAAAGAGCAGCCCACACACTTACTTCCTTAGCATCTATTTGTCAGACTGGAATGTTAAGACTTTACCTGGCTACCAAATCTATTTATCGCCAGGCTGGCTCCGCTGTGCATCTGTGCTACAAATCATGACCATGTCCCAGGAGCCTTACTTCATACTGCACTTGGTCTGGATTCTCAGAACACAGTTCGAACTGACTGAAGTTCTGTCGGGGTCGCCTGGCTGGGCTTTCTTTCCTAAGCTCCCAAGAAGGACAAGGGACTAGTTGCTAGTACGAAGTGGATAAATATAGTCCATAATACAATGGTCACAACGGTAAGTTTAAGTTATGCAATCTTTTATATTTTAAAGAAAGCTGGGCATGATGGTGCACGGTTTTTCGTATTTGGTTGGCTGAGGAAGGATCACTATTTCAAAGTACAGCCTGGACAGTTTAGAGAGACCATATCTGAGAAAAAAGAGCTGTAGCTCAGTAATGGAGTATTCATTCATCATGGACAAAACTTGGGTTCAATTTTTTGAAAAAAGGTGTGTTTGTGTGTGTGTGTTAGATATCACACTACAGCCACTGGTGTATACTGTGTAATCAGTACTTCCAGTTTTCCTGACTGTGAAGGCAATGCAAATGACCTGAATATGAACAGGTCTGTGGGGCTCTGGCCTGTTGCTAGTGAAGATCACAGCCTGCACTGGATTATCTCATGTCACCTGGAAACAGGTGTTAGCCATGCTGGTTTGTGGTGCTCCTCACACCAGTAGCCAAGGACCCACTGAACAACTGGTTTTTACTCTTTTCCAGGCTTGTTTCTTGCCTGACTTCATGCTACTTCCCCTTCTAACACAAATTCTCTGGTCTTAGGAATGGAGGTGGCATCCCAGAGGACTTGGAGATCAGCTACCTTCCAGCATGCTGACATGCATGGCATCATTGGCTTTCTTGGGGACACTGAGCATCACCTCCAGGCCATCCTTGAGCTCCCCTTTCCCTTCTTCACAGCAAGTTAAAAGTTCCTGGGGAAAAAAGTCCAGACACAATTAGGATAATCTGCCCAGCTTCACCCCCCCCTTTCCTAAGCCATCAAGTAAATGATACACCAGCCTCACTCTGTCTGTAGCGCTTCTCTCAGAGAGAGAGGTATAAGGAAAGTGAAATGGGGATTATTGTCAAAAATGCAATGACCAGATGAGGTCTAGCCAGTCCAAAGGAAGTTAATCCAACCCAATTTCCAATTTTCCAACGGCTAGAATTCTAAAACCAGAGCACTCTGTCACTGTACAGAGTGTCACCACCTTCCTGGATAGGGAATCACTCCTGCTGAAGAGAACAGTGAGGAAACAGGTGTGCTGCACTGTCCTCGTGGGTCACTGCAGGCCTATGGCTGACACCGTGGGCCTCCACATGTCTATACTGACACCATGGGTCCCCGCATGTCTATACTGACACTGTGGGCCTCGTGTACAGATATGACTGTGGTACCCAGGGGCGTACAGATATGACTCACTGTGGGCCTCCACATGTCTATACTGACACCATGGGTCCCCGCATGTCTATACTGACACTGTGGGTCTCTGCATGCCTATAGTGACATCACTTTTATTTACAGTCATTACTACGTGAGGACTGACATCCATCCTGCTAGGAGCAGCTTGAGGCTAGAGACATTACAGGTTTATAACAGCTCAGAGTTATAAAAGAGTTTTAGATCACAAGGATCAGGGATTCCTGACCTGGGCCAGTGACTGGCATTCTGGACTAGGATTGTGAGAACCACATAGAGTAGGTGAAGAAGAATATAGCTCCAAGGAGGCCAAGCACGGCCTGAAATGCAGGTCAGAATGCACACCTGGCATTCTGCTCGCCACCCCAGTCTTCCCACATCCTCTGTCCCCGACCCCTAGGGGCAGAGCCTGTGACTTCCGGGGCATCATGTCCTCTGACTTTTGTCCCTCCACTACAGTCTCACTTATCAAAATCACAACAAAAGGAACACAGTATTTGGTGGTAGCAGCTAGCCATAAGAACATTTGGAATTTTTTTTGCCCCTCAGAAAAAGCAGCTTTAGGAAATCGAGAGATCACGAGATCCCACCTTGTAAGCATGGTTATGATGCCTCCTGGGTAATAAATTAAAGGCACTTGCTAGCAGGAGAATACTTTCCTGTGGAATGCTCCAAAGCAGGACTTATTTGCCCTGCTAGGACTTCCTGTAGTGAACAAACCTGGAGTCTGAGGCTTTAATGGCAAAGCTCTCTGCAAAGTGACACAGATGCTAGCCAGGCAGCTCTCTAAGAAACAAGCACATTTCTGTAGGGTGAGACCATGAGGCACACTCACTGGGAGAGCTTGCATGCTGATCTGGGCCGGAGCACATTGCAATGGAGCCTCACAGGTGTTCTGGACTTTTCCCTGCTTCACTACCACCTTGGGGTTATCTACCCCATTAAAATTATCAGTAAAGCTCTCTACTTGGGAAAATACCTGCTTAGTGAGAGTCTGAAACAAAAACCCAGCGTCTGGATTTTTCTGAGTTATCTTGGAGAATTTCCATATGTACAAAGGCATTTGGGGGGGTTCAGGTAGAGCACACATTGGGGGAAGTTGGAGCTCTTGGTCCTGTCCTTTCCAGTTGACATAATATCATCAATATTCTGATAGGTACTTCTACCATCCTCACTGTAACCCTCCCAACCTTGTTCTCAAACGTCAACAAAAGAATGCCAGAAGAGATGAGAACGCTTCTGTTTGCAACAGAAAACATCAATTAGTTTAATCCCCCTAAGCAATTTAGCAAGCCTATCATTCTACCAGCAGAGCCAATACAGTCTCCCTGGCCCTAGCAACAGTTCCTGATAAGGAGAAGCCTGCATATTTAATTTAGGCTCCAAAAAGGACAGCTACAGCAGATTTACAAGCAGACGATCAAACACGCCAAATGACGCAGTTTCACTTTTGTGCAATGCCTAAGTGACAAGCCCCAGGGGATACTAATAATTAAATATCAATTTATTTGGAATTAAACTGACTTCAAAGGGAAAATAAATGCCTTGTTATTTATAGTAATGCTCCACAAACCATTTTTACTCATCAGGCACTCTGCCATGGGCACATTTTTAAAGAGGCCAAAATTACCTTTTTTTTTTACAGTTATTTTACAACTTCCCTGCAGTAAAACCACTGCTACCTTGTTTGTTTGCCTCCCAATTCCCTGTACATACACTTCTCTCTTCCAAACAAGCAACTCCAGTTGCTGAAGGCTAATTCCAACCTCCCTTTCCTTCAGCACCTCTGCAAGATAACCCATCTGAGGGAGCTGCAGCATTACAGGGCTGAAACGGAGATGAGAATGACTGCTTCTCTTAGAACAACATCTTAATGGATTCCAGATGGGCAATGTGGCTTGGAGCATCGGTGTTCATTTATGCCCTTTCAAAACTCACAACCCTACAATTCCTGCAAAGGCTTTTTAGTACCTAAATCAAAAGCCACAAACAAAACAAAACAAAACAAAAGAAACAAACAAACAAAAACAGAATAAAGAAGTGGCACACTCCCCCAAGCCTCCTGTGCAGGATCATGAGTGCTGTGCTCCTGTCCCAGAGACCTGGGTAGCAGGGCTGTGATGGAGAACGTGTGATGGGAGCCTTGGGTTTGAAAGTCAGACTGGTTTTCAGATCTGGGAAGCGAGACTATGTAAGATTCTGCAGGTGTCTCTAAACATAAACAGGACTGAACGCTTTCTCTGAAGTGACACTACTTTTACAAGTCCCCTAACTATCTTTGTGTCCCTTTCATTAGACAAACAATCGAAAATATATTCAAAAGGTAGAAAACCTCCACTCTTACATGTCAAGAATTAAATAGAAACAATGATATTGAATTGTCTATCTCCATTTTCCTGGCTTCCTATAGAAATGACATATTGTTTCAGAATATCGGCACATCTTTATAGAAGAACTTACTTAGTGTTTTAAATAATCTGATTACTGAACTTTTAAAAACTAGACTTTGAAAGAAAATCCACTCTCTTGGTTGGCTTCAGAAGTACTCCTAACATATGGCTCTCTACAATGGAAGATGTCACTAAGTTTAATACATTCCCCTTTGGACTATTTTCCCAGACACAGCAGTCAAGAAGATGGAAGATACCAATGGATGTATAGACCACAGTATCCCTAAGATTTCCACCTTGGTTCCAGCAGGTGGGATACCCACAGGAGGAAATCTGCTCAGGAACGAATTGGTCAATAATACGGGAGGTGATAATCACTGAGAGTTTGCAATGGTAGCTGGTGGTGAAAAAGAGTTACAACTTATTCCTGCTCCCTTTCTTTCACCTCCACCCCCAAACAAGAGTAGGACACACAGTCTCGAGCCAGAAATGGTGGCGTGGGCTCATCTCAGGCTC
Source organism: Bramus lutescens (assembly GCA_001685075.1). Lineage (NCBI taxonomy): Eukaryota > Metazoa > Chordata > Mammalia > Rodentia > Cricetidae > Bramus > Bramus lutescens. The sequence continues at coordinate 283,801 of LOEQ01001357.1, forward strand.
TGCCATAGGTAGAAGAATGACTTCAGGTAAGGGTTTCCCACTGTTAGGGGGCCTCCAGTCAGGAATGAGGGTTGGATGGAGAGGGGAGGTACCTTCAGGAGCAGCTGGTACTTGGTGACCCTCTGGACAGGCTTAATTAGGTAGGAAGAGATGGAGTTGGCCAGGCCATGCCGCTGCTGGATCTCCTGCAGGGTGAGAATAGGCGTCATAAGACAGAGGACAGGTGTGTGCGCATGCACATTCTAAACGGAGAAGACAGGGTAAGAAGAAAGAAGGAAATAGACAAAAGTGGACATTTATGAGTAGATTTCTTTAGGAGAGCGTGAGCATAGAGCAAAAACATGAAGAACCACAAGAGACCAAAGTATACAGACAGAGAGCAAGGAGAAGTGGCAACAAAAAGGGAGAAAGAAGCCTTTGGGAAAGAATCAGGTTCATGAAACAGAAGTGGAACCTGAACAGAACTGGAGAACTGGGGAAGATAAAAGTAGACAAGGAGCGAGTGGTGAGTAAGGGACTGAAGTGGAGCAGAAGTGAGACAGTATGCGCGAAGGAACTAAGTGGAAAGGCAGGGAGACAGGTAGCACAGCAGCCAGGAAAAGCCACATGAAGGCAGAATGAGACTCTGGGACTCATCTGCCTGCACGTTCCTTAAAACTGCACAAGGATATGGCTCTTCCCACAAGCTGCCTCTGCTGGGACTTAACACATCCCAGTTTAGATCATTACGTCTCTTACACATCACTCTTATAGTCAACACCTCTCCCCCTCAGTTCTCCCAAGCTGGAAACCAGAGTCAGTCTTAGGAATGTCCCCTCTGTTGTGCAGGGTGACAAATCTTTCCATCTCCATCCACAGCTCACATCCAAGCCAATACCATGGTTTCTAGCTGCCGTTGGTGCCTCTGGTCTCACCTCTTAATCCACCCTTTACCCTATTTCAATAGATCACCTCTCAAGTCTAACGTGTAGAGAGAGGACAGAGATGGTAGATATTAGTCCTTGTACTCAAAAGGCTTGCCATCTAGCTGAGACTATGCCACACAGGAACTAAAGAACTGCAAAGAACATAGAGGGTCCACCACAGCCAATGAAAACAGAGAGCACCGCAAAGGGCAGTTAGAGAGACAAGCTCTACCTGGGCCAACATAATTATCACTTTATTAGAAACAATATCCAGACAAGCAGATTTATAGATACAGAAAATGAGTTAGTGATGACTAGTGCTTTTATTTTTGGTAGGAAGTCTGTTAACAGCTAAAATGCACATACTTTCTTTGTATGTGGGCAGTATATGTGTGTGTACATGTTCACTAGTGTGTACCTGTAAACGTGTGCATGTGGAGAGCAGAGGATCATTGATGACTGTAACTGTAAGATGTAACTTAAAATTTTGTATTCAATATATGGTAATTGCTAGATTAAGAAATAAAAAGATATTAAAAATTGGGGGGACTTTCAGCAGAAATAATTGTTGACAGCCATGTTTCTCCTAGTTAACTGTAGATTTTAGAGTATCCCAAACTGAGTGTGGAGCAAGAACACTGAATTGCACAGTGTGGGCATTAGAAGCCATGCGAACATGCAGTGTCCTGTTTCCTGCAGGTGACATATTCCATATGCACTTAACACATTTAGGAAATGTTGGAATAATCTGTTTTCTTTACTGTAAGATACCAATGATGTGATATAAGCAAGTGGACAGGCACAGGGTGCTTCCTAAGCTCCTCTGCAAGAGCAACACTGCTATAGAAAGCAGCGGACTTTTCTAGAGGTGGGTACACCTGGTTCCACACTGCCCTCTAGAGTGTGAGTCTGAGAATCTGCCTAGGTTACTGGGTAGTTTTTTGTTGCTGTTGTTGTTGTTGTTTTTGTTTATTTGTTTTTGAGACAGGGTTTCTCTGTGTAACCCTGGCTGTCCTGGAACTAGCAGCTCCTTAGACCAGCCTGGCCTCGAACTCTGCCTACTGAGCACTGGGATTAAAGGCGTGTGCCACCACCACATGACTCTCCTGGGTAATTCTAACAGAGCACATCTGGGGCGGCCCCTCTAGATTCCAGGGTACTTCCTGTTGACAAGTCTGACACCACCTTTGTAGAACTGACCTTATCAGAAAAGGGGAAAAAGTGGCACAACTCTTGGCATGTGTTGGACATTTCAGTTCAGAAGTTTGTAGAAGATAGTCACCAAAATCTTAGTGTCATAGCTGCAGGCAAGTGGAATATTACATTATTTTCTTTAAAAAGGTGAAGCTCATGATGAGGACAGATTAAGTTAGAATGAGCAATATCACTCCACCTCCTCCATTAGACACTGACTAGAAATAGGGACATAGGTAGGGCTATTGGAAACATAACACAGCACCAGGCAAGGAGACAAGAACACACAGGAATTAGGATGCACACCAAGTCTCACGGGTGCAGGTGGAGAGAGCACATGTGTACATCTGTTGGTGAATTGCCACAAATTCTGTGACAGAGACACAAGCACAGTGCATGCATAAAGAGTAGGGTGGTGTAGGATGCAGCATTTGAGCTTGTGAAGGACAGGAAGCATTCTGAAGTGATACATATGTATGCATATACATATGTTAATGTGTAGGAGGTACACTCTTAGGCAAAGGAAAATGCTGGACAAGGACAGGCCTGAGGCATTCTGAGGGCACAGAAATTGTTATTAAAATGCTAAGTGGAAGAAGGACACCATCCATTTACTACTTCAAAAAGACCCTTGTAGATACCTCTGATGACTAAAACAGAGACATCTTATGGAAATGCACTGTCAATCAAAGAAAGAGAACCCAATATAATATCCGATAAATTCTGGTACCAGCTTAGAGAAGTATTTTCCAGGATTTTACATGACCCCAGAAATTCCAATTTCAGACATCTGAGGCCATTTCCACATTAATTATCTATTTGAAAAGCCATGTAAGTTTGCTCCTCCTCTAGCTCCTCCCACTCAATCCCTTCACTAAGCAACAAGGTCTCCACAGAATCAGTCTACTATGCTGGTGTTGGCCTAGAATGATGCTCAAGAGGTTGTCAACTGGAGTACAAGATCCCTGTCACAATATTTTTGTATTCTCCTGGGGGCTTAGCCTGCTGTCTTACAAACAATAGAAAATGCCCCAGAAGCAATGAAAGCAGCGGGGCATCAAGGTGGGTTGACAGCTGTCCCACATTGCTGAGCAAGTCTCTGTCACTGCCGACAGGACCAGCAGAGGCCATCAGTGCTGTGCACTCCTTCATTTTCCTCATCTTTAGCTTTCTGTCTCACACATCCCTTGTGTCCTGCAGTGCCTTTTCAATTCTTCTCCTTTCTAGCCAATAGGTCAGTCTTTTAGGAGAACCAGCACTAAGGGGATTTATCCCATTGACCTCCAAGACCATTCTCATTCAACGGTCGAGGTTCTGAGAGGGCAGGGTATCCCAGCCTTCCCTGATCTTAATGTCCACGATAACAGTTTTCAGCTCCAGCGGTCAGCCCAATACCAGCCAGAGTCAGGCCAACTCAGTATCTGAAGCAGAGAAGGCAGGGGTTTTTCAAAGACTGCTGGTAAATTCCAGTGTGTATTCACAGTGCAAATGAAGGCATCAGAAGTGGTTCACAGATCCCGGTGGGTATCGGAGAGACCAGTGGACCCCTTACAACTCAGAATGCTGGGCTGCATCCAAGAAGAGGTTCTGTCAACAGACCCAGAGTAGGGAATGTGTGCTTCAGAAAGATCCTCAGGTGATGCTGCTGTGGCTGGTCCAGAGACCACGCCTGTGGACCACTGAGTGAGAAAGTAAACACCTTGGCAACATTAGCTATATCATCACAGGCCTCACCAGGTTTGGTGAAGAAACAGAAAAAAAAATTGCCTTGTCAAAAATCACAATTGAGATGGGATGGGTTAGAACAAAAGACAGTGTTTTGTTCTAGTTTTTCAAAATATTTTATCCATGAGATTTAAAAAAAGGATTAGTATGACCAGTAAAGAAGAACAAGGAAGAAAGGATAAAGACTTATTGCAAAGCAGAGATGGGCCCCTTCCCTCCCTCCCTGCTCCTGGACTGGTGACAATGGAAAACCACAGCTTACATCAAAGAAGGTGCCTGCATGCTCCAGGATCAGCTGGTTGGAATCAGGCTTGTTTTTACAGTAGGTGACGTACATCTGAAATTTATCTGCCTAAAAAGAACAAAGACAACAAAAGATAAGCATCCATTGGGTCCTCCCATCTTAGTCAGGGTTTCTATTGCTGTGATAAAACACCACGGTCAAAAATAAGTTTGGGGAAAGGGTTTATTTCATCTTATGGCTTGTAGACCATCATCCATGGAAGTCAGGACAGGAACTCAAGGCGGGAACCTGGAGGCAGAAACTGAACCAGATGCCATGGAGGGACGCTGTTTACTGGTTTGGTCCTCATGGCTTGATCAGCCTGCTTTCTTAGAGCACTCAGGACCATGAGCCCAGGGTGGAACTGCCCACAGTGAAGTTAGCCCTCCCACATTAATTATTAATTAAGAAAATGTTCCCAGGCTTGTCCACAGGCCAATTTGATAGGAGCATTTTTTCCCAATTGAGGTTCCCTCTTCCCAAATGACTCTGGCTTGTGCCAAATTGACATAATGCTAGCTGATAGACTTCCTTTCTTCACAGTGCCTAAAAGGCTCAGCATGGACTTTACAGGGTCTGAATTCCTTATGAAAAGTGGCATGTGTTCTTCTGGCCCACGGATGCTTTTCCCCCTATTGGAATGAAGAAAAAGGCTGCTGCATAGAAGCTCAGTTTAGTACCAGCTTGTGTTGGAAAGAAAGAAAAATAATAGCATATTCTGAAGTTGTGAAGAACTTACTTATGGATTACCCTAACTTTAAATCACCAATAATTATACCCTCTCTCTTGAAAAAGAACAAAGGTGATTGAGGCAAATACAACAGTGAAAAATGAGTGAAATTCTCAGAGGGAGGTCTGCTTACATTCCAAATGCTTCCACTGGACAGAGTTTGGGAGCCTGTTCTCACCCCAACTTCCGGGGAGTAGTGATGAGGGTGGAGGAAGAAGGACACTCCTCCTACTTCAGGGTCTGGACGATTCTCCAGGAGGTTGTTACCTCAAGTCCCAGACTTATGTTTGGGTGAAAAGTCACTTATTTCTTTCATGACCTCAGTTCTCCACTGAGAAAGGTAGATTTTGCCAACTACTTTTTTGGTTGGTAATGTCTTTTGAATACCTGGGATATCCTCTCCTGGAGGGCAGTGCACATGTGTACTTATGAGACCAGGCTTCACTACGTGTTATGCATATCACATCACTTGATCCTCAGGCCACCCCTAAACATCGAGGTTTCGAGCCATCCTAATCTTACCCATGAGCAGACTGTGGCATAGACTGCTTAAGTGACTTGAAATCCCCATAGTTACAAGTGTCCAAGCCCAAAGCAACCAGGCTTCTTAGTTTTAATCAATGCCACTCAACATATTATAAGCAGTTCTTTCTACTCTTCATTCCTGGTCTGTACTCACACACAGACTGCAAAACATAAAAAATGAGATAATTCTTGGCAGAAGGTGCATAATTTACCCAACCACCAAAGGTTTTCTGAAACAGTTTTAGGGGCTTTATACCACTTAGGAGTTAGTCATAACTACTAAGAGATGATAAACTGTATTTATTGTTGATTTCAAAGAGAACCCCAAGACTGACCAAATCAACAAAATGATCCCTTTTCAATAATATCCCTTGTTCAATCTTGCTTTTCTTTATATTGGCTATGCAAGGGATCATAAATTATTTTGATCAGCATCTTTATGAGATATGTACTAACTTACATACTGGCACAAAGTAAGTTGGTAGCCTGAGACTTTGTGAAAACCAAAGTCTGTGTAGAGGCAAACACTGAGAGTTCATGCAGTGAAGGCATATCTGGGGGTTGGGCCCTGAGCTATAGGGTAGGCTGGGCTATTCATTATGTGTCAGTGGGCATACTGCCTCTTACCTAAGATATACCCAGGTTTGAAATCTAAAACAAATACACAGTCTTGTCCACTTCTAAGCATAAGTTCTCTAGACAGTGAAGGAATTCTGAAAAGCCATTTTGGGTACAGATTAGCACTCAGGAATAAATTGCAGAGCAGAATTCCTGGAGGATGTGTAGTTGAATTTGGTGTCATAAGTGGACTCTTAGACGTCTCTGAATTCATATTCTTGAGTCCAAGCTCAGGATGCTGGGCAATAGGATGCTACTGAAGTTTATTTTTCCAGTTTAGATAATTAGAACCTGGTACATCGGGCCACTGACTTCGCCAATGGCAACTACACACTCATTCTGTAAGTCAAAATTATGATGGAGAGGGCAGGAATCTGTTCTCTACTAAGGAAAACAGTGTAACCAATAATTAGACAGATGGTGCCTGCAAGTTCTAATTTCTAAATCTACATCCTGGAGAAAATAACTGGTGGACTGGGCTGCTACATGAGTAGTAGAGTAGGTTTCTCTTACTCTCCTGACCTCATCATTTAGAAAGTTCTTAGAGAGTCAGAGGTGGATCTTAGGCTTGACTGACATCCTATCATAGTCATCCCCAGGGATGGCTCTGCTCTCCAGACATGTACTACCTTTCATAGAGCTACTCAAGTCGTCTCTGCAGAACCTGGTCCCAAGAGAGACTGAGGGCTAGACAATCCTGAGGCCAGGCATGGAGCAGTGGCTCCAGGTGTACCCCTGGAAGCATGGACAGTAGGGAAGGAATTTAGATTGGTTACCCAGGTGACAAAGCAGTGTCCCACATCCTCAGGCAGCTGCTCGTACTTCTCCAGCTCTTTGAGGAAGATGCTGTGAAGGGAGAGAAAGGCTGCATCAGATACCTCAGTATAGAGAACCCTACGCAGAGGATTGTACTGGGGCCAATACAACAACCATGACTCAGCTACACATGGATTGTGTGCTTTGTAAGCAAGGTGAGGAGCCAGCTCTTACATTGGAACTTGTTCAATTAAAATTATGGTAATTGACTAATTAGTGCTACTTAAAACGGTTCCCCTTAGAGGTTCATGAATTTGACATGAAAATAGGTAACCTTTCATTTGATCAGCAATTCCAAGTTTGTTGTGTTAATTCAACTACTCTGAGCACACTGTAAATATTTTTTTTAAAAAAGAAATATTAAAAAGAAAACTCAGAACGAATCCAAAGATGAGATGGAAAAAAATGAATCCTTTACGGGCCTCTTTATAACTTTTAGCTTTCTTCTTCCACTGAGAGCAAGTATTGTCATACAGGATATCTTTAGGCAAGACTCTAATGATGGGGGGAGGGGAATCACAGTATTTTTTAAAGAGGAATGGAATTACTGGCTTATCTGACATTGCAGGTGTCTAAGCCATGAATTTTTTCTATGCTAACAAATTATAAAGAAATGATTAATTCGACTTTGAGTTAATGCATGAAATAATAAATAGTCTTATATTTAGAGGACATAAGTTCTAACAAGCAAGCATTATCAGAATGAAATTTGCTTTTTAAAATGTACTCAAGATCTTTAAAAAAATAATTATGAGGCTCCTTAGGGAAGCTTACTTCTGGGAGTGGGAAATGAGGTAGTCTTTACAAAGAGCAATCTGATAGAATCAAATTTGATAGAATCATCAAGGTCAAGATGTACTCATCTTTTCTGGAGACTTGGAACTTCTCCTTACAATTTATCTATACATATAAGATGACATATACCCTAGAGCACTAATAACTATACCATTTATAATGGAAATACGGTCAGTAGAGAACAAAATACTGGGGCTATGGCATATCCACAGTACTGAATACTTTGTAGCTATATCTCCCCCCTCACCCCCCCACAAAAGACAGCACTTACTCTATCTCTTCATATGGAAGATCTCTTAACAATCAAAGTAGAAATAGTGAGGGGTGGGACAAATGTAAGGAGATCATGCTGCACAAGCAGGAAAATGTATTCTATTTCTAACCCAGGGAACTAACAAAACCATTACCATAGAGAACCAGGTGAAGAAACGGTGGAAACTGAGACTTCTCAATGTTAACTTTTCTGTTTAATTTTAATTTAAAAATTTAACAGATGCATACCTTAAAAACTAAATGAAAATATCTTGCATTAGCCCATTACTTACCTCCACCATCAGGAAATAAAGTTCATTTTGATCTGATTTATTCTGTGTCCTTACCATTATCTATATACCTTGGCAGTTTCTTATAATTGATTATTAAGTAGTTACAAATGTTATGCATGTTGTTTATGTTTTCAATGATATAGGGAGATGTTTTGGTGGTAAAAATAAGTATGTGTATAACTAAAAAATATCTGGAAAGCAAGAATGTTAATAATGATTTATAGGACCATAAGTGCCTTTTCTTCATCAGTCTGTAATTTAAAATTTTGTTTACAATATATAGCAATGACTAGATTAATAAAATAAGACAGACATTTAAAAACTTGGGAAGCTATCAGAAGAACTAATTTAGGTAATAATCTTTCTCCTAGCAAGTCTGAATTTTAGAGTTGCTTAAACTGACTTGTGAAGCAAGAACATTTACGAGTGTAATTTGGGCTTTAGAAATGCAAACACACAGTCTCAAAATCAATACAGTGTCTGTCATGTCTGCTCTTGCCTTTAATGGACTGCAGGTGATATATTTCATATACATTCTAAAACAGAAATCGGAAAAAGTGCTAAGGACTGCTAGAACTAAGGATCAAAATTAGCTCAAAGCACAAAGGGAAAGACACATTTTAGTCGCACCAAGGCAATTAGGCCTATCCTTGTGGATATAGGTAATGAGGTGTGTGTGTGTTTGTGTGTGTGTGTGTGTTTATGTGTGTGTGTATGTGTGTGTGTTTCATATGCACATTTTAGTCTCTTGAACTGAGTTCTAATATATGTTTATTGTGTGGCCCCCATCACAGGGAACACTAGATAACATAATCATGATGTCTTTTGAACTGGCTTTTCATAAGGTGTTAGGTAGTCGACATAAGGTGATTCTATGGTATTTTATATGAATCTCTGAGAGGAACTCAGCTCTGGGCCACAATGGGCTGCACAGTGCCTAGAGGAGGTGCTAGAATATCCGAGCAACTGGGTAAAGAAGATCTGAGCTGTGCCAAAACAATGGACTCACAAACAAAATAAGTATCTTAAAGAGAGAATGACCAGGGGAGCTTGGAACAAGAGAGGGGAGAAAGTGGAGCCCAGAACCTGGGACAGCACACTCGGAATGCAGGATGCCTCCAGGGCCTCACTTCCATGTGGATACTAACACTCTGGCTTCAGTCCTTTGGGCTCAAGTGGCCAAAGCAGCAGGATACACTCTGGATCCCAACATTCTTTGCAGTGTGTAAATTGTAGTTTTGTTCTAGAAGCTGCAGATACCCAGAGTAACACGGAGCGCTTCCCTTTCTGAGATGTATGACTAAGGTCAACTGGCCAGGCTACTTCAACATTCATTTGAAGTACACAGTGTTAACTGTAGCTATTGACCTGATCCAAAATGAAGATAGTGGTATAATTTTATTTAAAAATCCTAATAACTTAACCAAAGTAATATTTTTTTGTGAAAAATATCATCAAAAAATACAACAAAAACTCACAAAAAACCTACAAGAAGATGTTTTGTTTAAAAACCTCAGGAAATGAAAATATTTGCTGAACTAAATGCATGTGATAATTCTATAAGACCTTTCTGTGGAATGAAGAAATTATATATCTATTTGAGAATCCTTATAAGAGATTGAAGTCTGAGGAAATGACTGAAACACGACACATGTATACTTTTGTATTAAGTGGTAAATTCCAGGGTTGTCACCAAGGGCTAAGGTTGGTGGTGGGAGATACAGATAATCAGGAATATGAAACTATTTGCTTTTAAAATTTGAAGGTCATGAAGAGGACAGATTAAGTCAGTGTGGTCAATATCACTCCACCTTTCACTGAGGCATGTTTAAACTACAGCCCAATAGCTGACAAGGCACCTGCAGATGCTGCACGCTCTACTGGTTGTTCTGCAGCAACACCATGGCCCTCACCACGTCCCTGACTGCAGGTAACAAATTGTGGAGGCATGAGCAGAGCAAGTGGCATAACTTTCATGAACACCTGGGGCTCTTTTAGAAAGGACTAAAACTTCTAAAGACTTGTCAAAAGCTAAGCAATGCCATCACTTGTTAAACTATTACAATACAAAGCATTATGCAGAATTTGGAGGAATCCTGGGAAATGACACTGCCGGCATTATTGACAGAACTCTCTCTGGGTTTCGCCAGGGAGCCATTGGGAGCAAGCAGTACCACCCTGAGCTTTTCTCACGGTTCCACCCCAAGTCAGTTTGCTCCTCTCTCCATCATTTTGGATTATAGTCCCACTGCAAGGCTTGCAACCTTGCTAGGTAGGCTGGATGTGACATTCAAAGTTGAACGTGCATCCCAAGGTAAAGTGGTTGGAGCCCTTGTGTACACGGGTGCACATGCTTGCTGGAATGCCAGGGAGGGTGAGAAGGGGAAGGCTGTGGCATGGGTTAAAGAGGAACAACAAATAGCACACATAAAACTTGAAGGACACTGCTTCCTGGTGGAGCCAGGTTGGATTTCTGTATTCACACCAGCGGAGCTAGAGTTTAAAGAATCACTAGACTGTGCAGATTCACCGCCTGAATTTAAGAGGCTACNGGGGTAAGGAGGTAATTAGCATGACAGATAGTCCTGGGGTGCAAGCAAACGGGAAGGAGGTGAATTATTCAACACAGCTTCATCACCCCTTGATTACCTAGGCTGAGCATGAACTTCTTGTCTCTGTCCCTTCATTTAACTCTAGAAACTTTAGTCTGGGTGAAGGGTGGGCAGAGAGGCATGATAACCAATCTCAAACATGAAAGCAAGCATTGCTGCTGAGTGTGCTTTCCAATACTTCTTCACTGTGGGTAACTCACGTGATTTAGATGAATTAGCCATTAGTTGCATGCGTTACACCAAGTAGTGTTGAAATAAGGTAAAACATGAAAAGGAACTTACCATTCAATGTTATTTAGCTCTAGTAAGATGTTGCTTAGCAACAAGGCAAGGGAGCGAAAAATGTGCACAACTGAAAGGAACATGACTGTGAGGCATCCAAGTTCGAGCGCATCTTTGTCTGGGTCCTCAGTTGTGTGCAATCAGCCTCAGTGCTGGAAGCTTACAGAAAGCAAGGATAACAGCCATCTTTCTCTAGGCTCTGCTTAAGGCTGGGAGTTATCCTTAGACTGAGGGTTTGGGACCCAGGAAAGTTCACAGGCTTTTGCCCTTCCCTTTTCCCTAACATCCGGGAGTTAATAAAATGACGCCTGTGTTCTTTTCTGTGCCACTAGTTGGTCAGAGTAGGTCAGTAATATGTCATTTTCCATAAAACAAGGGGACAGAACTAGATTATCATTAAAGTCTCCTTTGAGCTTTTCCATTTGGCATTTCTGTGATTTCTGGTCAAAGGAATACGACTGGTATTCCACAGGCATTGGGTGTATGTGTGTGGGGGGGTACACATGGAAAATGTACACTTTAAGCAAGGTTGCCAGTGGAAAAAGTAGGGGCAGCCTGCAGGTGGCCCCAGGCAAGAGCGGCACAACCCTTTTCTCTCCACTTGGGGGAGCCAGTGCCTCACCAAAGGCTGTAGTGTCAGAACATTTAGCTTCAAGAAGTAAACCAAATCCAGACAAACGTGTGTGTGTGTGTGTGTGTGTGTGTGTGTGTGTGTGGTGTCAGGACATGATGTATTGATACACTATCTCGCTCTCTCTTTTCTGCATATGAGAAGAAGTGTTTTGAAAAGCACCCCTTGCTTACGCTCCTGAGGTAGAGCTTCTCCTAGAAGCCCAGTTTCGGCACATTTCCCTCCTCTCCCCATTGTGCCCACTCCACATCTCTTCACCAGTCTATGTCCCGACAGCTCACTACACCCCACCCCACAACTCCTATTTCCCTCCCTCCCTTCCCTTCCTCCTCCCCCAACTTCCTTTCCTTCCTACTGCCCACCTACCCACTCTTCCTCATTTCTACGTTGTCTCTTCAGTTTGGTGCATTTTCTCGTCTGAACAGACCCCTTCCTTTTTGGGCCCCCACCCAGTCAGTTTTGACTCAGATTATCTCCATGGGCCACCTCCTTTCTCCCTCAGTCTCAGAGACACGTCTGTGAGCACCTAACGGATGGGACAGCATCCATCCTTGGCCGTCACTATCCAGGGTGGCTTTGAACCTCACTCTTACAAAACTCTTTTCCCGCCCTACCCTGCCTTGGTGGGCACTTTTCCCCTTTCCATCAAAGAGGCCATCTCCGCCTGTAAAATCTCTCTTTTAGCTCTATCTCAAATGCCCCCTTCTCCGTTAACGCTGCCTGGCTACTCCGTTGGACACACCGTCTTCACTCTTTGAACTGATGGTTTTGCCTTCCTCATGGCTTCTCAGAACTTTCTGCTTTTCACAACAGGTCAGAGCCTGGATTAGAGTCACCACTGGATAGTTTCATTTCCTAACAGGAAATGGTCTGACACAAAGAAGAAACTCTCGGAAGATGATCAGAATACAGCCCTGGCCAAGTGTGGCGGCCCGCACCTTTAATCGCAACCCTCAGAAGGTAGAGACGGGGGGTTGCTGTGAGTTTGGCGCTGGCCTGGCTTTATAGTGACTTTTAAACTATCCAAGGGTACATAATGAGATCATGTCTTTTAAAAGCAGCTTAACAGCTCTCCTGGCATCATGGGATTCTCCCAACCTGGTCAACAGCGCTGCTGCATACCCAGGCTGCTCCTGGTTGATCCTGGCCTAGCCAAATCCTAGCTTACAGATAGGCCTACAAAGGAGTGAAGTATATGGGGGCAGGGTTGGGCTACTGGACTTGGTTGTTGGCCCTCAAACTTGCCCTTACTGAAAACAGATTTTTTTTTCGGTTATTACTATAGAAGTGTGGGACCCAACTGATGCAGCTGTAGAATAAATAGGTGGAGATGTTCTTTAAATAGTTAACTGTAAATTAAAATGTCTGGCTTTGATGGCCACACTGGGCAGCAAGCACCACAATGTCTGAGGAGTTAGGGGCAGGGAGAGAAGACTGAAGAGATTGTTGTTTACTTCCTGGAGTCCATGTCTGATCCAGAGGGGAGTGAGTGTGTGTATACATGCATATATGTGCGTGTGTGCATGCATGCATGTATATCTGTGTGAATCTGGCAATGTACTACTTCTCTAGTGTCAATCTTTTTACTATAAAAGAGGTGGAGTTAAACCTAATAGTTGAGAGGACTCTCTGGACCCTCACAGTACAGACTGCAAAAAATACTATTTTCAAACTCGTATGAATATGACTAAATCTCCAAATAACTAAAAAGGAAGAATCAGAACTGGAATTTAACTGAAAGAGAAGTATTTTAACAAGAAGCTGTCATTATTGAAGCTGAATATCTAACAAGGAAAAGCGAAAACAATTGTTTTTTAAATTACAAATTTTAGATTAAGCAAAACTTTACTGTTTGGAGGATCTATTTATAGAATACACTCTTTTGTCTAAGTGTTCCTGAAAGACTTAGCAAAATGCATTGGAAATAGGCATAGGTTCTGTACAGACAGCAGAGTCATTATCTTTTATTTAGCTGCATAAGAAGGGGATAAAGTGCAGTGGGGGAGTCGAGAGCAAGGCTCTCATCCTACTTCACCTTCTCACTGCTTTTGTGTACTAAGTCCTGCATATCCTTTAGAGAAATAGAGAAAGCAGGATGTCTCTGCTTAACGTCTGCAAAGACAAAGGTTTTGAGACAGACCCCACCCACTTGAACACACATACAACTAATCTTGGCAGTCATTTTTCAGAGACACCATTTAGATGGATCAATAGTAACCGGCTGAAATGCAATGTCTTCACCATATAACCTTTGATCCAGGTAACAATTTCTCAGTGACACAGCTAATTATGTCACTAAGGTGAGTCTGACCACTGTCAATCCTTTCTCTGAATTAGTCTCCCACAGTCCTCCCTCCTCTCCCCAGGCTACAGACCAGTCATAAGAAGAGTCTGATAGACAGCACTGAATTGCTATGATTAAAACATAAACAAATGGAGTTAAACAGAGCCCCTGACACAGGCTAAAAACCGATCAATTCAGAGAAGTACAGTTTCCCTAAAGAGTGAGTGGATAGGTGGTATGGCAACTGCATGTCTTCCTGCAAAGAAGCTCCCAGGAAACTCATTCATTTAGAAATCCCATTATTTTGCTGGTCTAGGCCCTCTGGTAGTAACGCTGGGGGTTGGGGGGAAAGTCATATATAGGGGCTTTTCTCTGTCCTGAGATGTTCACAAGCAATTAGTTAATTATGACTTGAATGACATTAGTTACAAGTTTTCAAGATGTAATTTTTTTAGCTCATCCGTCCGTCCATCCATCTGTCCCGTCTGTCCGTCCGTCCACCCATCCATCCACCTACTCATCCTCCTACCCACTCACTCACTCACCCACCCACACATTCATCCATCCACCCACAGACCCACTGACTCTCCCCTCCCCAGCAACTATTTACTATAAATTTTATGTGGTATCAGGTTCACGGTATCAGGTATTGAATAAAAAGAGAATGTCAAGGTTCTCCTTAGTTTTTAATCCTGGTATTTTCTAAGCTTACCCAATTACCATTTTATCTTTATTTATTAGAGATTTTAGAATTATAGTCTTTCTGCCAATCAAAACCTGTGTGGCTTAAGTAGAAAGCACACACTACAGTAAAACCCCAGTCTACAGCTTGATATTCTTGGATGTTCCTTCAAATTATTGATAATTTAAAACATTAATTTCTTTTAGTCAGTAGCCTTCTAAGTCTATTACAGAGTTCCTTGATTTAAATGCAGATATACAGCAATACAAAATTATTACTAGTATCAGTTATTATGCCATACTGCAATACAGTGGCTTTGCTGGCCAGCTAGTAGGATGCAGGATGCTCTGCATAAACACTGAGCTATCCTTGACTACGATGATATCCCAGGCTATCCTTGAGCCCTAGATTTCCTGCTGCAATCTCCTGAGTGCTGGGATCATAGGCATGTGCCATTAACCTCTGCTTTCATTTTTGTTTTATTGTCTTTCCCCCTTCTCTTCTGCCATATTTGTCCTTTCTCTCAAGCTTCAAAAAATGCTGCTCACTCAACTATTCATTTGTTCAGGTACCTGATTTTTACAATATTTATTGCTTCTAATTTACCACAGTCTAGGAAACAATATAACCACGAGGCAAAAATGCTGTGGTGAGGACAAAGAGATGTTGCTATGGGAAGAAAGCAGTTTAATCTTTGTGACACTGTTTAGTTGCCCAGAGGCTGGCTTTCACATTTGCCTGGTTCTTTGCAGTGCTCTGAATAGGTAGCACGCTTGGCAGTGCTGCTGGGAAAAGTGTCTACTCCCTCCGTTCACAGAGTGCAGGTTTCATATGCTTTAATTTGAATTTAAAAAGAATTTGTTAGAACTACATTGTGTAAGCTATAGGTAGGGTAACAGCTATTTAGAGAACTATAAAACCATTTACCATAGATCGCTAGGGTGACACCCTGAAATCAGAATAAGAAGCAGAGCTGAGCTAGGTATTTTGTTATTAACTGTTCAGTTTTAAAGTGATATTCTTTCCCCTTGATTTCACAATAGCAGAGTTCATAAGCAGCGCACGCTGTGGTGTCAGGATGTCCATATTTAGCTGGTGTATTTGTGAGATTGGTTAATGACATTCAGAGACCATAGTCAAACAAATAAAGTGATGTGCTCTACTCTCTGCCAGTCTGAGTCTTCTCAGATATCCTGGAGGAGATGGGCTGATGCTGGGCTCAGATGATAGAATTTGGGGTCAATGGTCAAGAAGAGATTTATTAGTCTTATTAATGACTGTCACGAAGACAAAATACCGTGTCTGGAGACTTCCAGGCAAACCAAATAAGGATGTTTATGATGGGTGAAGAGTGGGAATTTTAATCAATAAAGGCAGAACACATGCGACTCTAGCCCTGAGTTTCCTGACCGGTTAGCATGTGTTGGGCACCAAAACTGATGCCTTGACAGGGATGAGTCCTCACAACAGAAATTCTCCATCCCTTCTGCACACACTTGTGCTCACCTGGAGGTGATTCTTGGCACAGAGCTGTATGGAGGCTTCATTTTCCAGAGTGGGACTGTCCAATAGCGGAGCCATTTTTCACTTATGACTATTTAAATGTGTTGAAATTAAGAGCAATTCAAAGTAAAGCCCTTAGCAGTTCAGTAGCTACACATATGCCCTGGGCTACTGTGTTTGACAATGTACTTCCTACCTCTGCAGACAGCACCCTGGACAGTGTCATCGAGTCCTGCCTCAGGATGGTTCACTGCTTGTACACATGGTTTCCTTGGGACTTGCAAAACTATCTTGTTACCTCCAGGGTTTCTGTCTCAGCTCACCAAGTCCCAGGACTAGCCTCACCAGTTTTCTCTGCTGCAGACTCCTGAAGACTCCTGCTCAAGGACTTTGTGTCACATCCCCCCTGTATCTCAAGGTTCTCTGTACCTGAATTTTAGAAACTAAGTTATTTTTACCAGTTGGTCATACATATTCTTGCTTGACCATCTACTAACAGCAACTATGCTTAGCAGGTAACATAAAGGGTTCTTACATCAAGCTTGGAGTTGGAAAGATGGGCTGTGAGGTTTTAGTGTTCTATGATTCTACTTCAGTGAGAACAGAGAGGTGATTAATGATGTCTTTTAAAAGTTATCAAGAAATGTGATAACTTTTAACAAATATTTTGGTATATTTATACATACAAATGGTTGAAGGTAAGGATGATGGGATAGTCAGAATGGAGGAACTAGCTTGAGACAAAAGGTGAACAGAATTTGAAACCGAGAGACCACAAATAAAGGATGGTTAATTCCAAGTGAACGCTGAAGTCAGGATTTCCCCAGCCTTCATAGGGACAAAGCCACTCTTGCTTTCTCCGTGCTCTGACAACCATGCTGACTGAGCAAAGGAGGATGCTGTCTGCTCCTCGTGAGAACTGGAAATGGGCACCACAGAACAATTATTCCTCCTTCCACTAAGAATTTTGTACCATTTAGGAGACAGAGTAAACAAGAAACTAACTGTAAGAGCTGACTGAATAAAAAAGACGGTGTCAGGAAAAACAGCAGGCTTACCAGTGGCTTTGATCCATTTGCTGGGCAGTCAGATGCCTGGCATTTACACCCTCAGTGTGCTCAATGGAACCCCCCCACCAACATACTTGTTATGGAAGTCGTAGATCTCCTGGATGTTGCCAAAGATGATGTGCTCTTTGTTGAGGATCCCAGGGGGTATCTCTTCCACACCACTGGTCATTTCCCACAGGTAGGTCTGAAAGACAGTGATAGATTCATCACTGGCAAGGATGCCACAAGAAACCAAGATAAAAGAGGCCCCTCCACCATGTGAGGCAAGAGAAGAAGTATGATTGCATATGAAGTTCACAAAGTGAAGCGTTTAACAAGTGGAGCAGAAAGAGAGAAAACCTCGAGGAGTTGTCAAGAGCCAGCATGCCTCTTCTGCATCGGGCTGGAAACCAAGCACTATAAGACTTACCTCTAAGCACTCATGTAAGTCCCTCACATAAGCCTTCTCTGTCTGGAGCAGTTCCGCCATTATGAATCTAGGAGGAAACAAGTGGGCTTTCAGTTGCTTGCACACACATTGCTTCCTCCTTTCCAACTTCGCTCCCTCACCTCGGCAATTGTGACACTTGAGTGTCCCCACCACACTTTACCAGTGAAACTCTTCCCTCTCCTGAGTCACTCTCGCCCAGGTCATTTGCTCTCCATCCCTGCTCCATGTCTGTGCTCAGCTGGTTCCACGCTCTTGTGCTTTTCCACTCATTTCTACAGTGCTGATATGCAAGCACTGCCAACTGCATGTTTGCACAGGCAATTTGTGTGCAAGATACAGGACTGTTCACACTGTAGCACAGCAGCTAGACAGTCTGGACCGCATTTTTCAGATCTCTCTTGCAGCGCCCAGACTTAACCCAGATTAAACATGTGCCAAGGCAGGCAGAGATGTCCAACACATCACTGAGCTCAGGGCTTTACAAAGTTTCTGTGAAGAACCAGGTTATATTTATGGGGTCTTCAGTTTCTGGCACAGCCACTCACCACAGATGTTGTAACATGAGAGGAACCACAGAGACAAGTGCAGATGTATTCCAATGAAACCAGGCCACTAAAAGTTATACATGTCCACACATGTAGTCTCTGCTTGATTTCCTCAACCAGTTAGTATTTAAGAATCATTTTTAAATTATAGAACTATATAAAACAGAGGATGAGTCCAGTTTGGTGTGGGCCACAGTTTGCTGATCTCTGACCTTGGCTGGTCCTACTCGGTATTTAGGCAGTACCTTCAGTGAGATTTATTTGCATCAAAAATCTATGGCCACAACACTGGCATGCTCAATATTAATTCATAATGTTAAGTGATTGATGCTCTTCAGGCTCCTGTGAACAGAAGTTTATGCTACATCTTTTTCCCTCCAAATACAGGGTTTCTCTGTATAGTCATGGTCATCTTGAAACTCACTCTGTAAACCAGTCTGGCCTTGAACTCAGGGATCTGCCTGGCTCTGCTTCCTGAGTGCTGGGACTAAAGGTGTGAGCCACCATCACCTGACCATCACCTAGCTGTGCTCTGTATCTTTAAGGAAAGGACTCCCTTCTTGGACCCCTAAATAACATAGTGGACTTGAGCATGTACGTTGTATGACTTCATTATTATGCATCTATTTTACCTTTTCTCCCCACAATTTCTATTAGAAATAGTGCTTCTTAGCTGGTGTAGGATAATCTAATTTAGTAAAAACTATACATTTACACATTTATCTTACATTTTCCGTAGCAGGTTTTCATATAGTTCATGCTGAGAACTCCTATCTTCAGGTGTTCTATCGCATGAAAAATTTGACAAATTATATCCCCAAGGTGTGTCCTTTTGAAAACATGACCAGAAATCCTGTGTGGACAGTATCTTTCAGGGGATCTTCATCTTGGTGGGTTTTCCCCTAAAGCAATGTCTCACTCTAATGGTGGTTTTCTATTAAAGGATTGATTTAAAGACTTCACTTTTACAGAAGTCAATTAGCTACTCTCTTCTTATTCTTCCTCCGTTGGGAGGGTGTAGAGAGTGTGAATATTGGAGTTAGACAAGCAGGAACTGAATTACGGATCTGTCAATCACTAGACGTAAGATCAGATTCTCCAGGACACATTGGTTTATTTCGCGCATCACTCAAACTATAATAAAATATTCTTTATAAAGCTCCTCCCATGATCTCTACATATGGGTGATTTTTATAACCTCAGCTTAAAGAAAATAAAATATCAAGATATCGTAATTGAAATGTGGGTCAATAACCACCTCCTAACCAACCAATCAGGAGAGCAATGTGTTTTTGCCTTGCTGAGGTCAAGATTCACTGAGAATGTATCCTTAAGGGATGGGATCTAGGATCCTTGTGGGTACCCCAATCTGCAACTGTTCAAGTTCCTTCTGTAAAATGGCATAGTATATGCATATAACTTACACACATCTCCATATACTTTTTATAACTTCTAGATTACTTATAATACCCAAGACTGTGTAAGTGCTACACATATAACTGCTATATTATACTGCTTAGGAAATAATGACATGGAAATACTCTGTGCATGTTCAGTACAAGCAGTTTTTTCCCGTGAATATTTCCAACCCAGGGCTAGTTAAATGGGAGGATATGGGACTCATGAACATAAAGGACTGGCTGAACTTGGAGAACAGAGCAAGAATCTAAAGATAAATTGGTCCTAGCTCTCTAAATGGATTCTGACCCTAGCCATTCTTATTCTGAGAAAAATAGGATTCAATACATGGATGTCTCAGGCAACTTCAGATTCTTCCGTAATGTTCGAATCTTAGCATCCTCTATCTCACTTGCCTCTTATCCATATGGGCCACCTGTGACACAGGAGTAAACTCAGGTATCAACTTTACCTCTGACCTCCACAATTCACTCTCAAGGCCAATTTCAGGGTGCATATTCCTTGCCATTTAAAATATTATTCACCAGGCAAAGACTGAAATCCATATATAAACCAGATGCAGAGGTGGGGGAAGAGAGACACTGAACCCCTTCCATGGCACCTTAATTTTTCTGGCCCTAAAATTCAAGTAACAAAATTGATGCTATCAACTGCTTTTCCTTTCTTTCTTATTTCCTTCCTTTTCTCTCTCCCTCCCCCGCCCTTCTTCTTTTCTTTCTTCTCTTTCTTTCCTTCTTTCTTTCTTTCTTTCTTTCTTTCTTTCTTTCTTTCTTTCTTTCTTTCTTTCTTT